>CM042402.1:9063966-9173966 GCA_023634145.1 Thymallus thymallus | reverse complement strand
AACCCCTCGACTACCTAAAAGCCTGCTCGAAGAGCAAAGTCTTCAGTTGCTTTTTAAAAGAATCAACACTGTTCGCAAAATGCAGAAGGGGAGGCAAAGCATTCCACAGCTTAGGAGCCACTGCCTGGAATGATTGGTCCCCTCTAGTTTTAAAATGAGTGCGAGGAACAACTAATAGCCTCTGATCTAATGACCTGAGACTCCGGGTGGGAGTGTGAAGCTGTATCAAGTCAGTGATGTAAGTAGGCACTTGACCATGCAAGGCTCTGAAGGTAAGAACCAGGATTTTAAAATGAATTCTATACTGGACTGGTAACCAGTGTAATGCTGCTAAAACAGGTGTGATGTGTTCTCTTTTCTTAATGTTAGTTAAAAGCCTTGCAGCAGAGTTCTGAACAGCCTGGAGGCGATAAAGCTCCTTTTTACTCAAACAGAGGGGAGGAGATGAATGCATGAATGATCATCTCCAACTCACCCTTAGTCACAAATGATCTTAATTTTGAAATATTCCTCAGTTGGAAGAAACAGTTTCTAACTAATTGTTTAGAGTGGAGCTCCAAGGACATAGCTGAATCAAAAACAACACCTAAGCTCCTAAGACTCGGTTTGACAGACGAGCCTAAATCACCAATATGCTGTATTATCTTTAGGATTTTACTTTCAGGGGCGATAATTAGTGTTTCTGTTTTGTCTGAATTCAGAAGCAAAAAGTTGTCACATAACCACTGTTTGATACTAGTCAGACAGTTGATTAGGGAAGACAGTTTAGAGAACTCAGTTTCCTTAAAGGAGCAATACAGTTGTATATCATCCGCATACAGATGGTAAGATATGTCATTAAACTGACTAATTATCTGTCCGAGAGGAAATATGTACAAGAGGAACAGAATAGGGCCCAAACCAGACCCCTGAGGTACCCCACATGACAACTCTGCAGTTTCAGACATGATCTGATTCACATAAACACTAAAACTTCTACCAGACAGGTAGGATGAAAACCATTTTAAAACTGATCCAGTGTGTGTGTGTGTGTGTGTGTGTGGTGCATGTGTGTGTGTGTGTGTGTGTGTGTGTGTGTGTGTGTGTGTGTGTGTGTGTGTGTGTGTGTGTGTGTGTGTGTGTGTGTGTGTGTGTGTGTGTGAGTGTGTGTGTGTGTGTGTGTGTGTGTGTGTGTGTGTGTGTGTTTGTGTGTGTGTGTGTGTGTGTGTGTGTGTGTATGTCAGTGTGTGTGTATGTCAGTGTGTGTGTCTGTGTGTGTATGTACTGTATATCAGTGTGCGTGTATATATATCAGTGTGGGTGTGTGTGTATGCCAGTGTGTGTATGTCAGTGTGTATGTGTGTGTGTGTGTGTGTGTGTGTGTGTGTGTGTGTGTGTGTGTGTGTGTGTGTGTGTGTGTGTGTGTGTGTATAGTGTGTGTGTGTGTGTTTGTATATATACTGTGTGTGTGTGTGTGTGTGTGTGTGTGTGTGTGTGGGTGGGTGGGTGTTTCTCTGTTTCTCTCCCTCTCTGATCCACAGTTTATCTGCTAGTCAGCTCCAACACTTAGACAACATGCTGGAAACATGACCCCATTTTCGAAAAACAGGCAGAGAGAGGGAGGGTAGATAGGGAAATAGAGAGAGAAAAAACAGCATGTTTCCATTTTACTGGAGCAGTTTTAGTGGGGTCGCCAAAAGCATGCCTCACTTCAGTTAAAAGAGTGAAGCCTCTCGAGTCACTGGGGAGCAGGCCCAGAGAGGTATGTACTCACTAATGAATGAACACACTGCGAAGTTCAACAATTACAAGGCCATGTTAATGTAAGGACAACAAACCGATTGTGTTTCAGGGCGGGGCATTCTTTAATTTAGTAGTCCATTTTGGTTTGCATTCTTGGAAAGAAAGAAGAGAGCATTAACATTGCCATTGAATATTTCTTAGAGAGCGAAATGGGAAAACATTTTCAGGGAAACAGTCCTTGCACAGGGTTCCTATAGTCACTGTTTTAATTGGAATGAGAAGTTCACAGAGCTCTTAAAAACTCAGAGGATGGAAAAAAAGATATATATATTATTTTTAAACCTTTATTTAACTAGGCAAGTCAGTTAAGAACAAATTAGGGTTAAGTGCCTTGTTCAAGGACACATCGCCAGGTTTTTTCACCTTGTCGGCTCAGGTATTCAAAACAACAATCTTTTGGTTACTGGCCCAACGCTCTAACCGCTAGGCTACCTGCCGCCCAAAATGCTAGGACTGCGTAGGGCTCTGTGTATGTAGGTTCCCCCACATATCCTTCTTGGGGGTAAACAGGAACGAGTGACTGGTTGGAATCGATGGCCCTTCTCAGTTCTCGCCTTCATTGTTTTTCCTACTAATAAATAAAGAATGCCCGGCGGGAACTAGACGTATAAAGATTATCCACTCACCCTTCCAAGAATACTATATTAGCTAATTTTGTAGAGAAAGGCATAGCATTATCCAATCCCAAACCAAGAATCTTTCCTGACGAACAAAGTTTTTTATTTAGCTGCGTCTTATTTACATTTACCGTCTTTGGAATCAATTCTGTGTTTTTCCCCTCTGTATAAATACACAATGGCAGACCAACTCCTCAGAAAAAACAGATGAATCACAACATAGCTGGAAAACAACAGATTAAACCTCCAATGAAACACCCCAGTGCTGTGCTCTGTTTACATTTGAAGTACTTTCAATTTCACCTAGAGTACCTTACATGCGGTAATCAGATACAAAATTAACATCTACGGTTTAATTCCCTTATTACAAATGACTAGAATTCTCGTTTAACCCAATTAAAGAAAATTTAGGCGATCCTCATCTGTTGACTGAGTTACTCAGAATTAGAGGTACATTCTTAGCATTTTAGATGGTTGATTCTACCTTGAAGGAGTAATATTTTAGCACAAATTTCGATTAGAAACACATAAGATGGCTAAGTATACTAACTATTACTATATTTAGGTGTTAATTTAATTGGGAATTAGCTAAGTGACACCAAAGACTATCTTAATTTGTGGTCTGTATTTCCATAAGCTGAGGCTCCATCATCATCATCATCATCATCATCATCTGGTTGTCAGGGGTCGACAGGATGAAAAAATTGTCATCCAGATTTACCTGTCCTCATTGCTGATCTCCAGACTGTTGCATCCTAAGATGCTGAGTTCTTTTACTGAAAACTCAGAACAGAACAGATTTATTTCATGTTCTCCTCACCACTCTACATAGTGTCCCCAGCCCAACTGCCCAATACATCACTGAACTTTTCCCGCCCTTGCATCACGTAATCCAATCACATCAATGTAAGAACGGAACCCCCACTGTCATTTGTGAATTCAAATAACTCAACCCCTGCATACAAATGCCATTGGCTATTTGCAACCATTTTAAACTCATTAACACATAATACACATAATACATGCAAATATTCACTTACTTGTTCATTTAAACAGAATGTATATTAAGTAAACTATTATGTATATTAAGTAAACTATTATTACCCTCACTTATATCATACGCACATTTAGCTATTTAAGTATTTCTCTGCCATTGACCTGTATAGTTTAGTTAACCATGCAAATATTCCTTATTTATCTATATCAACTTGCAATATTTTTCTAATTTTTATAATCTAACACTAACAATGTATAGTGTACATATTCAGCCATTCACCCATACTATGCAATGTCTTTTTATAGCTTTTTTGCTCTCCAGACTTCTTGTATTTTTATACTTTTTCATAATGCCGCACTATGTATCATGTATCATGTATCTGTCTTTGGTGTATTTCCTTCTGGCATTTTGCACCTGCCCTGTGTTTCGTGGCTGCTTGACAAAGAAATTTCCCCTCGGGGATCAATAAAGTACCTATCTATCTACATTTCTCAATACACCACACAGACCAGGAGGATCCACTACAGGATTATTTAGCCAGATATGATCTAGCTAGCCAGCTCTAGCTAGCTATCTTGGTTTCATAGAAACCCAGACCTATAAACCCTCACTATAATTCTAGCTAGCAACACATTTGCTTAGTTTAGTAATTTGACCACAACTGATGTTAGCTAGATTTAGCAATTACATATAATCTGATTAGTACATGATACCACCTCAAAACTATAATTTCCCAAAAATAAATGCCATTGACCAGCTTTATATGTGGCGACACATTGAGAAGATTTGGTTAAGTGGCCCCAGGTTGAACTGGGCTATGGCCAGTCATGTGCTGGGCAAAGCCGCTGAGGAAGGTGCACCCTGCTCAAATCAAACGGTAATCTGCACCTCTCGCCTGGGAGGCAGCCCGGTTCCAAAATGAAAAATAACTGTTGGAGGCAGGGATGGTACTCGCAAACATTTCTAATTGTGATTGACAGTTCAGTGTGTCCGCGAAAAAATGCAATCTGTATGGGTTCTGCTTCTTATCGTAATCCAAAAAACATCAGTTTTAGACTTACACAGTAATTATGACAACTTCCGGAGGACGGAGTTGGACGTCAGAGCTCTTGCAGCATGAACTGACATGTTGTACAACCAATCAAAGGATCAGAGAATTAATCTGGTAAGCAAGGAATAAGAACGTTGCCAGCCAGTATGGCAATGGAACATTTAGAACGAACGACTGAGTTGTGTCCATAGATACATAAAAAATAGACTGAACAACTGGGTCTCGTTTCCGGCAACCGAACTGATAGAACGAACGACCAACCAGCTTGGGTAGCAACCCTAGATTTGTGTCGGGACTATATCTTGTGAAAGGATGAAATAGTGTGAATAAATTAATCAAAATAAAATTTTAAATATGTAAATCATTATTTAAATATGTTGGTAACGTTGTATAAAAGTGATAATGCCCTCGAAGCCGGCCGAAGCCGTAGTTTCCTTCAAACACCGGCTTCGAGGGCATTATCACTTAGATATTCTACCAACACTTCTATCGTTATTCTAATAATATATTTCACATTGCTAAAGCATTTACTTTAAATAGCCAACTTTCTACATGGTAGAAACATGGTTAACGAGTTACATTGTTTCAGTAACTGGCCTGCACAACAAACACTCAACTCTGGCGCCTTATGTTAAAGCATTGTTAACAAACGGAATGCGCAACTCTAACCAGCATATTCCCTTTTTGCTGTCTTTACACAGTCATCCCAATTCTAATATTTTTTTCCCTAATTGGTCTTTAATCAGATCAGTTCTGAAAAATATCTGATGTGAAAAGATCTTATGTGATTGCTCAAAAGACCATTTAGTGGGGGGGAATCAAAATTAGGCTGCCTATTTAAATGCAGCCTATGTTTCAGGATTCTTGGCGATACATTGCAGTGATACCATAAAGAGTCTTCCTCAAACCAATAATTTATTTCAGTGTCATTGTCTATAAGTCACGGACATGCGCTCGGTGGCACACACACAACCTCTTCCCCGCACAAAGACACCCGCACACACACACACACACACACACACACACACACACACACACACACACACACACACACACACACACACACACACACACACACACACACACACACACACAGACACACAGACACACACACGCAAACACGCAGACTCACACACACACACACACACAGACACACACACACACACACACACACACACACACACACACACACACACACACACACACACTGACATTTACAAAGAGTTTTCTCTTCAGACAATGACTGTGTAGGTTGTCTTTATCAGACGGCAGGCAGTTAGCATTGAGGTCAGACACTAGGTTGGGGTTCCACCCGTAAGAGTCCACTTATCTTCACAAACGTAGTTTCCATCTCCACTGATGACATTCTGTCTCTACTCCTGTCTCATATTTTATCGCTATACTTGAACCATATGCCCTCTCTCTGTCCATCTCTTCCTGTCTCTCATTCACAATTTCTATCTTTCTCTCTCTCTCTCTCTCTCTCTCTCTCTCTCTCTCTCTCTCTCTCTCTCTCTCTCTCTCTCTCTCTCTCTCTCTCTCTCTCTCTCTCTCTCTCTCTCTCTCTCTCTCTCTCTCTTCTTTCTTTCTTTCTTTCCATGTCTGATAATGTAATTCCTTATTCCACTATAATTCTGCATGTAACCTAAACAACTATGACTGGAACCATTTCTTACTGTAAGACAGACCTCGTCCTAATTTCCGCATGAAGTTCAACCTTTGACCTTAGGATAACCTTTTGGGTTCAGGCTGCCAGGTCACAGTTGCCTGTCACAAAACTTTTTCAATTAACTAGTTCACAAATATTTTTGATTGACTCTTCTGTGGCGCTATTAGATTACATAATGCTTTTAGAGCTGGCTTATCTCACGGAAACTGATACAAAGACACTGTAACTAACATGTTATCATAAAATATATATTTAGATGAGAAGTTTGTGACAATACCCCTTTGTTTTGCGTTTATCTCTGCCTGCCTGCCTGTCTGTCTGCCTCAGTTCAGACGTTATAGACACCAGATACCACACGCCTCCCTACATTCTTCCAAAAACCTGATTATTTTTTAAGCTTTGAAAGTGACTGCCGAGAAAGAAAAAAGAGAGAGGATAAAGGAAGAAATGAAACCCATCAGAGCCGTTTATGAGTCTGACCTTTCTCCATGCTCTTTATTGTGCCTTACTCCGGCTCAGGACTCATTAGGAACGCCGACTTTCCTCTGACATGTGGAATTCCATATACTCAAATATACACACATATCCATACACACACACACAAATACAGACACATGCACATACATATGCACGCACGCACGCACGCACACACACACACATGTGCTCGCACACACATTCTGGGTTCTGAGACAGTTATTAGTTTGGCATGTGGAATGAGGATGACATCACAAGGCAGGAAGCGGTAAACACTCTTGATTGGTGGATGGCCGTGGCTGCCAAGACAGCCGATGTCAGTGTTGGTGGTCTGTGGTCCCTAGCCGTAGATGTGCCCGAGGCCCAGTTAACTAAACAGTTCTCTCTTCTCTACAGAGGCCCAGGTAGCATGTGTTACACTGGTGAGGCTGATTAGGGTATTTGTGCATATTGTGTTTGTTTGAACAGAGGTATTTCTGATCTCAAATCCTTGATACATAACATCCTTGTCTGGTACACTTTGATACATATCAAAAAGATATGTTTTAGTAATGTGTTTCTTTGATTCACAGACTTTTAATATTTGAACTAAATTTCAAGGCATATGTATGCGGTGCACAAGAAAGAAGGAGGAGAATCACACACCATATTAATACTCTGTATTACATGGGTAGATTTATCCATCTCTGTTTGAATCACACACCATATTAATACTCTGTATTCAGGCCAGAGTGGGAAACTGGTAGTGACATCAGATGAATTGTCTTTGTGTCTGAGGGTCGGGATATTACTAAACAACCCAGGACAACATCAAAATGTTGTGTGTGTGTTTGAGTAAGACAATGACATGCAAAGCACAGCTAACTCTGTGAAGGTGTGTATCTTGCACAGAGTGAAAGTAGCCTACAGGTTGATAGAAAGGTACCCTACAAACCAAGGTGTCCACAGTGCAGCCGTTGGTCGAACCAACAGGGTCAGCACGTCTGTCGCGTGTGTCACGAACGACCGCCATGGGTGACCAGCACTCAGCAGAATTGTCACAGCCTTAAATGGCGGCGCAGACTTTAGGGGGAATCCTTAGATGGAGAGGGATGGATGGCAGCTCAAAGCTGATGGAAGACCTTGGGTGTCAGTCTTGACAGGCGCTGCGTAGATTTGTTTTGCTTGTGTTCCCATTAGTGGGTACCAGCTCTCAGTTTGTGAAGTTCCTGCTGGTATGTGTATTGCTAGTGACATTTATGTGTATTGTTAGTGACTGAATGTACAAACATTAGGAGCACCTTCCTAATATTGAGTTGCACCCCCTTTTGCCCCCATCCTCAATTTCTTGGGGCATGAACTCTAAAAAGTGTTGAAAACGTTCCACAAGGATGCTGGCCCATGTTGACTCCAATGCTTCCAACAGTTGTGTCAAGTTGGCTGGATGTCCTTTGGGTGGTGGACCATTCTTTATACACACAGGAAACTGTTGAGGGTGAAAAACCCAGCAGCGTTGTAGTTCTTGACACACCATAAACCATTAAAAGGCACTTACATCTTTTGTCTTTCCCATTTATCCTCTGAATGGCACACATACACAATCCATGTCTCAATTGTCTCAAAAAATCCTTCTTTAACCTGTCTCCTCCACTTCCATCTACACTGGTTGAAGTGGATTTTATAAGTGACATCAACAATGGATCATAGCTTTCACTTGGTTTCACCTGGTCGGTGTATGTTATGGAAAAAGCATATCCTGTTCCTGATGTTTTGTTCACTCGGTGTATATTTATACTTGTGATGGCTCAATATTACTGTTTAAGTCTTTTTCATCTATCTAGTATTCAGATATAAAATATGAACCATGTTACATTTTATTCCATTTTATTATTAACGTATTATAAACTGGGTGGTTCGAGCCCTGAATGCTGATTGGATCAAAGCCATGGTATATCAGACCGTATTCCACGGCTATGACACAACCTATTTTTATGGCTCTAATTATCTTGTTTACTAGTTCTTAATGGCAATATACCACAGCTAAGGGCTGTGTCCTGGCACTCTGCATTGTGTCGTGCATAAGAACAGCCCTTAGCCGTTGTAAATTGGCCATATACCACACCCCCTCGGGCCTTATTGCTTAATTAGAAAATGAAGAGTCATTGACGACGGGAGAATAAAAGCAGCCAAGTCGAAATTTGACTTAACTGATAAACACCATACAGAATCATACAGAAGTTGAATGGTAAATCACATTAAATGGAAAAATGTTTCACTTTGTGACAGCCAAACTACATCTACATGCTTAGACTCAACATGTCAAATTGAATCTAACAACTAAAGTCAACAGGTATCCAGGTGCAAAAAAAGCGACAGTCTTTTCTAGCTAACTCTGGCCTGCAAATGTACAGTAGGAGGTTGTTAATGAATTAGTTTTAAAACAACTTGTTGAGTGTGCCAGAAAATGTTTGCCTCGATGTGTAGATGTAGGATCTTAATATGATCAATCTTTTGTTTAATTTTCCTGTACAGCAGAAAAATGTAAACCTGTAGTGTATTTGAGGTTTAAAAATGCTTTTAAAGTTTGTAATTTACACTTTAAAATGTCAGACTTGATTTGCGCTAACCAAACGATTATGAACCCCAACAAAAAATGTCCAATAATAATAATCCACATAATAATTCACATTTCCTGTTGCTGCAGGAATTTTTCTGCTGTAGCAAACTGGCTCGAATTAAGATACATCTGTACATGTACAGTGGATGGGTGAGACACACTGGAATTCTCGCCAGGGTAATGCAAGGGGAAAACACCAGTCTCAACATCAACAGTGAAGAGGCGACTCCGGGATGCTGGCCTTCTAGGCAGAGTTGCAAAGAAAAAGTAATATCTCAGACTGGCCAATAAAAAGAAAAGATTAGTATGACAGTATGATTAGTATGTCCAGACACTGGACAGAGGAATATATGGCTTTTTCTTTGCAGCTCTGTCTAGAAGGCCTGTTGACGTTGAGACTGGTGTTTTGCGGGTACTATTTAATGAAGCTGCCACTCTAATGTACTTGTCCTCTTGCTCTGGTTAGAGCGAGTTTGCGCTGTTCTGTGGAGTAGTACACAGCGTTGTACGAGATCTTCAGTTTATTGGCAATTTCTCGCATTGAATAGCCTTCATTTCTCAGAACAAGAATAGACTGACGAGTTTCAGAAGAAAGTTCTTTGTTTCTGGCCATTTTCAGCCTGTAATCGAACCCACAAATGCTAATACTCCAGATACTCAACTAGTCTAAAGAAGGCCAGTTTTATTGCTTCTTTAATCAGCACAACAGTTTTCAGCTAACATAATTGCAAAAGGGTTTTCTAATGATCAATTAGCTTTTTAAAATGATAAAATTGGATTAGCTTCCACAAAGTGCCATTGGAACAGAGGAGTGATGGTTGCTGGTAATGGGCCTCTCTACACCTATGTAAATATTCCATTAACCTTTTAAGGATCGGACCCTTTTTTATTTTTTGCCTAAAATGACATACCCAAATCTAACTGCCTGTAGCTCAGGACCTGAAGTAAGGATATGCATATTCTTGATACCATTTGAAAGGAAGCACTTTGAAGTTTGTGTAAATGTGAAATGAATGTAGGTTAGTCCTCGCTCACCTCAGACCCCTGGTGTGTACATCACTGGACCCCCTGCAGTTCGCATATCAGCGCAACATCGGGGTGGATGATGCAATCTACCTTCTGCAGAGCGCCTACTCTCACCTGGACAATGCAGGTTGCACTGTGAGGGTTATGTTTTTTGACTTCTCCAGTGCCTTCAACACCATTCCGCCCCTGCTACTGGGTGAGAAGATTAAGAGGATGAAAGTGGAAGCACCCTTAGTCTCCTGGGTCACGGACTACCTGACCGATAGGCCACAATTTGTGAGACTACAGAACTGTGTGTCAGAACGGGCAGTGAGCAACACAGGGGCCCCCCAGGGAACGGTCCTGTCCCCCTTCCTGTTCACCCTCTACACCTCAGACTTCAGATATAACTCTGAAACATAACAAACTTTTGCATACGACTGTATGTTTAACCACTAACCTGTCGATAAAAGCTTAAGGGAGAAGCTGATCCATCAAGTCAATTGATTAAAGCATAATTCTAATGATGTCATATATTTCAAAATATTCAGTCACTTGTTCATATTTTGCTAACATTATAAAAGCAATATTAACTAGAGGAGACAATGGCCTGTGCTTACATTTTTATTTTTATTGTATTCCAGATCATCAGTTAGCATTGTGTTAATTTTGTACCACCCGTCTTTCCAGTAACTTCTCCCAGGCTAACACCCAAGATTAGCTAGTATGATACTTGAAACCTATGCTGTCATTTAGTCACAAGAGGGGTTAAGAAAATAAACACATTTTGGAAACATAAACAACTAAGCACAACTCTTCAACCGAAAAACCCTACAGGGTCAGTTTTTTTTACTTACATCGCTTAAAACCACATTTTATAGATAACTCGGCGAAACATGGTCAGACTGGGTTGTTTTTAGCAGGGAGTGCATCATCTTCAATAGGAACGTGCTGACTTCACTACGTAATTCTAGCTTTTGTGTTATCTGAGAAAAAAGGTGTGTTACTTTCGCCCTGTGTTGCTCTCCCCTACTTAATTGTTACCCAGAAAATATTTGATATTAAGATAAAAATGGGTGCATTGCACCTTTAACTACAACTGAGCCACACAGGTCAGTCTACTATTCTGCTCATCACAAGTCAGCACCTCTCTCCCTCTCTGACTTCTCATATCAGACAGTGGAGACTGAATGGAGAAAGATAAAATGGAGTTTGGGATGGTTTCATGGTCTATGGATTCTGGGGTTTATAGCTATCCACCAGTTTATGCACTTATTACTGGAAGAGGCGACCTGTGGAATCACTCCCTACCATCTCTCTTTCCATCTCTCTCTACTCCCACCACCCCCCTCTCTCTTACTCTACACAGGAAGAGACAGCCATAATAAGCCACAAATTAAAGAAGGGAAAATCAATACAGGGGCATTAGACCTTTCATTTGGAGACTTAAGGTGCCTACCCCCTCTAAATGTGCTGAGAAATTGGGTGCTGTGCTGATTCATGGAGTGCTGTGGTGCAGTAGTGTGTGTGTGTGTGTATGGGCACTGACATAAAGGCACCCTCATTATTAAAGCAGTTAACCGTGTGTAAGAGATTCATAAACCCCATAGCGCCCCAACCGACTCAATGCTGTACTGAGGGCTGAACCATTATTCCAGCCCCAGGTTTAAGCCACAGATACGACCTGCATTTATATTGGGTTTAATCGCCCCCAAAAGGCTGGGTCATTTTGTTACACATGACATCACTTAAATGTATTCAAGTTCTTTCCCCCATGAAAAAGTAGGGTGCTTTGTATTGTTTTAGAACACAGATGTTAAACTCATTCCAAGGATGGCAGAGTGTATACAGGTTTTCTCTCCTTCCTTGTACTTAATGATGAATTAAGGTAACTAATTAGTAAGGAACTCCCCTCACTTGGTTGTCTAGGTCTTCATTGAAAGCAAAAAGCAAAAAACAGCAGACACTAGCAATGATTTTGACACCCCTGTTTTAGACCGTAAGACAGCTGAAATACTTGCAATATCCTATGTTTTATGAGTTGTCCACTACTGCAACAGTAACTGACACTGACAAAAATCATAACCAAAAGAGAGACACTTTGTTGTCCTCAAATATCCCAGCTAAGTACCTGCTTCACATATACCAAATCCTGACAGCAAAATTAGCAAATACTCAGTTTATTAGGTACACCACCTCGTTCACGTAAATGTGACTCATTTCAGGAAACTAGACGTATGTCATGGGTCACTACTTCACAGGAGAGCCATTTGAACGTAAACTAAAAAAAAAATCTAATCCGTTTTTTGGCAGAAATGCCTTCTGGAACATGTGAACTTTCTTGTGCCTTAATAACAAACTTTTATGCCATCTGTAAATACCAAAACAATTGTTAAATGACGAGCCTAGTTGGTTAAGTCACGGAAAAAGACAACACTTTCCCACTAGCCATGATTGGCTGAGATAGTGAGTGGGCTAGACATGCCGAAAGAGGAGTTCGGATTGGTCTGCCATATAGAAGGCTTCTGTCTATTTGAGTTGGTCAGTATGTGTAGGTAATCCTGTCTAACGCTGCTTTTTAAAAAATCTATCAGGTAGTGGAGATGCGTAAGAGTTGCTCTCCATTTTCTGGATGATCGAGTTTTGAAATCAATGGAATTAGAGTATGATAGCTAAAGCGATGGAGAAAACACTTGTCTCCAGATTACATCTTCAAACTAAGGGTAACCATGGCATCCGTGACAGGAGAGACGCGTCCATCATGCATGATGTATATGGGTAAGATAGTCTAGCTTGCTACATTTTTTAATATTACATGTTTCTAATTTTGACACAAAGTAGTTTCATTTAAAGTTAAAGTGTACTGTTAGCTAGCTAGCTAACGTTAGCTGTCTGGCTCGCTAGCTAATGTTACGTGTATGATCTTATTATTTGTATATCAGAGCCACTTGCTTTGCTATTTAGAGCCTAATGTTAGGTAGATAACATTGAACCTGGTTGGTTAGCTACCAGAAGATGTATGCAGGGTAGTAATGTCATGAGTTGGGATTATGGTTAATTGTTTAGCCAGCTATCTAACGTTAGCTGGCTGGCTTTACCTAGCTAGCTAGCTGCATGTCTTAACAAAAGTTATGTGAACGATGCTGAATGGGTGTAGACAAAGAAGAGCACTTCACTAGGTACCAAAACATTCAAAGGCCCTTTTCTCAAGGTAAGATTACAAGTTTATCAACTTTCAAAGCATAATTACATTCCTATTGTTCCCTTGAATGCAGTGTTTGATATACCATTTTGTAGCTCTGTGTCTCTGCTTTTATCCAGTGTGAGAAACACAATTTCAAATGTTGCTACATAAGACCGAATCAAGGTGGTCAGTCACAAATGGATCCCTCCTACAGACAGTGAGTCACGTGGCAGGTAGACAGGCATTGGGGCATTCGGGCATTTAGTTACCGATTGAATGTTAGAACTGGCAAAATGAGTGACCTAAGCGACTGGCACGCCTGGCACCGCCTGGCAACGACTCAGAAACGGCCGCCCTCCAGGGCTTTTCACGCAAGACAGTGTCTAAGGTTTACAGAGAATAGTGCGGCAAACAAAAAACATCTAGTCAGCGGCAGTCCTGTGGGAGAAAGCAGCTCGTTGATGAGAAGGAGAAGGGCAAGGATCGTGCAAGCTAACAGGCAGGTCGCAAACAGACAAATAACGTGCAGAACGGCATCTCGGCTCACACAACTCGTTGATCCTTGTCACGAATGGGCTATTGCAGCAGACAACCTGTCAGGCTCTGGCCATAGAGAAGCCTATTTGCTTCTCTAGGTAGCTATGGTCAGAGTCTGACAGTGTCTTTCTTTTCTGTTTCTGTGTCGGGTTTGGGTTGGATCCCTAATTAGAGGCAGCTGCACCGCATTGTCTCTAATTAGGGATCCCATATATGTTGAGTCTGTCCTTCACTCGGATGTGGGTTGTTATCGATGTCTGTCGCAGTCACGGTGAAGTAAGTGTGTTTTCTTTACGTCCATCCATTAGTGTGTTTTATGAACGTGACGGTAGTCTATTCGTGTTTTGTGTTGTAATAGTTCGTCATTTTGTTTTACTATATACATAGTATTTTTATATTACATAGTATAAATAATAAAACAATGTCGAACTACTATCCCTGCGCTGCGCCTTGGTCTCTCAATGCACCCAATCGTGACAGAACAACCCACCACGATGAGACCAAGTAGCGTAACTGGGGAGAGAGGGAGAGAGAGGTGGTGCCGCCGCGTTATGCGCGACGCGCAAGACGAGGCAACGCCCGCAAACAACCCCTCTCGCTCTTTCCAGTGTGAGAGCGAGAGGAGGGAGCTGGCTGTAAAGGTGCCCAAGAGGAGCATCCCCAGTCCAGGTCCGGTCGTCTACTCCACCCTCATGCCAGAGCAGTCCGCTCCACCGGTACCCAGTCCGGGTCCGGTAATCTACTCCTCCTCCCTACCAGAGCAATCCGCTCCTCCGGTGCCCAGTCTGGGTCCGATCGTCTACTCCACCTCCATGCCAGAGCAATCCGCTTCTCCGATGTCCAGTCCGGGTCCGGACCTCTGCTCTACTCCCCGCACCCGAGCTCCAGTGCGTGTGCCTAGCCAGGTGCTTCCTGTGCCTGCTCCACGCACACGACCTCCAGTGCGCCTCCCCAGTCCGGTACGACCCGTGCCGGCTCCCCGCACCCAACCTCCAGCGAAGGTCCGCAGCCCGCAACCTCCAGCTAAGGTCCGCAGCCCTGAACCTCCAGCGAAGGTCCGCAGCCCGCAACCTCCAGCGAAGGTCCGCAGCCCTGAACCTCCAGCGAAGGTCCGCAGCCCGCAACCTCCAGCGAAGGTCCGCAGCCCGCAACCTCCAGCGAAGGTCCGCAGCCCGCAACCTCCAGCGAAGGTCCGCAGCCCGCAACCTCCAGTGAAGGTCCGCAGCCCGCAACCTCCAGCGAAGGTCCGCAGCCCGCAACCTCCAGCGAAGGTCAGCAGCCCGCAACCTCCAGCGAAGGTCAGCAGCCCTGAACCTCCAGCGAAGGTCAGCAGCCCTGAACCTCCAGCGAAGGTCAGCAGCCCTGAACCTCCAGCGAAGGCCAGCAGCCCTGAGCCTCCAGCGAAGGCCAGCAGCCCTGAGCCTCCAGCGAAGGCCAGCAGCCCTGAACCTCCAGCGAAGGCCAGCAGCCCTGAGCCTCCAGTGAATGCCAGCAGCCCTGAGCCGTCATCCACGGCCCGTAGCCCGGAACCTCCAGCGAAGGTCCGTAGCCCGGAACCTCCAGCCGTCTGCTCCGCCTCAGTGCCAGAGCAGTCCACTCCACCGGTACCCATTCCGGGTTCAGCCGTCTGCTCCACTCCAGTGCCAGAGTATTCCGCTCCACCGGTGCCCATTCCGGGTCCAGCCGTCTGCTCCGCCTCAGTGCCAGAGCAGTCCGCTCCACCGGTACCCATTCCGGGTTCAGCCAGCTGCTGCGCTCCAAAGTCAGAGCAGTCCGCTCCACCGGTGCCCATTCCGGATTCAGCCGTCTGCTCCGCCCCAGTGCCAGAGCATTCCGCTCCACCGGTGCCCATTCCGGGTCCAGCCGTCTGCTCCGCCTCAGTGCCAGAGCAGTCCGCTCCACCGGTACCCAATCCGGGTCCAGCCGGAGTGAGATGGAATGGTCTGTTCGCAGCATGAATGTACCGCCATCCATCTGCAGCAACTGCGTGATGTCATCGCGTCAGCATGGACCAACATCCCTGTGGAACATTTACGACACCTTGTAGGATGCTCCGAATAATTAAGGCTGTTCTGGAGGCAAAGGTGATGAGTGTACCGTATAAACCGTCCGGTGTTTGTTGATGTGCTTTTTTTTTTCACTAAGTCTTTGCTGTATATTACTGACTGTAGTACAAACAGAAGTAAGGATGCAGTAGGTTGCAGAAACACACACACATTTCTTGTTAGTGTTTGTTTACCCTTTGGTTTCATGGGCAAGGAGTGAAACAGCTGATAACAGTTGACAGCGGCCTGAGAAATGGAAATTTAAACTTAGCGCTTAGCACCACACTCTACCTTGGTTAAATTATAAACACATTAAATCAGTCATTAATTAAAATGAATAAAATAGCCTGGCCAACAGGGAGTTTTCTCCTAGCGTGCTGCGATAGAGACTACTGGGTGTTCCTCTATAACAGTTTAATGTAAATGAGCTAGACTC
The DNA here is from genome assembly GCA_023634145.1 of Thymallus thymallus. Taxonomy (NCBI): domain Eukaryota; kingdom Metazoa; phylum Chordata; class Actinopteri; order Salmoniformes; family Salmonidae; genus Thymallus; species Thymallus thymallus. The sequence continues at coordinate 9,157,573 of CM042402.1, read as the reverse complement.
ATAAAGACAGGCTAATTGTCTCTTTGTTCTTTATCGTTTTCAGGGTTGTTATTGTTGTTTATATATTGTTCTGTTTGTCGCTGAATAGATTTTCTCCATAACTTCAGGTTTAAAAGCATCAACCTAGAGATATTGAAGCTCTGTCGGACCATTTCTATTCATAGATTATTCATTAGATTTTGTAATAGGTCTCATTAGATTTCAAATGATAGCCTTTTCTCTATGACAAAAATGTCCCCATTGCAAAATGTTCTTTATGAATGGGACTTTTCTGACGGGACAATAAGGGTAATTTATAGGGTTTGATTTCAAAGTCACAGCCAAAATGTCTGTCTTTAGTTATGGAACATCGGCTGTGCTTTCCATTCTGTCAAGGGCATTACGGAAGGATGCATTCACACAGGCAGAACATTCACTTTGAAATGAGTTATAACCTGCAGAATGCCATGAATCACATGTAACTTGCCCCGTTCTCTTCTCTCTTCTCTCTTCCTCCATCACTGTGTGTATCTGTCTTTCTATTCCTCACACACACACACACACACACACACACACACACACACACACACACACACACACACACACACACACACACACACACACACACACACACACACACACACACACACACACACACACACACACACACACACACACACACACACAAATGAACTATCCTAAAGCAAGCCCACACCACTCAACATGCCATAATTACTTAATGTATGAGTTCTATAATTGCCATGGGACCGCTTAAGACTGTCAATATCATATCTGCATGGTTACATATCTGACAAGCTAATTTAATGTGTTTTCGGGAGAAAATCGGCTACCAGTCCTTGAGAAAGAGAGTGACTTTATTTTTCCCTTCCTATAGATATTATTTACCTCAGAGTGTTGTGCGGTTTATTTAAAATGAAAGGGATTTCTGCAATTACTATGTGATTCCTTCAGCTCACATGGTGATCACTATCACTACTCCAATCAAATCAAATCAAATTGTATTGGTCACATACACATGTTTAGCGAAATGCTTGTGCTTCTAGCTCCGACAGTGCAGTAATAGCTAACAAGTAATATCTAACAATTTCACAACATATACCCAATACACACAAATCTAAGCAAGGAATGAATTAAGAATATATACATATATGGACGAGCAATGTCAGAACAGCATGGACTAAGATACAGTAGAATAGTATAGAATACAGAATATACATTTGAGATGAGTAATGCAAGATATGTAAACATTATTAATGTGACTAGTGTTCCATTTCTTAAAGTGGCCAGTGATTTATAGTCTGTCTATAGGCAGCAGCCTCTAATGTGCTAGTGATGGCTGTTTAACAGTATGATGGCTTTGAGATAGAAGCTGTTTTTCAGTCTCTCGGTCCCAGCTTTGATGCACCTGTACTGACCTCGCCTTTCGGATGATAGCGGGGTGATACCATTCCATATCAGCCATGAATATACACTGAGTGTACAAAACATTAGGAACATAGACAGACCAGGTGAATCCAGGCGAAAGATAGGATCCCTTATTGATGTCACTTGTTAAATCCACTTCCATCAGTGTGGATGAAGAGGAGGAGACAGGTTAAAGAAGGATTTTTAAGCCTTGAGACAATTGAGACATGGACTTGTGTGCCATATGTGTGCCATTCAGAAGGGTGAAGGGGCAAGACATAAGATGTAAGTGCATTTAAACAGGGTATAGTAGATGCCAGATGCACCAGTTTGAGTGTGTCAAGAACTGCAACGCTGCTGGGTTTTTCACGCTCAACAGTTTTTCCCGTGGACATCAAGAATGGTCCACCACCCATAGGACATCCAGCCTACTTGACACAATTGTGGGAAGCATTTAAACCAAAATGGGCCAGCATTCCTAATTGGAAAAGAGCATGATGTGGAAAAGACCAAATGAGAGAGAGAAAGAGAGAGAGGGAAAAATAGAAATTTCCAGTAGATTGTGTTGCGGTCCAGGGCCCTCCATTCCTTCCTTATTTATTTTCACACTACAATGAAATGCAAACCTATTTGGGTGGTTCAATAAAAACAAATGAGTGCAACATGTGGATATTTCATTATGTGGTGAGGGGCTCCGGGAGCACACAGGGAAACAGACAGAGGTGAGAACGTTGTTTTCCTTAACGAAAAGCTCTGTGATTGGCTGATCCAAAATCTTGATGACAGACCTTAATTTCATGTCAAAAGTTACAGAGTATCTCTAGCACAATGATGTCCAATCCATGCACGTTCATTGACCTATGGGGTCACAATATTTCTTCCCTTATTATGGTGGTTATAATTAAAGTAATATTGTGGGTTCTCACCTAATTTCTCCTTGATGATGTGGATCGATGTATATATAGTACTGCCTTTGCTATCTCTAATCGTCTGTAACTACCCCTAATCTTCTCTTGATGTTTTGTGACTGTGGATTAATGAATTGATGTACTGCTGCCATAAATATGTGACATGGATACTAATCGATACATACTGCAGGAATTACCCTCTAATGACTCTATCTCAGTGGAGGCTACTGAGGGGAGAATGGCTCATAATAATGGCTGGAACGGAGCAAATGAAATTGCATCAAACCATGTGTTTGACGTATTTGATACCATTCCACTGATTCCATTCCAGCCATTACCACGAGGCCATTCTCCCCAGTTAAGGTGCCACCAACCTCCTGTGCTCTATCTTCAAAGGATTCTGTTAAAATCAGTGATTTTCATGGTAGTACCACATGAATCTCATAGCATAAACTGCCATAATTCAATACATTTTGGCCTATTGTATTGAATTTTTGAATTTGAGGATGGCTGCTTTCTGTTTATTTTCTTGGGCAGAGTGCGAACAGTGTTTGGGCTCTATTTAATCTGTATCGCTGAGGTTCAGTGCTGCGGTATGATTGAAATGTAAAGGCAATGTTCCTGTGTTTGCGGATACTGCGTTCACAGTAAACACTGCACACATTTCTAGCTCACAATCTGTAACACTTCAGCAATACAGATGAAATAGGGCCCTTACTCTCCAGTCAAGAATGAGCACACAGAAGATTATCAGGAAAGGTTACTCGGGGAGCCTAACAAAAATAAGACAAAAACACTGCTTTTTAAGCAAGTAGGCAATACACACAGTTTTATAAGCAACACACACACACACACACTCACTCACACACACTCACACACACACACTATTTTGGTGTTTTCCTGGATGATTTAGTAACATCACAGACCCTCAGACACAAAGACAATTCTTCAGGTCACTCTCAGTGTCCCACCCTTCCCTGAATACAGATAATTAAAATGGCATGGGATCACACATACACTCACACACAACAATACGCACAGTTATATACTGTATGCAACACAGTTAATATCATGAACAGTGGCCAAATTAAGCAACTTTTATTGCCCTTTAACAAGGCAAGAAAACAAATGGGTTTTTATTACACAAACAGAATAAGTAGCCCTAGTTGGCTAGCAGGCGTTGGATGTATGATCAAGTTGCTGATGGCAGCAGACGCGGTTAAACAAATTAGTAACATTCATTGTAGAGTTTGACTCAGAGTGCTGGATGCCGTCGCAGACCGATGATTGAGTTATGACGATAGTGCTACTTAACCTCTCTCCTGAGCTAGCAGGAATATCCCTAATTATTACACAAACTCATTATTTGGATAAGGAAGCCCCGTATTTCAATGTGTTTATTTCTTTGAGTGGACACTGAAAGACTGTTTGTCGGTCTCCAAAGCCCCCGAAACCTGAAGCGAAAGAAAAGCTGTTGGCACAGTCAATCATTCTGCTCCTTGTCTTGCATATTTATTTTCTCAAATAAGGAGCTCAAATCATTGCCAACAAATGACTGCTAAATTAAGCTGTTACGCTAGTGTGAGAAGTAGTGTAGGAACACTCAATGCTGTATTCTAGAGGCAGAAAGTCTAATTGGCATGAAATATTAAAGGGATACTTCGAGATTTTGACAATGAGGCCCTTTATCTACTTCCCCAGAGTCAGATTAAATTGTGGATACCATTTTTATGTCTCTATATGCAGGTTGAAGGAAGTTGGTAACTAGCGCTGGCGCAATGACAGGAAATCTATGGGTGTCTGATGGCATGCAATGATGGAAGTATTTGAATACCCATAGACTTCCAGTCATTGTGCTAACACTAGTTAGCATTGGATTGTGAAACTACCTCTAACTTCCTTCATACTGGACACAGAGACATACAAATGGTATCAATGTGTTTATCTGACCCGTTGCCACAATTCTGAAGTATCCCTTTAAATTTTGCATTAAACTGCAGACCTGGAAAAGTCGTTCAACTTGATTGTCAGTATTCTTCCCCCGGGACTGTAAAGCACCTCAGAGAACCCCTTCACAGTTGTAGAAGAGGGACTTAAGAGAAATGGCAGCCACTAGCGACAGCGTAATAGGCCTTTTACAAAAACCCAGGTCTGAAAAGTGGAGATTGCTGTCAATGAAAGATGGGGAATGGGCTATGAAAGTGCTATGAGACTTACGATTTAATAATTTTAAGGGTTGAAAAATCACTCTTTCTTCTTTGAATATCACTTGCTATGGTGGTTATGTCATGTGCCTATGTAAAAGTACAGCAACACTAAGGTTGAACAGCCTATACAACAGAAGTTGGGAGAGGAATTATATTGTAAAGGTGGTCGATGCTTAGACTTGACAAAGGTTTGTGTTATTATTTCTTGAGATTTTAGTTAGAGCTAATGATTGATAGTGAGCCTGTCATGCAGGTTATATAAACCTTGGAAAAATCGAACATCACACCACAAACACTGTGTCTTAGTTAAGAGTTGTGTTTTCACATGGAAACTTAAGGAAGAAGTCGACAAATGTGTTGGCTTGGCAGCACACTAAACTACAGAGTCTGGTCACATCCTCATCCTAAACCATGATGTCAGATTCTTCTTCCAGACTGGGAGACACAACACCAGACGAGGGTCAAGCAGAAAATCTCATAGATCAACTTCATGCACAGACTGACTGCCAGGACTGTGTGTGTGTGTGTGTGTGTGTGTGTGTGTGTGTGTGTGTGTGTGTGTGTGTGTGTGTGTGTGTGTGTGTGTGTGTGTGTGTGTGTGTGCGCGTGTGTGTCAGCCTCAGAATGACCGCCAGGGTGAGAGCATCTCATTATCTGTGATACAAAACAGCTGAGGACCCACTACCTTATCTCCACCCACGTTCTTTATCCAATCAATTCCAACTCTGAATGCATTTACCCGGTATATTTTCAATGTCAAAATGTATAAATCAGTGGCTAACTAAAATACAAAATAAAATAAAAAATGATGACTGCCCATTTAATAATCCCTTTCATAAAGATACACAGTGTCTCAAAATAGTTCGCTGTTTTCAATTTGTGCTTTTACTTTCGTGCCCTCTGCCCTGGTCTGTCTCATCCATCTATTACAGCCGTTTAAAACTCCTTTATTGTTGCACGCTGGGCAAAACAATTTCAAAGCTTTTAGCATTTAGAGCATTAAATGTGTCCTACATGGCGTTTTACCAATGATCCCTCTAATGCATCCTTTACATCCACCATTATATATAGAATTACAGTCCTTTTATATCAGACAGACCTTGCAGGGGCCATTTAAGCTGCCTTTTTAACCCCCATATGAAAGTACAGATACATTACGTCTGATGTCTAACCCAAAACAAGTAGTATAAAATTAGTTTGAAAAGTTATTATTTCTTGGGGACTTCCCTTCTGGGGCTCCCAAGTGGTGCAGTGGTCTATAACAACAAGCTGTCATCTGGAGTCGCATAAGGCTGCCCCCAATTGGTCATCTGGGTTTGGTCGAGGTGTAGGCCGTCACTGTAAATAAGAATCTGTTCTTAACTGACTTGCCTAGTTAAATAAAACAAATATAAGGAGCATGGGACCCTACATTGAGTCAGTGGGCAGTTCTGGTGTTGTCTTATCTGCTAGTTCAGAATGTAATAAGTCCTCTCAGATAGATATCAGTGGAACATGTTTCTGGTTAATTTTGGAGGTGGTGGTTTGAAGGCCGTTCTCTCCATGCAATTAAAAAAAAAAAAAACTTTATTTAACTAGGCACGTCAGTTAAGACCAAATTCTTACTTACAATGACGGCCTACACCAGCAAAACCCGGACAAAGCTGGGCCAATTGTGCACTGCCTATGGGACTCCCAATAACGGCCAGTAGTGATAGAGCCTGGATTCAAACCAGGGTGTCTGTAGTGACACCTCTAGCACTGAGATGCAGTGCCTTAGACCGCTGCGCCACTCGTGAGCCAAACATCTTAAGAATTATACATTTTTGAGGAAGGAATAATATGTAGGACCAATCATATAGGTCCATGTTCATTTTAGTGAAAATATTAGAAAAGGATATCCATCTCTAAGTAAGATCTTATGAGATGCTATCCTCTATTCTCTTTGGATGTATTATTGATGAAAACGTTTAGGTTATGTGGAAACATAGTGTTGTGCAGATACATCTACTCTGAAAATGTAGACAGGACCTACATAAATTCATATGGCTTGATTTTGGAAGAAAGTATGACTGGACATTTTTGTGTTCTCAGAATGTTAGTGATACTGATACGATTGTAGACTATAGGGCAAAACAGAGAAAGAGAAAGGGAGTGAACAAGAGAAAGAAAAGAAGAGAGAAAAAGGGAAGGAAAGAGAGAAAATAAAACAGCGAGACAGAGAGATAGAGAGAGAGATGGAGAGAGAGAGAGAGATAGAGAGAGAAAATACTTTCTCATACCTCCAGGGGGTGCAATGACATGGGAAACCTCATCCTGCCTCATCCCTCCTTCACAAAATCCCCATCCAAAAAACAACCATTACCACTCTCCTCTGCGGTGGCGTGAGTCTTAACTCAATCTCAGATCTGTGGGAGAATGTGATCAGTGTGAGGGCAGAGCCACTGGCTGCCCCCGTCACCCTAAACCAGAATGGATGAAGGTATTAGCAGGAAGAACCATAAAGCTTGATCAGATTAGGAACTGCAATGAAACTGTGACATATCACTGCTACTGTAGCAACGCAACAATGGAAAAATCCCCTAATATCATTGGTGGAGTTTTGCTGTTGTGTTTTTTTTTTATTGAATTTCTTTGTTGTTTCAGTGTCCCTCTGAGCTACGGGATAGCTCTCTCGTTGGTTACTAGTGTTTTTTATGGGGAGTGTGTGTGTGTGAACTGTATGTGCGTGTATGTCCTCATAAAGATGCAGGTTGTGTGTGATATTTTGTGTATTCGTGTGTGTTTCTTGGTGTATTCGTGTGTGTTTCGTGCATGTGCGTGTTGCCATCCTGGGAAAATAAATGACATCCACCCCACTTACATGTGTTTGATAAAAATCTTCCTGGTCTCTCTCAACTCGTCCTCAGCCGCTAACCAGCTCCAGATTTAGCCTCGGCTGCCTCCCATTTTAACATGCAGGCTCTAATCACAGTCAGCCCCACAGGCTCCACGCACATGCACACACATACCCACACACAATGTCTATTTAAGTTGCAAAAATTAGAATTCTATTGTAACCAATAAAACACATTGCCTACAGGGTGGTTTATAAATGTATGTAAAACCAGCTAATTACATGATTTTTTGTTAATATTTACTGAGCACACATTGCTAACACTGCTTTATATTTCAGTAAAAGTTTCCTGTGAGAAGATTGCTAACAGTGCTGCTTGTTTTCGTGCGCATCGTGAGATGATTTACAATAAATGGCCTTGAAGTGATCGATTAAACAGCCTTAATTTATTCTCAGCTGTCTTTGTCTAGAGAGAGGTTTGGAACGGTCTCTGTGAGTCTCTGTGTGGAGAGAGGTTTGGAACGGTCTGGGTGGGTCTCTGTGTGGAGAGAGGTTTGGAACGGTCTGGGTGGGTCTCTGTGTGCAGAGAGATTTGGAACGGTCTGGGTGGATCTGGACTGAAAGGAGATGTAGAGATTAGCGGAGGCTGGTGGGAGGAGCTATAGGAGGACAGGCTCATTATAATGGCTGGAATGGAATAAATTGAACTGTATCAAACACATGAAACATATGGAAACCACATGTTTGGCTCCATTCCATGTATTCCATTCCAGCCATTACAATGAGCCCATCCTCCTACTGCTCCCCCACACCAGCCTCCACTGGTACAGATGTAGGAGCCAGTTTTATACAGCTTGAAAATAATCCTGCAGCAACAGGAAATGTGAATGAATATGCAGATTATAATTTATGGACCTTTTTGTAGGGGGTGATATATTTTTCATAATGAAAAATAAAGTCTGGAATTTCTAAGTGGAAATTACAAACTTCAGAAGCCTTTTTAAACCTCAAATAGACTACATGTTTGACATTTCCTGCATTGCAGTGATCAAATTAAGATCATACATCTGTATGTTTTCCATCTAAGCAGTGCTGTTTGCCTCAGTCATGCTATTTCAGTGTGCACTACAAACCATTCCTAATTGTTTACAAACTAACCAAAGTACAAACAATGCCAGTGAATATTAAGTCCAGTGAATCAACACCAGATTTTTACTCTGCTTTTGAAATGTTCCAGTGCCTGAAATGTAATAACTCATTTCCCAGTTTTTCTATCTCTATATTTATCTATATTGCTGCCCCTCTCCATCCTCTCTCTCTCTCTCTCTCTCTCTCTCTCTCTAGTTCTCTCTCTCTCTCTCTCTCTCTCTCTCTCTCTCTCTCTCTCTCTCTCTATTTCTCTTTCAGATCTAGAAGCCAGGCTAAAGAAGATTTTATCATCCCTCCAGTATTGCACCTGGACCTCACAGCCATTTACCATCCACACACACACACACACACACACACACACACACACACACACACACACACACACACACACACACACACACACACACACACACACACACACACACACACACACACACACACACACACACACACACACACACACACACACACACACACACACACACACACACACACACACACACACACCATTCACACAGTGCTGCCAGAGTGACTGACAGGCCAATTCAGACCCATGACCTTCGCTAACAAAGACTGAATGAGTCAGTGAGTGGGTGACTGTAACTGTGTGTGTGTGTGTGTGTGTGTGTGTGTCAAAATTGGCAACATTCAATTTGGCAATGCTGTGTTTTGCAATATTGCCAATGAAGCATAATTAAATTGAATTAATTAAAAGAGTGATCATAGTGAGAACGGAATAAGTAGTTCTCACATTTAGTGTGGCCATAACTTCCAAGAGACAGGTCATGTTCTGCTCTTCATTCAACAGCTTTTAAAAGCCAATCCCAGGAGGGAAAGCTTAGCTCTCAGCACACAAACCACACCTCTAGTTGCAGCACTATACTGTAGCAGCATAACATTACTTTCAGATCAGATGCCAAGAAAACAATCACACTGGTTCTCTTACACACTAATCAAGAGCATTAATCAATCGATCAGTCAATCTATCAATCAATCAAACAATTAGTTAGTTCATCTGTCAGCCTGTCTCTGTCCATGGCTCTGTACTGTTCAATAGTACCAATTTGCATGTCTATGCTGGTTTACATTAACACTTGGAGCTGTACTTAGCTAAAAGCCTTTCAACATCCAGGTCTGTTTTATTATATATCATGGAATGCTAATTACACTTTCATGTTAATTTTTCGATTTTACAATCAGGCCCCACCTTTTTCCACAAAGGCCTACATATGTCTTATGACTTGTTGATTTTTAGTCCTTGGCATTCTAGAAACTTTCAAAAATAAATATCACAATACAAAAGATAATCTAACAAAATGTATCTTTAGTATTCTCGTGTAGAATACTTACCTAAAATCCAACACAAAGATTTATAACACAGTCACATATTCAAGGCCAAAAGCTAAATAGAAATACAACTCTCATTCTGCAATACAAGTCTCCCACTGAGATAAATGCATAATGTACATGGACATCAAATCATGCACATGTATCTCCTTCAGTTCTCAGAGCTGTGCCAGTGCAGGCTCAAATAGAGATCCCATACTCCCAACACAAAAGAGAAACTATAGAAGAAGAAGAAGAAGAAGAAGAAGAAGAAGAAGAAGAAGAAGAAGAAGAAGAAGAAGAAGAAGAAGAAGAAGAAGAAGAAGAAGAAGAAGAAGAACGGGGCCGTTCAGGCAACCACCGCAGGGTCAGGTTAACAGTTAACTGACCAGGGTGACTGGGTCGCTGAGGCAGGGCTGTTCATTTAACCACTACAGTATGCAGACAGAGTAAAGATCAGTTTCACAGCAGACAGTCAGACAGTAGCTGTAATGAAGGTCCATGTTTTATGGGCATTGGTAAAAATACAGAGTATTAATCACAGGATTTATGGTTATTTATTTTTCTTATGAACTTTCCATAAGCCTCTTTTTCCTTTGAGGCATTGTTATTTATTAGTGGTTTTATTAGTAGAGTGTTAGTAGAGTGCATTTCAAATAAAGAGATGCGTATAAAGATGTGTTTCAGCTGTTGCCATGGTTGAATTATAATAATGAGCGTTTTAGGGAGGGGTTTCAGCGCTTAGGAGAAGTCGCTTTGCTAAAGTCATTAAAAAGGCATTATTGTGCATTTAGTAGAGTTTAAATATCATTAATAATGTAAGGGAAATGTTATTATATCTGTGTGTATCTAGCTCTCTCTCTCTCTCTGTGTGTGTGTGTGTGTGTGTGTGTGTGTGTGTGTGTGTGTGTGTGTGTGTGTGTGTGTGTGTGTGTGTGTGTGTGTGTGTGTGTGTGTGTGTGTGTGTGTGTGTGTGTGTGTGTGTGTGTGTGTGTGTGTGTGTGTGTGTGTGTGTGTTTCTTTGACTTTGACTCGGTCCTGCCCAAGGCATATAGTTCCATTGTGTCTGTCCGAGCCTCTGCAGAGAGAATCCAATAGTCTAGAGTTATGACTATTGTGAAACACACACACACACACACACACACACACACACACTAATAGTCTTCACATCTGGGACCGGGGTGAGAGAGCTTTAGCTGTTTATGTAAGTGTAGTCTTAATGGGGTGGCAAGAGTAAACTCCCATCAATGCATTTATCATTCTGATTGTTTCCTCCTTTTGAGATTCCATCTTGGAATCCCTTCTCTATTCTCATGGAGTTCTATACTTAAAACCCCATTTTGTGGCGCTGTGTTTTGTCTAGGACAGAGGTGTTAGGGGTTACTCTGAGCGTGACTCTCCCTACAATTTGAAATGCAACTTGTTACATGAATTTTGTAAACAGAAAACAAACTCTCTTGTGTAAACAGAGAACAAACTCTCTTGTGTTCCCTCAATTGTTTGGAAGTGAAAAAAATTGCATCTGTCGAAACATCAGTATTTGTTTCATTTGAGAGACAGTTTGTGCCAAATGTGCCTCTTGGACTGATTGTTATTTAGCGTTCATTGCATTCATTACATGGGTGCCTGATCTACAGTGAAAACAATGACTCTATTGTTTACCTTCACCTCTGATTCAAATTAGAGGATTTTCTGGCTGATCTTATTGGTGTGTGTGTGATCTACCTCTCTGTGATCTTACCATTCAGCACAGCACTTAAAACCAGGAGAGCACAAATAGAACAGTTCTCAATGCACGCTAAGGGAATACTGAACAATAATAAGTATTACTCCAACTTGAATAATTATAATGGTCTTGGCACACAGAATCCCATATCTTCACAGATGGCTGTCTGTATGGAGTAAAGAGGTAATGATAGAAGGAAAATATACATGTTTTCAACAAAGACTAGACTTAAAGAAAATAGGACAATTAGAAAACATAACTTAACCGGAAAGTTAGAAAAGGCATTAAGGGGGAATTTCACCCTTGGGGAATCTGGGCTTCTTTCATCATGTCAGAGGAATTTCTAGGACAGTGAGATGTGTTTCACACATAATTGCCCAGGAGGAAGGCAGGTCTGGGCTTCGCTCGCTGAATGATACACCCTATGACTGCTTCCGGTGTATTGATGGGGTGTGAGATCTGAAAATAAATGTAGTCCTATGTTATATTACGTTTGTGTGTGTAGATATGGTTGTCCTTGTTCAATAGAACCATTGAATGTCTTTCAGCGATGTTCCCATCAGAGGATTCATTGCTAAATATACAAGCAGACACATTTTTTAGAGTCTCTGACAGACTACAACTTGTGTTCGGCGGTGCTTTGTGCTCTGGCCCCCGTCCCTCCCCCAAGGCAGGCTATTTTTGTAAAGGAGGCGGACACTAGCAACACAATCCTTTGGAAAAAACTGAAGAACTGACCAGACGCAATGGCTTCAAGTGATTCCGCTCATCAACGCAAATTCGATGACGGAGCATTTAGCTACATGGTGACATTTAACCATACATTTTTCATCCGGAATATAGCGAAGAGGATTCGAAACAAAGAGTTGGATTTATCAAATGTTAGAAGCTCAGCTACAGCAGATGACAGCACCAAAAGAACAGATGACAAATATGGTGCCAAGCTAAGTAAGTTATTATTCCTGCAAGCCACCTAGCTAACTTTAGTTTATCTACTGAAACCTATTTGTACTTTGTTACAGGTAGCTCGCTAGGTAGCTAGCTAAGTTAGCTAAACAACTGCCAGTAGCCATATCTATGACAAAAAATATAAGCGGTTTTACAATCAGAGATCTTTTGTATCTCGAGTGTAAAAACCTGTTATCTTTTTAGTTGCAGATATGGCTACTAAACAGCAAGCTACAATATTACCACCAGAAAAGGTTAACCAGAAAATGTTAGCACATGACTGGAGAAGGCTAGCTAGTTAGCCAGGTGCAAACATGTTATGCGCCATGTCTTGCGTTTGTAACTAGTTAGCAAATATGTGTAACATAAGCAACTGTAAACAATTTGACTAGTTAGCTATGTAACATAATTGACGAGGGTTGACACTGGTTATGATTATGACCGTGGATGCATTGCATTCTCACAAAATTATAGGCATGTCACAAGACAGGATTCCTAACAGATCTAAATAACTGTAGAAAGTAGTAGACAGCATTACACAGTAGTAGACAGTAGATATTAGTATTGTATGTCCAGCAAGCTATATAAGTTTTCTAGCAAACAGTGAGGAGAAAAAAAAATACAACAATTTACTATTGTAAATCTCTAAAACTGAAACTGGTTTTACTACAAAAAATATTTGCCTAAGCATGCCTGATTGACTTGGCTGTAGGTAGATACTTAGGTACATTTGTAAGGTCTGGTAACTGTGCAAAGGTTGAGAGTTATGTCATATTTCTTTCTATTAGGCTAGATATTGTTGTACATGTAATCTCTGTGCCTGTGCACATACTGTATATGCATGTTCAACTAGTCTACCCTAATGTTGATGTTATGCTGGTATAGTTTAACTGTAGTTCAAACTGTACAATAGAGTATTTTACTCGCTAATGTCCAATCTCTGGACAATAAGGTTCATGAGCTTAGGGCAAGGGTCGCTTTTCAGCGAGACACTAGGGACTGTAACATACTCTGGTTCACAGAAACATGGCTTTCTGGAAATGTTCTGTCAGTTGGGTTTTCAGTTTATCGCGACGACAGAAATAAACATCTCTCCGGGAAGCAGAAGGGTGGTGGTATATGTTTTAAGATTAACAATTTATGGTATAACTGTGATAACATACAGGAACTCAAGTCCTTCTGTTCACCCGACTTAGAATATCTCACAATCAAATGCCGACCGTTCTACCTCCAGAGGGAATTTTCCCTCAAGCCGATACCACGTTGAATTTTATTGGACTTTATGTAAACTGGAAACCACATACTCTGAGGCTGCATTAATTGTAGCTGGGGATTTTAACAAAGCAAATCTGAGGATCAGGCTGACGTTCTAACAACATATAGAATGTAACACTTGAGCTGAGAAAATCCTTGACCACTCCCCAAACCCCTACTTGGCAAATCAGACCATGACTCCATTTTGCTCTTCCCCTCCTATAGGTAGAAACTCAAAAAGGAAGTACCCGTAATATGGACTAATCAACGCTGGTCGACCAATCGGAATCCACGCTCCAGGATTGTTTTGATCACGTGGACTTGGATATGTTCCAGGTAGCTTCCGATAATAATCTAGACATATACACGGACAATGTGACTAAATTTATAAGGAAGTGTATAGGAGATAGTACCCACTGTGTCTATTAAAACATACCCCAATCAGAAACCTTGGTTAGATGGTAGCATTCGTGCGAAACTGAAAGCGCGAACCACCGCCTTTAACCATGGCAATGTGACTGGTATTATGGAAGAATGAAAACAGTGTAGTTATTCACTCCACAAGGTAATCATACAAGCTAAACATCAATATAGAGATAAAGTGGAGTCGCAATTCAATGGCTCAGACACGAGACGTATGTGGCAGGGATTACAGACAATCACATCCCTAGCCGCGTCCTCAGAGCATGCGCAGACCAGCTGGCTGGTGTGTTTACTAGCATATTCAATCTATCCCTATCCCTGTCTGCTGTCCCCACATGCTTTAAGATGGCCACCATTGTTCCTGTACCCAAGAAGGCAAAGATAACTGAACTTAATGACTATCGCCCCGTAGCACTCACCTCTGTCATCACAAAGTAATTTGAGAGACTAGTTAAGGATCATATCACTTCTACCTTACCTGCCACCCTAGACCCACTTCAATTTGCTTACCACCCCAATAGATCCACAGATGATGCAATCGCCATCACTCTGCACACTGCCCTTTCCCATCTGGACAAGAGGAATACCTATGTAAGAATTATGTTTATTGACTACAGCTCAGCATTCAACACCATAGTACCCTCCAACCATTATAAAGCTTGAGGCCCTGGGTCTGAACCCTGCCCTGTGCAACTGGGTCCTGGACTTTCTGACGGGCCACCCCAGGTGATGAAGGTAGGAAACAACACCTCCAATTCACTGATCCCCACAAGGGTGCGTACTCAGCCCACTCCTGTACTCCCTGTTCACCCATGACTGCGTGGCCAAGCACGGCTCCAACTCAATCATCAAGTCTGCAGACGACACAACAGTAGTAGGCTTGATTACCAACAATGACGAGACATCCTACAGGGAGGAGGTGAGGGCTCTGGGAGTGTAGTGCCAGGAAAACAACCTCTCACTTAATGTAAAAAAAACAAAGGAGATGATTGTGGACTTCAGGAAACAGCACATTGACGGGACCGCAGTGGAGAAATTGGAAAACTTAAAGTTCCTTGGTGTACACATCACTGATAAACTGAAATGGTCCACCCACACAAACAGTCTGGTGAAGAAGGTGCAACAGAGCCTCTTCAACCTCAAGAGGTAAAGAAATTTGTCTTAGCACCTAAAACCCTCACAAACCTTTACAGATGCAAAATTGAAAGCATCCTGTCAGGCTGTATCACCGCCTGGTACTGCACCACCCACAACCGAAAGGCTTTCCAGAGGGTGGTGCGGTCTGCCCAACGCATTACCGGGGGCAAACTACTCGCCCTCCAGGACACCTACAGCACCCGATGTCACAGGAAGACCAAAAATATCATTAAGGACATCAACCACCCGAGCCACTGCCTGTTCACCCCGCTGTCATCCAGATGGTGAGGTCAGTACAGGTGCATCAAAGCTGGGACCGAGAGACTGAAAAACAGCTTCTCTCTCAAGGTCATCAGACAGCTAAACAGCCGCCACTAGCACATTAGAGCTGCTGCCTAAAGGCACAGACTAGAAATCACTGGTCAGTTTAAGGATGTTTATAATGCTTACATATCTAGCATCACTCATCTCATATGTATATACTGTATTCTATGCTATCCTTCAGTATCTGTCATTTAATAATGTTGACATATCTTGCGTTCCCCATCTCATTTGTATATACTGTATTAAATACTCTTCTACTGTATCTTAGTCCATGCCGCTCGTACTTATGTATATAGGCCTAATTAATTCCATACTTAGATTTGTGTGTATTCTGTATATGTTGTGTAACTGTTAGATATTACTGTTAGATATACTGCACTGTCGGAACTAGAAGCAGAAGCATTTCGCTACACCCACATGAACAACTGCTAAACATGTGTCTGTGACCAATAACATTTGATTTGATTTGATTAAAATACATTTTTGTCTTACAGACAATACAGTGTGGAGCCTAGGCTTCTTCCTGGAGTAGATTCTAGATACAGAAACAAAATTCCTTTGCCTGTGTGTGTCATTGTAGCAGAACTGTATTCCGTGAACTGTATCCCTCTTGAGGGATTAGACATTATGCTGGATTTCAAGCACATGACTTATGAGGAGCTGAATGGCCTTCACAGATTTAAAAGTATTCCCTTCCTTGACTACACTGATAATACTGTATTTTCTTACTGTATGTTTCTTTGTGAATTTCATCATGAACACCAGTTTGTTCTCTTAGATACAAGTTGTTACACCAAATAATGTGATTTAACCTAAGATGTTTTTTTTTCCATTACTAGGAGTTACAGGATAGGTACTGTTTGGTGTAGCACAGAGAATTTTCAAACAACCTTAGCGATGCCATCTTCATACTCGATTCGGGGAAACAGGAGTCTCACAAAATGTCTGTGTTCAGTTGCAGGCGGTCAGTTTGAATTTAGAAAATGCTCAGTTACTTTTTTTGCTCCAAGAAGTAGTCCAACAATGTGTGCGCTGCCATCTTGTCATCAAGTCTTCTCAGTCATTGATCGAGACAAGTCTCTGTCATCATGACATGCAGCACTTTCGGGGTGGACACCCACCTGTCTTGATCAATGAGAGAAGACTGGAGTAGCAATCTGTAACTACAGTTCTCTGCACATCTGTGTCTCTACACCTGAGACACACTCAGACATGTTGAACTGTACTACACTGTTCATAGTAATTTTTTTTGTATATTACCATTCTTGTTGAATACCCAGTTCTAGTGTACACTCCCCTGTATTTTAGAATTGAACAAATAAACATTCATTGGATATATGAATGTTTAGCATCTGTTTGATACTACAGAGCCCTGTACAGCTTATATAAATATATTCTGTGAATCCATTAAAGCAGACACATTTAGAAGATTGATATAAATATCCATATTTATTTAATGGTGGTTCTGCATCAGGGCTCTCCAATCCTGTTCCTGGAGGGCTACCGTCCTGTAGGTTTTCAAATAATTAGCTGCTTGATAAACTGAAACAGGTTAGTTATAACTGGGGTTGGATCGAAAACCTACAGGAGAGTAGCTCTCTAGAAACAGGGTTGGAGACCGTTGTTCTACGTCGTCTTATGCTGAGCCACACTGGCTGTGCTTACACAGGTGGCCCAATTCAGATCTTTTTTCCATTAATTGGTCTTAATCATATATGATAAATAAAAAAGAACAGAATTGGGCTGTCTGTGTAAACGCAGCCATAGTCCATTATCCAACTTCGGTACACTGGCAATTGTGTTCGGCATGATGGGCTGGTGAAGTTGTCCTGGCTGCGGTGAACGTGACAAAAATGGTGTCATGTCTACACGTGAGGATCCATTTGCTCAGACTAGGTGCAATGAAGAAACTCCAACCAGAGCTTTTTTCCACCAGCAGAGGGAAGGAGGTAACTGGTGTGGGGGTTTGATAGGCTAAAGGAATGTCTATTTTGTGATGTCAAAAAAACTGGTGACCGGACAACTAAGAAGAAGGACATTGTGACCTCTGGTGGACAATCAGAGCCTTATGAGTGAGCTGAGTGAAGACCCAGCCAGAACCCCCTTTCAAGAAGGCTTTTGGTAAACAAGAAGTCATGTTGTTGTTTGTCTGCTAGGTACCTTTTTATCATGTATTAAGTGTGTATGTTATTCTGTGTTATTATTTAGTTAGCTAGTAAATAAATAATTAAACCAATTTGTGTAGAGCTGAATCATAAGTAAAGCTGGGTTTTTTGCAGATCCAAGAAGGTTGCAACCGTTGAGATTATGAGACTGATATGAGGTAATGATTAATAAGTGACTTATATATCTTCTAGAGTGTAATTCGGGAGAGGGTAAATCGTTAAACAACTTCTTCCGAGTTAATTGTTACATGATTAATTAAAATGAGTAACAATTAAACATAGTTAGTTGATTCGATAGATAACAGTCATCAGATAAATGAAAGTCACGTCACAACAATGGTGTAGGGCTTCTTAACCAACAACTGTTTGGTCCTCTTGCAGAAGATTTGCCGGTACTGCAGGTTTCCTGGAAAGACATGGTTGTGGTGTTAGCATTTTACACATTTTGTTGAAGGGACGTAGGGCAACACCCCTTTGTTGGTAAAGGTGTCAACCGAATGGGACTGGCTAGCATATTGTTTAGGGACAATGAGGGAACAATAGTAGTCCTTTGAAGGGGATTTTTGCAGACATGTCTTTGTATTGTGTTTAGAAAATCTGCAGAGAGATGAATGAGGTGGTTGTGCCATTACTGTTGTAGTCATACTTTTATACCTTTCAGTGTCCCTTTCTGGTTTCTGTATAACAATCTTGTTGTGCTTCATAACTGCAAAGTGTGTCCGCTCCCTCGTGCTTGTGTATCCAAAATGATGCCACTTCGAGGTATTTTTCATCGGGGCACTGTGGAACGACTCAAGATAACCTGAGTTTTACAAAGAGAAAAGGTAAAAAGAGAAGATGGGTAGGCTAATGGTCTGGAAGGTATGCTATGGTCCTCAGGCTACGTCTAACCACCTGTAACCCCATAACACAAACACAAACCATACAAACACTACCTAATTCATGTTTATACCATGCTTACTGTAAATTGAGCTATCTTAGCCGTCAGCTTGTAATGTTTGCCAACATACCTTCACCTTGTGGGGTTGGAAGTGCATGTTGGTGGAATTGGAGTCTGTACCACCTTCAACAAAATACACAATAATACACAATTTAATTATATTGATCTCTATTAGACTGGCTAGCTTAGTATACCTAACATGGACATTTCAATATTGTCAGCTTGCTGTTGGCTAACTAGCATCACTAAATTAACAGCAATATTGCTTGCCAGCTGAGACTGGCTGAGAACCAACTAACCAATCATAGACAATTTATAAACATTCCTCATTGTTACCAACACAGAAACAGAGAGTGAGTTAGCTATGTTGACAATTCTATTTTGTGTGTTTTCCAGACAAGGGTGGAATAGATGGCTAAATGACCAGTTTGAACTGCTCTTATTTGCTAAAGTTAGCTATCTTACGTTAGCTAACGTCAGTCCAAGAACTAAAAAACAAACATGTTTACTCTGCTGAAGGTAGCTACCAGTCTAACAGTGACTAACAGGTGGCATTTATTGACAGTATATATACTAAAAAAAGATAGCTATATGATTTAGCTAACAGCTTTCAGAGTACAATACAGGCCTGTAATGTTAACTAGCTTACCTAGCTAGTGCAACTATGCTAGCAAGCTAGCATATTTTTTATTTAACCTTTATTTAACTAGGCAAGTCAGTTAAGACTAAATTCTTACATACAATGACAGCCTACCCACAGGGTCATCCCCTGGAGCAAATTAGGGTTAAGTGTCTTGCTCGAACCCTTCACTCTAACCGCTAGGCTACCTGCCGCCCTAGGTAAGGTTAACTTTAATCAATAATCTTCCATTTGTTTTGAAGGAAAGACATTTATGGTATCACATCACTTCTCAGATGTCGTTGAAATGGATTTCCCATCAATTCAACCAGAAAATCATTCTGATAATCTTGGTCATCGCATTCTTCTAGATAGCCGCAAGCCATTGGCAGCATCAGGGTAAATCTCTGGTAGGTAGAGTGGGGAAAGATAACCCATTTCCGCACTTGTTTGTAATTAGCACAAAACACCACACAGGCATGATGACAAACATTTGTAAAAAACAAATATTTTTTATCAAACTTTTGCCTACAGAAGTTCTGAGATTGCTGTGTGTTGTTCGTTCTAAGGATACAACGCCATCATGCAAGTTTGTGGACACGCCCCATCTTCCTTTAGCAGACTGTTGAGCCAGGGTGAAATTCCTGATTAATAATGCTTTGAGGTATAGGCATGAAATTGAAATGCTAAGAGTGTATGTGTCATTCAAGGCAGTGAATTCAAATACCTTTTTGTTGTATGGAGTGTTAAAGGGGAATGGATTTGGACAAGACTTGGTCATTTAGTTACCACTGTATTCAAAGAGATGCAGAAAGGGGCCTCCCGAGTGGCGCAGCTGTCTAAGGCACTGCATCGCAGTCCTAGCGGAGTCACTACAGATCCTGGTTTGATACCGGGCTGTGTCGCGACTGGGAGACCTATGAGGCGGTGTACAATTGTCCGGGTTAGGGGAGGGTTTGCCAATTGCGGTTTAGTGACTTCTGTGGTGGGCCGGGCGTATGCACGCTGACACGGTCAGCAGGTGTTTCCTCTAACACATTGGTGCAGCTTGCTTCCGGGTTAAGCGAGCATTATGTCAAGAAGCAGTGCAGCTTGGCGGGGTCTTGTTTCGGAGGACTCATGTCTCTCAACCTTCGCCTCTCCCGAGTCCCTACGGGAGTTGCAGCGATGGACAAGACTGTAACTACTAATTGGGGTAAAATATAGATGCAGAAAGCCTGTATACTCCGCAATACTTTATTTTACAATCCTTTATAGCTGCTAATGAACTGTTTACTGTGAAATGATGGTTGCTTTCTGTTACTAATAAATCATTCAAGACAACTGGTGTCACGCGTGGGTGCATGGAGAGACCAAGACGCAGCGCAGGGATTATAGTTCGACATCTTTGTTTTATTATACTATGTACATTAAATGAATAGATACTCTGTATGAACAAAACAACGAAGGACGAACTAAAGAGCACAAGCAAACACGAAGCACAAAACGTCACGTTCACCAAACAACCACGAAATGATTAGACGTAACGAAAAGCACACTTAACTCTCACCGTGACTTGCGACATATATCGACAATGACCCACACCAGAGTGAAGGACAGACTCAACATATATAGGATCCCTAATTAGAGACAATGCGGTGCAGCTGCCTCTAATTAGGGATCCAACCCAAACCCCACACAGAAACAGAAAAGAACGACACTGTCAGACTCTGACCATAGCTACATAGAGAAGCCTATTTGCTTCTCTATGGCCAGAGCCTGACAACTGGCCACTACCTGGTGCATTGTTGGCAGGTAGTATAGGGCTTGTTTCAATAAATACCAAAGAAACAAAATAGTAATTATTTAGTTATTACCATCTTACACTGTAATTCATACAAAAGTTCTAGTTACATGCAGGACTTTTCTTATTTAATTTTTTATTTAACCTTTATTTAACTAGGCAGTGTAAGTGCCCATGTTTCCCATAATCAATATAGTCATGTGTTTTGTGATACTGTATGTACTGTTGAATTAGTTTACTCCATCCTCCAGGCCCGAATCTGATTCAGTACCGTAAACATAATCATTGGTTGTTTATTTGGTCTTCATGGGAGCATGAGGCAGTTGTTTATAATGTTAGCACTGTTTGTCTTTCCAAACATGTATATTCCTCAGTCTGACTACTACTAAAAGGCCATGCTTGATTAGGTCATGTCCCATGACGGTCACAATATCTTGACCTAAACATTTGTAGCATTAACACCCTGATTATGTTGTCCAATGCTCTTTTTGAGCTCGGCAGCCTCTTTAGTGGCCTATCTGGACACTGGCTCTGTCAGCCATAAATCTGGACCATAACCAAGTGTTACTGAGGTGCTGTGACCACTCATCTGTAACCCCATCAACAATTTGTTCCCCCTTTGACACTTCCTGGTCAGTGATGTCAGATCTGGTTACTCGCTGTGTCAAAGTCGATAGGAAACTCACTCGTCTAAAAATCACTTAATCTCTTCATTTTACACAATCACTTTACTACAGATGTTCACACCCATTAAACTAATTCAGTTCTAGATTCTATAAATACAATGGAATAGCCATTAGTACCTGTAAATCCACATGCCACTGACTGTAACAATGAGTGTGGGTGCTTTAGTTAAGGCATCTAGAGCTGGATTGTACCAGCATTACAAACACCAACACCACCAAAAGACCCACCAAGAGAAGAACAAAATAACACATTTAACTACTCATATTGTGTTAATGATCTGCATCAAAGTGAGGCAACACTTTTATGGACTGTGCTTTATTGAAGAGCTTCAACCCAAGTGCTGATCCATTGCTAATGACCCTGAGAGTGGAAAACCAGCCCATTCATATAGAATAGTGACATATTGAGGTACGGTACTGGATGATTGTTGATTACATCTGTAGACAATGACAAAAGACTCTACATGCAGACCTTCTCCTGGCCTAGCTCTGTCAAATAGGCTGTCTTTGAGAGAAACAAAGATTGAAAGGCAATCATGGGCTATTATGTGACTTTACTGTGAGATTGGAAAGGGCATGGGGGAGGTGTTGGAGGTGTTGGCTGTAGTTGCAGGGAACCTTCCAGTGCCCAAGGCTCACTACTCTCCGGCATCAACTCAAGCTCCCTCCATAAGCTCCAAATGTTCCCTGTCTCCCAACGCATTGATTAAAATATCCTCCTTCTGACCTACAAAGCCCTTCACCACCTTGCCCCCCCTTATCTATATATATTTTTACTTCATTTATTTTCATTTTTAATCCCAGCCCCGTCCCCGCAGGAAGCCTTTTGCCTTTTGGTAGGCCGTCATTGTAAATAAGAATTTGTTCTTAACTGACTTGCCTATTTAAATAAAGGTTGAATAAATAAAATAAAATCAATACCTCTCAGACCTTCTTCTTCCCCTTCAACCCACACGTGCACTCCGTTCCACCACATCAGGCCATCTTGTCATCCCCAGGTCGAAGCTCCAGAGCCTTGGTGATAGGGCCTTCTCTTTCAGTCCCTCCTAAAGCCCCACCTCGAAAGTGCAACATAGGCAGATGCGGTGGATTGAGGTGTTCCTAATGTTTGGTATACTTAGTGTTGCTGCAGCTGTCTGGTATCTTAATCACTTGACACAGTAACAACGAGTAACAACGAGAAACAAACTGTTCTGCTACTTTATTCTTGTGGGTTTTTGGTTACAATAAAAAAAAAAATAACACGCAGATGCATGTAATCTCCCATTAGTAAGGTTTTAAGAAATCAAGCTGTAACCTGCAGGAGCATGTTAAGTTCTTCCTTTTTGTTGCAATCGACCCATAGCATTTTATCACATGGTGGCTAAGACTTATGTGTATCCGTTAGGTCCAGACAGGATTCCTGGGGTGAGGTATGCATGGGCACTAACGAGCTGCAGTACCTCTCATTGTCACAGCGATTACCATCTCCACAGGCTATTGATCTCAACAGGAGAAGAAGGAGGAAATAAAACAAGAACGAAAACAACATGGTAGTCTACTTGGGAGATCCAGTCATTTGACCTCCAACTCTTTCAAAGACAATTTAGATATTTCACTGAGGTTAAGGAGCCTCTTGACGATACCTTAAGTTGAATTACATCTATTTTGTTTTGTCAAGTGGAAGTCAAGCCCAGCGTAGAAATGGGGAATTATTCACAGCTGTCTTTGCTCTGGGTTGTTTGGCCCCTGTCTTAGTGTGTGATGCCGGAGCTGGACTGTGTCCTGTGTCCTGACAGTTAATAATAACCGCACAGTGGCCCTTGGCCTCGAAGGACCGTTTCTACTGCCAGATGTGTTTTGACAGCACTATTGAACATTTGTCTGGTAAATGTGATATGTTGGGAGTGTGGGCTTTATTCCATAGAGACATACAATTATGGTAAAGACACTTCAAGATGTGATCGATACCCACCACAAGTGACAAACAGCCCCATCTTTATCAATGAGGTAAGGGTTGGTCGTAATAAGGCTGCTCTCAATGGATATTGGAACTGGCTTTGTTATCATCACATGAAACATGGACACACACAGATAGATATTAGTAGGCCTAAACCAAACTACAGTTTTATTATGAACAATGTAGTAATGCAGTAGGTCAACTATAATTCCATTACATGTTCAAACCTATTCATGTTAAACAACATCAATGTATAGCAATAGTTAGCCTTAACAGTTTTCTTATCTCATCTCTATTCATCTCTATCTTTTAAACAATATACTTGGAACTCAGCTACTTGTCAAATGAGCCTTTAGCTGTACATGGACAGTAACATGGAAAGCTGAGATACAGAATCTGATTGTCAAATCAAATGAGCTTCACTTGTATAGCAGTTGAAACACAAGAGGCTGTTGTACATAGTTTGTCATTTGCAATCTGGCCGCAACTACAATGAATAGCCCGTTCCACAGGGCTGGCTCTGGGGAACAAAGCCTCATACGGCTCTGAAGCCTAGAACAACAGAGAAGAAGCTCTCATATTGTGTATCTGGGTATACATTTACATTTCTAATTGCTCTGGCGTTCAGCAGGCAGGACCACAGGCCAATGCAGATGTCTCAGGCAATGACCTAACTCTTCATTAATATGAATGCTGACAACCGTTACAGTTTTTACAGGCTCCCAGAGAGATAAAAGGAGGGAGAGAGCAAGAGAGCGAGAGCAAGAGAGAGAGAGAGAGAGAGAGAGAGAGACTGTCCAAGAACACAAATTCCCCTCTCCTCTCTTCTCCTCTCTCTCCATCTGGACATAGTGGGGTGGTAGCCTCTTATTAGGACTGATTCAAAGATATTTTGCCTTTCATTCCTTTAATGTAATTGTTTATGTATCAGAGTTCACATCCGGGTATGTCAGGGAACAGGAAACCCCTTTTGTTGGAGATGAGGAAACAGCCAAGCTTTTGTTCAGTTTTTTTTTTTGTTGCTGGTCACATCTTACATAAGTTAACCTCTTTAATTAAGAGTACTTAGCTGTGTGGGCCCAGATGGGGCAGGAAGCGACAGTTGACTCCCTGCCAAGCTGGATCGGGTTCCTCGGCTGCCGATGCTCTGAACCAGCGCTGAATGGGAGTCTGGCTTGTCAGCAGATGCTGTGCTCAGGGATCGTTGTCTGTCTGCTAAACTACAAGAGCTCTTTTCCTCCAACATAAGACAGAAGGGGAAAAAACTGAAGATGACTGAGGAAAAAAGGAAAGAAGATTAGGGGAAACTTGTTTTGTGAGTTCTCTGATGTCTGAAACTGAATCCTTGGCGTAGTCTGTCAGTATTTTCTGGCCCAGAAAATACATTCATGCGGTATTGTTTTCTATTGTTTTCATCACTACCTGAGCAGTACATTAAGAATATTCATAAGATTATGAGAGGTGACCTTGACACAGCCTCCAAGCACAAGAGTGTGATTTTAATATCTGTTTCAATATGCAGAAACATAATACATGCTTACAGAGGTTTAAAGAGAATACGTCCAAACATAATACCAATGTCATGGTTGGAGATTGCAACTTAAAACATACTTATGTCGGAATAATGTCAGTTACATTGTGGTCAAAAGCAAAAAGGGGTTCACCATATTTACCAAAAACAAAAGACGAATGAGGAGGAATGTTTTGTATTTTGTATCTCATAAGTTCCACATAATGAATCACAGTTCTGAGGCTTCAGTTCCAACAATAACCAGATCCAGCCTAGTGCCTTTCCATGGTAACGTCAGCATTCAGCCATAAATGAATACATACGTTGTGTGTTGTATCTGTATTAGTTTCACCAGAGCGCCGAGAGAGATGGCTATAATTTCAGTTCTTTATAGTGTTTACCACTCATATAGGGAGGAGGGATGATGACTTGCCTGAAAAACTTTCTATCACAAAATAAATGACAAAATACAATTTTCTTTTAAGCAAGAAGATGAAAAATTCTTCAGATATCTCTGTGGTTTGAGTTGATTCTGCTTTAGGGTAGATTTCATCAATGCAGTGACAAACAATGTGCTCATTGAAAAGTTCTCATTCATTTTTAGTAAAGCTGATTCCTCATTAACTGTGTGTTGAAGGCCAGCTCTGTCGTATTTACAGCTGTTTTTGAACATTTAAATCAATTATATATACCCATTGATTCTTGAAGACTATCACTTACAGGATAAATGCTTCACACTCCAAGCAATGAGACTGGTTCCTAATAGGGAAGTGAAAGACTGAAACGGACCCATATAGAGTTTCACTGTCGTAAACTACAATATAAAAAAGTATTGGGTGTCCCTTTGGGTTAACCCTTTTTGTTATTCTATATGATTCCAAATGACCCCCTCCCCTCTCACCTCCCCTTTAAAATTCAATGCAATGACTGAAATTACACAATCCTATAGGTTGCAATTTAGGCTTTAACTATAATGAAATCTGAATGGTATTTTTGGGGGTAGAAATTATAGTGTGCTGCGGGTAACACCTTGAAATAGCACCTGCAGACGTCTCATAGCACTATTGAGTTTCGCACAGACACATGTGCACACGCACACACACACACACACACACGTGCGCACACACACACACGTGCGCACACACACACACACACACACACACATCCATGGATGACAGTACAGAGATGCAAGTGGTGTACTGATAATTGACCTCTACCAACAGTCTAAAAAAAAAACACGTACATCAGATAATCAATTGTTGTTCAGCACTGTAACCTACTGACAGCAATGTTTCGCATCTTGAGATGTTTAGCAGCAGCAGCAGCCTCATTTAAATGGTAAAGCACTGTGAATACGTGAGTCTGCTAAAGCACTCAGTATCAGCTGGATCTGTGGTCTGCCGTTCTGGGAATTCTAACCCCACCTGTGGCTCATTATTTGCCGCCCAGCCTTTACTATTTAGATCTGTGCCTCATTATTTGCCGCCCAGCGTTGTGCCCAGCTTTCCATGTTTAGATCCTTGTCCATTTCATCTTTTAAAAAGATTAGTGCAAAGGAGCAACAGACAACATTCTCTGACTGTGTCTCAGGATGGACGGCTAAGATGCAGCTGGCTCCGTTGACTTCCTCTCCTGTCCTCTCCTCTCCTTTCTTCTTGTCTCGTCTCCTTTCCTCTCCTCTTCTCTCATTTCCTCTCCTCTCTACCATTATCCAGCCCCAAGCTGTGGAAGATTGCACACAGACTGGTTCCACCACTATACTGAGTAGGTGTTAGGGGACATTGTCAATGATAGAGTTGCCGGTTTTGTACTGATTTAGTGTTTGTTTTACAGTTTAGAGCAAGGGATTTAAATAATATAGTGACATTAAAAGCATGCTATTTTCACATTTTGGTGCATTGGGATACAGTAAAGGTAGAAAAGCATAGGTTTATGAGACCCACATTTTTTATAATGTGTCGCATATTGATAATAAATCTTGACAATATTCTTAGAAAGTATTGATATTATAAAATGGGAAAATGTATGATGATATAAGTGTAGCAATGACAGTTTTGAGCTTAAAAGCTGATATATTAAATATCTGGCTCATTCATTTCCTCAACAGTGGATTGTTGTTTTCTATCTCTAGTCATGAATGTTGTGCAGAAGGTTCAACAGCCATCAGTACAGTATGTAAAACCTTCCTCAATAGGAGCCGTGTCAAATGTAGTCTGAATGTACTTGTGCAATCTAACATTTTCCCAGATTAGTTGATGTACAGTAAACCCAACTACAAAGGTGAAATATAGCCTTTAATCATGATTTCATATTTTCCCGCACACTTACCGAATCGGAAAGGAATGTGATAGAGTCGTAAATGTACGAAGAATCACGGCAGAGGTTTTGGGTTTGGCCGTATGTGGCAGTAAGAGAGAGAGCTAGAGCTCTCACATCTTGGCAGTGCGACTGTCTGGGATGCACTCCAGAGGGCCCAAAAATGCAAAAAGAATTCCCAAAGTTGAATCCTTTATCCACTGTATTAGCAGTCCAGCTCCCTTCCTGCCATATCCTCAGACGGATCTGGTTAAATCAAACCAGCCAGGAAAATATGATAGTTATAAAAGTGTTTAATAGGGTTGCTGATAGAAATTCTGGCGTCCATTTTGCATTCAACATATCCATCAATTGGGAGAAAATTGCTTTATGTGTCTTCATAGAAAATTGGTTCCCTTTAACAACTGGCTGACAAACTAGCAATTTGCCACCAAAAGGTGCGTCTTGTTTCAAATGCTGCTCATTTTCCTCTCCTTCATCTGCACAATTAGAATACTATTTTTTTTTTACCAGTGTAGAACCTTCTGGAAATTCCAATGACGCACATGTCTGTATTGAACAATTTGAATTTCTCATTATGGAGAGGCCAACGCTCTATAATAAATCATAGTAATAATATTTGATAACGATGTCATATTTCACGCAACAACATACTATTTAGTGTTTAATATGTAGCCTAACGATTTGATTAGGTGTATCAATATTCTTGCCTAAGGGAAATTAAGTGTCTGATGTAGTTTCATAGTTCCGTAGTTCCAGTGCCCGGGGATAGGCAGGTGGCTAGAGGCTGGGTCCTGGAGTGTTACAGGAAAGTTCCTATGTATTCCAGTGACCCAAGGCCCCTGTCCTTCTGCTATGCCCCAACAATATACCTGTGTAGGGAATGACTCAGAGCTGACCTCTGGGATGTACAGGCCAAGGAGGAAGGAAACTCAACCCCATTGCTTGATTTCTTAGGTTTAGACTATCCATGTAACATGTTATGTACTGTGTATGTTTTTGTGATTGTAAACCAAGCACCTAGATTCCATCTTCTCCCAGGTCTCTCGTGCAAACAGTTTTTATCTCAATGAAACCAACACGGATACAGTAGCTAAAGGTTAAATATATAATATATAATAAACTATACCAGGCAGGTGTTTCCTCAAGTTTGTGCCAATTACCTTCCAATGTGGCATCCTCAATAAGCTCCTTGGGGAGTTGTCAAACAGAGTGCAGTGTTCCCTAGGACAGGTGATTTACCTGAAGACAGATGATAGCCGTGTTGTCTCCACTGAGTCGTCCGTTTGAAAAGTCCTCTGGATTCAGTAGCGGCCGCCCCCACTGCTTTGATACAGTTGCCTGGATACAGAGTCCACCTGGACTAGCATATGGTCACAGCATGATGAGCTTCATGTGAGACGACCACACTGCCAAAACTCTTTCTCTCTCTCCCTCTCTCTCTCTCTCTATATATATTTATCTCACATACTCTCTTCCTTTTTTTCTTCTGCTCTACTCTCACTATATCTCCCTCCCTCCTTTCTCTCACTGATATCATTGTTAATAAAGAATGTCATAAGGTGAAGTGCATAGTTGTAAGACTTAATAGGAAACACATACCTTATCCCAGAGGCATCCATACTCTTGGGTAAGACAGCAATATGGAATTTCATATATATAACTGACCTATGATTCTAGGTGATGTATTGACTTTTTACACTGTAATTAGTAAAGATATTAAGGTAGTTAATTCAATAGCATTCTAGCAAATGTTATTCCCTGTAGGTTATCTGCCATACAGTAGCATTGAGGCCAACACAGTGAAAATGAACAGAATCTTCACCCCTCTCTCTCTCTTATGGGAGTCAAAGCATTTCAACGTCTCTTGAATGTCTTCATTCTGTCACTGATGAGGGCTGGTCTCCCTGAATTCAACACTAATCGTTTTAACAGCCACTCTGAGAATAGACACGAGGGCCTGACGTTGTTACAGCCCCTGTCTGTGAAAACCACTCTGACAGGCAGACATGTTGCCGCTGAGAAGAATCATACACAACATAATGGATGGGTCACATGACCACTAACTGACAGGAGAGGAAGTCAGAGACAAAAAAGAAAAGTTCACTTTTTTATTCATCCCTTATTTTACCAGATAAGGTGACTGACAGCACATTCTCATTTACGACAACGACCTGGGGAATAGTTACAGGGGAAAGGAGGGGGGATTAATGAGCCAATTGGAAGCTGTGGATGAAAAGGTGGCCATGATGACCAGAAAAGGGTTGGTACCCCTACAATAAGTGCCCGTCAGGACCACCGTTTAACGTCCCATCCGAATGACGGCACCCTACACAGGGTAATGTCCCCAATCACTGCACTGGGGCATTGAGCTATTTATTTTTCTGGGACAAGAGGAAAGAGTGCATCTTACTGGCCCTCCTACTGGCCCTCCAACAGCATCTGTTTTCTCATCCAGGGTCCGACCAGGACCAACCCTGTTTAGCCTCAGCGGCAAGCCAGCAGTGGGATACAGGGTGGTAGAGCTAACAATTCTTTGGGAGATACTTTGGCACAGCACAGTATATAAAGACATCTATACAGTGGGGCAAAAAAGTATTTAGTCAGCCACCAATTGTGCAAGTTCTCCAACTTAAAAAGATGAGAGAGGCCTGTAATTTTCATCATAGGTACACTTCAACTATGAGAGACAAAATGAGAAAAAGAAATCCAGAAAATCACATTGTATTGTAAGTATTTGGTCAATAACAAAAGTTTATCTCAATACTTTGTTATATACCCTTTTTTGGCAATGACAGAGGTCAAACGTTTTCTGTAAGTCTTCACAAGGTTTTCACACACTGTTGCTGGTATTTTGGCCCATTCCTCCATGCAGATCCCTTCTAGAGCAGTGATGTTTCGGGGCTGTCGCTGGGCAACACGGACTTTCAACTCCCTCCAAAGATTTTCTTGGGGTTGAGATCTGGAGACTGGCTAGGCCACTCCAGGACCTTGAAATGCTTCTTACGAAGCCACTCCTTCGTTGCCCGGGCGGTGTGTTTGGGATCATTGTCATGCTGAAAGACCCAGCCACGTTTCATCTTAAATGCCCTTGCTGATGGAAGGAGGTTTTCACTCAAAATCTCACGATACATGGCCCCATTCATTCTTTCCTTTACACGGATCAGTCGTCCTGGTCCCTTTGCAGAAAAACAGCCCCAAAGCATGATGTTTCCACCCCCATGCTTAACAGTAGGTATGGTGTTCTTTGGATGCAACTCAGCATTCTTTCTCCTCCAAACACGACGAGTTGAGTTTTTACCAAAAAGTTATATTTTGGTTTCATCTGACCATATGACATTCTCCCAATCCTCTTCTGGATGGTCTTGTACAGTGGGGACAACAAGTATTTGATACACTGCCGATTTTGCAGGTTTTCCTACTTACAAAGCATGTAGAGGTCTGTAATTTTTATCATAGGTACACTTCAACTGTGAGAGACGGAATCTAAAACAAAAATCCAGAAAATCACATTGTATGATTTTTTAATAATTAATTGCATTTTATTGCATGACATAAGTATTTGATCACCTACCAACCAGTAAGAATTCCGGCTCTCACAGACCTGTTAGTTTTTCTTCAAGAAGCCCTCCTGTTCTCCACTCATTACCTGTATTAACTGCACCTGTTTGAACTCGTTACCTGTATAAAAGACACCTGTCCACACACTCAATCAAACAGACTCCAACCTCTCCACAATGGCCAAGACCAGAGAGCTGTGTAAAGACATCAGGGATACAATTGTAGACCTGCACAAGGCTGGGAATGGCTACAGGACAATAGGCAAGCAGCTTGGTGAGAAGGCAACAACTGTTGGCGCAATTATTAGAAAATGGAAGAAGTTCAAGATGACGGTCAATCTCCCTCGGCCTGGGGCACCATGCAAGATCTCACCTCGTGGGGCATCAATGATCATGAGGAAGGTGAGGGATCAGGCCAGAACTACACGGCAGGACCTGGTCAATGACCTGAAGAGAGCTGGGACCACAGTCTCAAAGAAAACCATTAGTAACACACTACGCCGTCATGGATTAAAATCCTGCAGCGCACGCAAGGTCCCCTTGCTCAAGCCAGCGCATGTCCAGGCCCGTCTGAAGTTTGCCAATGACCATCTGGATGATCCAGAGGAGGAATGGGAGAAGGTCATGTGGTCTGATGGGACAAAAATATAACTTTTTGGTCTAAACTCCACTCGCCGTGTTTGGAGGAAGAAGAAGGATGAGTACAACCCCAAGAACATCATCCCAACCGTGAAGCATGGAGGTGGAAACATCATTCTTTGGGGATGCTTTTCTGCAAAGGGGACAGGACGACTGCACCGTATTGAGGGGAGCATGGATGAGGCCATGTATCGCGAGATCTTGGCCAACAACCTCCTTCCCTCAGTAAGAGCATTGAAGATGGGTCGGGGCTGGGTCATCCATCATGACAACGACCCGAAACACACAGCCAGGGCAACTAAGGAGTGGCTCCGTAAGAAGCATCTCAAGGTCCTGGAGTGGCCTAGCCAGTCTCCAGACCTGAACCCAATAGAAAATCTTTGGAGGGAGCTGAAAGTACGTATTGCCCAGCGACAGCCCCGAAACCTGAAGGATCTGTATGGAGGAGTGGGCCAAAATCCCTGCTGCAGTGTGTGCAAACCTGGTCAAGAACTACAGGAAACGTATGATCTCTGTAATTGCAAACAAAGGTTTCTGTACCAAATATTAAGTTCTGCTTTTCTGATGTATCAAATACTTATGTATAAATAAAATGCAAATTAATTACTTAAAAATCATACAATGTGATTTTCTGTATTTTTGTTTTAATTTTCTGTATTTCCTAATAATTGCTCCCACAGTTGATTTCTTCACACCAAACTGCTCACCCATTGCAGATTCAGTCTTCTCAGCCTGGTGCAGGTCTACAATTTTGTTTCTGGTGTCCTTTGACAGCTCTTTGGTCTTGGCCATAGTGGAGTTTGGAGTGTGACTGTTTGAGGATTTGGACAGTTGTCTTTTATACTGATAACAAGTTCAAACAGGTGCCATTAATACAGGTAACAAGTGGAGGACAGAGGAGCATCTTAAAGAAGAAGTTACAGGTCTGTGAGAGCCAGAAATCTTGCTTGTTTGTAGGTGACCAAATACTTATTTTCCACCATAATTTGCAAATAAATTCATTAAAAATCCTACAATGTGATTTTCTGGATTTTTTGTTGGTTGAAGTGTACCTATGATGAAAATTACAGGCCTCTCTCATCTTTTTAAGTGGGAGAACTTGCACAATTGGTGGCTGGATAAATACTTTTTTGCCCCACTGTAGATGCCTAGTGAATGGCCACAGGAACTGTACAGTACAGTACTACTTATTATTACTGCCCATCCTATCCTTCAGGGATTTGTTTTCAATATATTACATTACAGTACAGTACAGTGTCATTCAATTGTCATCAAAACCTATTGAATAGATTATTTAATCCCAGAGGATGACAAGAAACACAGAAAGAAGGTGACTTTGGCATTGTACACAGAGCTACTGTTCATTCTTTTGTTCAATATCAATTACTCTAACTATTGATGGAGATAACAGAAACACCCAAAACATTTCCATACTTAGTCTTTCTGCTTAGTTTAAATATAATGTTAAATTCTAAAAAGTATGCAAGCAGGCTGTGAAACTATACTAAAGGGAAACATATACAAGACAAAAAAACAATGTATGGTCATAAATTTATCACACTTTTCGTTTAAATATGTTATGTTTTCAGCAAATTTTGTGTCAATTTCCCAAATGCACAAAAATATATTATATTTTGAATTATCTGTAAATGAACATTTGTCATTCTTCTAAAGTGAAAAATAAATACAAATAATAATTTCAAAGAACTTTGCATTGCAATGAACATAACATCTGATTTGTTCTTAACATAGACGGAAAAAAGATTTCATTATTCACTGTTAATTAGATGTGAAAAAAAAAATGTCCTCAGAGATTTTGAGTCATAAGTTATACAGAATGTACTTTATTAAAGTGAAACAATCTACACTGTGTTAATGCTCCCTCAACAATAACAAGAAAAACATAATTATACATATTAGAGGCAAAGCTAATTTGATTTACTTTCTGTTGGTATTTTTTAAGTGATCATGACAGATTCATTCTCACTATCATGTATATACTGTATATATCTATATATAGATGTACAGCGGGTGAAATAAGTATCAGAACACGTCACCATTTTTCTCAGTAAATATATTTCCAAAGGTGCTATTGACAACAACCAAAGTAATCCATACATACAAAGAAACCAAAACAAATAAGTTCAGAAATTAAGTTATGTGTAATAATGTGAAATGACACAGGGAAAAAGTATTGAACACACTTACTGATATTTATTTAATACTTTGTACAAAAGCCTTTGTTGGTAATGACAGCTTCAAGACGCCTCCTGTATGGAGAAACTAGTCGCATGCATTGCTCTGTTGTGATTTCGGCCCATTCTTCCACACAAACAGTCTTCAAATCTTGAAGGTTCCGTGGGCCTCTTCTATGAATCTTGATCTTCAGTTCTTTCCATAGATTTTCAATGGGATTTAAGTCAGGTGATTGTCTGGGCCATTCTAGCAGCTTTATTTTTATTCTTTGAAACCAATTGAGAGTTTCCTTGGCTGTGTGTTTGGGATCATTGTCTTGCTGAAATGTCCACCCTCGTTTCATCTTCATCATCCTGGTAGATGGCAGCAGATTTTTGTCAAGAATGTCTCTGTAAATTTGCCCATTCATCCTTCCTTCAATTATGTGAAGTTTGCCATTACCATTTGCTGAAAAGCAGCCCCACACCATGATGTTCCCACCTCCAAACGTCACTGTTGGTATGGTGTTTTTAGGGTGATGTGCAGTGCCATTTCTCCTCCAAACATGGTGTGTATGACATCCAAACAGTTCAATTTTGCTCTCATCTGACCACACTATATTCTCCCAGTATTTCACTGGCTTTACCAAATGTTGTGCAGCAAACTTTAAACGAGCTTCAACATGCTTTTTTTCAGCAATGGAGTCTTGCGTGGTGAGCGTGCATACAGGCCATGGCGGTGGAGTGCATTACTTACTGTTTTCTTTGAGACAACAGTACCTACTAATTGCAGGTATTTTTGAAGCTCTCCACAAGTGGTCCTTGGCTCTTGGACAACTCTTCTGATTATTATTTTCACTCCTCTGTCAGAAATCTTGCGAGGAGCACCTGGTCGAGGCAAATTTATGGTGAAATGATTGTCTTTCCACTTCCGTATTATGGCCCCAACAGTGCTCACTGGAACATTCAGAAGCTTAGAAATGCACCTATAACCAATGCCATCATTATGTTTTGCAACAATTAGTTTGCGAAGGTCTTGAGACAGCTCTTTGCTTTTACCCATCATGAGATGTGTCTTGTGTGACACCTTGGCAATGAGACCTTTTTGTAGGCCATCAGTTGGGACTGAACCAGCTGATATTAATTTGCACTGACAGGGGGCTGGATTGCTTTTTAATTACTGATAGTTTTCAGCTGTTGTCTTGGTATTCCATGCCTTTTTGCACCTCCCTTTCTTCATGTGTTCAATACTTGTTCCCTGTGTCATTTCACATTATTACACATAACTTAATTTCTGAACTTATTTGTTTTGGTTTCTTTGTATGTATGGATTACTTGGGTTGTTACCAACATCTGGTTAAAATGTAATGTCAATAGCACCTTTGGAAATATATTTACTGAGAAAGATGGTGACGTGTTCAATACTTATTTCACCCGCTGTATATCACATGGTGCTGTTAAATAATGTAAATAATTGTTCTTTCCAAGGTCTGTGCTCTCAGCCACGTGGCATTTTGATAAAGCAAACATGAACAAGATTGACCCAGTTTCTAGAGGAAATGCAGAGAAGAATATACATTCAGTGGTACACCACCCCTTTCAGAAAAAATGTATAGCTTCTTACAGACAGTGAGTCACATGGCCATGGCTTGCTATATAAAACAGGCAGACAG
Organism: Thymallus thymallus; assembly: GCA_023634145.1. Taxonomy (NCBI): domain Eukaryota; kingdom Metazoa; phylum Chordata; class Actinopteri; order Salmoniformes; family Salmonidae; genus Thymallus; species Thymallus thymallus. Next base: position 9,121,948 of record CM042402.1, on the reverse strand, counting down.
GCATCTAGGCATTCAGTTACTGTTTGGTTGAACGTTAGAGGGACCTAAGCGACTTTGAGCGTGGTATGATCATCGGTGCCAGGTCGCGTCGGATCCAGTATCTCAGAAACAACCGGCTTGCTGGGCTTTTCACGCACAACAGTGTCTAGCGTTTACTAAAACAGCTTGTTGATGAAAGAGGTCGAAGGAGAATGGCAAGAATGGTGCAAGCTAACAGGCGGGCCACAAACAGACAAATAATGGCGCAGTGCAACAGTGGTGTGCAGAACGGCATCTCAGAACGCACAACTCGTCAATCCTTGTCACAGATGGGCTATTGCATTAGACGACTACACCCAGTTCCACTCCTATCAGATAAAAACAAGAAGAAGCGGCTCCAGTGGGCATGCAATTACCAGCACTGGACAACTGAGGAGTGGAAAAACATTGCCTTTTCCAACTAATCCTGGTTCCTGTTGCATCATGCTGATGACAGAGTCAGGATTTGGCGTAGGCAGTGTGAGTCCATGGCCCCATCCAGCCTGGTGTCAACAGTACAGGCTGGTGGTGGTGGTGTAATGGTGTGGGGAATGTTTTCCTGGCACACATTAGGTCCCTTGATACCAATTGAGCAACGATTGCCCCACAGAATTCAGGCTCTTCTGGAGGCAAAGGTTCCGACCCGGCGCTAGATGGTGTACCAAATAAACTGGCTACTGAGTGTACATTTAACTATGGCCCAAATTCAATCAACTGCAGGCACAAGAAAACCACACCATATGTATAACAGGTGCAGCGAAATACATACAGTACCAGTCAACAGTTTGGACACACCTACTCAATCCAGGGTTTTTCTTTATTTGTACTATTTTCTACATTATTGAATAATAGTGAACACATCAAAACTATGAAATGATCACATTTAAGGTAAGACTCAGATGCAGACAGTGTTGAAGTAACAAAGGTTTATTATTCGAACAGGGGCAGACACAAGGACAGGTCAAGGAGAGGCAGAGGTCAGTAATCCATATAGGTGGGGCAAAGGTACAGGACGGCAGGCAGGCAGGCTCAGGGTCAGGTCAGGCAGAAGTCAGTAATCCAGATAGGTGGGGCAAAGGTACAGGACGGCAGGCAGGCTCAGGGTCAGGTCAGGCAGAGGTCAGTAATCCAGATAGGTGGGTCAAAGGTACAGGACGGCAGGCAGGCTCAGGGTCAGGTCAGGCAGAGGTCAGTAATCCAGATAGGTGGGGCAAATGTACAGGATGGCAGACAGGCTCAGGGTCAGGTCAGGCAGAATGGTCGAAACCGGAAAAACTAGAAAACAGGAACTTTAGAAAAGACAGGAGCAAGGGGGAAAACGCTGGTAGGCTTGACGAATAAAACAAACTGGCAATACACTGGGGTAATGGGGAGATGGGCGACACCTGGAAGGGGGTGGAGACAATCACAAAGACAGGTGAAACAGACGTCACCTGGCGTCCTACTAGGGCGCATACCTGGTTGACCAGGGTGCCGGCATTGGAACTCAGAGATGAGGCCTGGGTCCACGATGTCTCTAGCAGGGATCCAGAACCTCTCCTCACCTGTTTTATTACCTCCCCTATATCTGTCTGTTCCTCAGTTCTGTTCCGCTTCTGCATTAATTGTCTTATGTCGTTTGTTTACCTTGTTCTGATGCTGTTCCTGTCCTGTTCCATGTCTGTTCTTGATTAATGTTCACTCCATGTACCTGCCTCTCATCTCCAGAGTCGGTTCTTACAGAAATAACACATATGGAATCATATAGTAACATAAAAAAAGGGTTAAACAAATAAAAATATATTTTATATTTGAGATACTTCAAAGTAGCCACCGTTTGCCTTGATGACAGCTTGAAGAATCTAAAATCTAAAATATATTTTGATTTGTTTAACACTTTTTTGCTTACTACATGATTCCATATGTGTTATTTCATAGTTTTGATCTCTTTACTATTATTCTACAATGTAGAAAATAGTAAAAAAATAAAGAAACTTTTGACTGGTACTGAATATTGAAAACATTTACAGACATCGGGTATCACACTAAGCCCTTGAAAGTTGTGCCCAGAGTTCCAAGTGTTCCGTCCATCAGCGGTGTGAATCAGGCCAAATGGATTGGTGAGTGACGATGGCCTCTGGGGTCACTATTCCATATGGTGACCTCTCTGGGGGGGTGTTAGAAGGCAGATACAAGGCAAATACAAACACCTGTAACCTTGACACAGTCACCTCTGTCAGAACTAACTGCAGGCATCTGTCTGATACACAGACACGCTCACAGACACGACCATTCAAACACACACACACACACACACACACACACACACACACACACACACACACACACACACACACACACACACACACACACACACACACACACACACACACACACACACATACAGTAAACATCACACAGATGAGTGTCATTTTGAGCATGTATTACATCATCTGACTCTCTGCCTGTCTTTTTGTACTTCCCAAACATTGGCTGAAGGAAGTTGCAACACATTAAACTCCTAAAATGAATAAACCATGACCTAGTCTGAATCATTTAACCGAATCACTATCAGATTTCATCTGGCCCAGGTTTGAATACCGGAGATAGGTCCCATAGTAAAGGTCACAGGATATTACCTTTCATTTTTAGCTTTAATGTGTTTTCCTCAATGTGTTTTCCTGTGTGTGGGTGTGTGCATGCATGCATGCATGCATGTGTGTTTGTGTGTGTGTGTGTGTGTGTGTGTGTGTGTGTGTGTGTGTGTGTGTGTGTGTGTGTGTGTGTGTGTGTGCGCGTCTTGACTCCATCCATAACATACAGTTCAAAACTTTTGGTAGTGAATTACCATTTGCCATAATGAGGACTGTTATCCATATGTAGAGAAATGTACATGCCAGTGCATATTGCCCTAGCCTAGTAGTATCATGTGTGGGTCACATGTAAATGCTGCGTCAGTATTACTCAGCTCAGGCCATGTACACTGTTAGCCAGGCAATCACATTATACCCCTCCACCATGCATCCTTCACAATCCTGCAGCAACAGCCCATTTGCACTCAATTAAACAATCAATGGCTGAATGTAAAACTGCTGCAATTAGCTAATTACACAAGCACAGTGATTAGGCTGTGAAACAAACAAGGCGACGTAACTTGGACCAGGCTTGGGAGTCATCTACAGTACGTCACAACTGATTAACTCCCCATTCACTCACTGTATTTATCCTGACAGGGACGGCTCCCATGACATTTTATCTGTCACCTAGAATAGGTGTCACATACAAACTAATTGCGGCCTGGAATAGATGTCATATAGTGAGTTTGAAGTACTCATTCAAGTGTTTTTCTTTATTTGCACTATTTTTTACATTGTAGAATAAAAGTGAAGAAATCAAAACTATGACATAACATATATGGAATCATGTAGTAACTAAAAAAGTGTTAAACAAAGAGAATGCCATGAGTATGCAAAGCTTTCATCGAGGCAAAGGGTGGCTACTTTGAAGAATCTCAAATATAAAATATATTTTGATTTGTTTAAAACTTTTTTAGTTACTACATGATTCCATATGTTTTATGTCATGGTTTGATGTCTTCGCCTTTATTTTACATTGTAAAAAATAGTGCAAATAAAGAAAATCCCTTGAATGAGTAATATTCCAGTGTATAATATACAGACAGTGATGATCTGTAATAGTATTGAGGCACACCTACAGGTGAGAGGGAAAGCAGGTGTCACACAGTGATGGCTGGTCAAATAGCAGTGGCCTGTGGTGCTTAGTGGTGGTGTGGTGTCTCTCTGTTAGCGGTTAGCAGCGGTGTGGTGTCTCTCTGTTAGTGCATAACGGTGATGTAGTATCTCTGCTAGTGGTTAACGGTGATGTGGCGTCTCTGTTAGCGATTAGCGCTGATGTGGTGTCTGTTAGCAATTAGCAGTGGTGTGGTGTCTCTGTTAGCGATTAGCGGTGGTGCGGTGTCTCTGTTAGCGGTTTGCGGTGGTGTGGTGCCTCTCTGTTAGCAGTTAGCGGTGCAGTGGTGGCGAGAGAACGCCACACAGCAGTTCCACCAGCAGGTGTGTGACAGGTAGTTTGGAGCTAATTTATTGGCCTGGTTATAGTTCACTCCTAGACATCTTGTAAAAGTGTCACTGAGTCAGATTGCCCTGATGGTTTGTGGGGGCAGAAGAGGAAGAGGGAAAAAATAGGACTATAGAGAGAAAGAGAGATTGCCTCCGGTCAAACTCATGCCAGATTGAGGCTGCCAGGAAAAGCCCTGTAGCTTAGTGGGACTGTCTAAAATATACATTTACGGCCGGTGGTGGATGTGGCGATTCTTTACAGACTGTGACTTCTCACAGGTCTGGAGAATTAAAGAGGCGCTACTTCCACACTTCAGTGCCAGGCATGCCTCTAATTAAGATGACTTTATTGGTCAATTGCACACATGGTCCGAAATTTGACTTCCGCTTTAACCCATCCTCGCCAAAAGACACACTAGCACAGACTTTTGGAGAGGTGCAGGGATGGCACCCAGGGAGCTGTTGTTGTGAGGGGTTAAGGGCCTTACTCAAGGGCACAACAGCAGGCAATGGCGTCTAGGATTTGAAACCACAGCCAGCTCACTTCTCACCAGATGTTACTCATCAGACCCGGGATTCAAGCTGGCAATCCTCCGGTCACTGGCTTGCCTCGCTAACCACTTGAACAGAGAAACAAAACAGACACATTAGACAGGCCTAAGTTTCCCAACAGTTAGTCTAGTCAGCAAATGATGATATCCAAACATTGTGTGATATAGGATTTGATTATCCCGTATACCCTTTTGGTGGCATCACCTCAAAAGTGAACAATTATATTTTACACAATTTTCACAATTTTGATTCATAGCCACTGTATAAATTAATTGAAGTTGTCTCTATCCCCAACCATTAGCATTGGCACAATCAATTTGAGTCAATGACAATCAATATTGCTGCTCAGTGTCTCCATCCCTCTCTGTTTTCCCCTCTCTCCTTTCTTTTCTCCTCAGATAGTCTTGCGGTCTGTTTGTTTTCCCCTAAATTGGGTTGTCCTGTCAGTTTCAGCCAGCCTCCATCACATGTATTGTCGTTACCTCTCACCATCACTATGAATCTGTTCTCTTCCCAGTTCACCCTACAGTACAACATTCTGCTGAGTGGCCAATACGTCCTGTAGTGGAGGCTGCTGAGTGGAGGATGGCTCATAATATTAGCTGGAATGGAGTGTAATGGCTGGAATGCAGTGAATGGAATGGTATCAAACACAAACCATTCTGGCCATTATTATGAGCGGTCCTCCCCTCAGCAGCCTCCACTGGTCTCAAATTAGGCTTCATGAGAGACCTTTTAGACCATGCCGGTGAAAAGCAGAGTGGCTTCGAAAACAGAGTAAAATAGCTGAAGCTAAGTAAGTGTGTGTGCGTGTTTGTGTGCGTGTGTGTTAATGAGCACTTTAATTTGGTGATACCCAGGAGATGGATATGGACTGTATGATGGCCATCATCACTCACCATTAATTTAGCAGTGGAATAAAGACAGAACTATAATTCAGACTGCACTGTAATCAAACCCAAATGCGGTTCCTTCTAATCTGATGCAGGTTACCAATACGACGCAGGTATACAAACTCACACACGCACACTCATTTACACACACATGCACACACACGCACAACTTTTTATTGTCTCTGAGTAGGTGACGAATGAGAGCACACAGCTCAGAAAGGTTCTCAGAACGTTCAATGTCATAACTTTCATTCTGAAATAAGAGACTACAGTTTGCATCCAAGAGATGAGGTGAGTTCCCTACGACTCAAATGTAATACATTTACGAATTCTCTGTGGAATTATGGGAATGTGGTACCTACAGTAAAAGCAAAGTGAATAGCAGGCCGCTGCCTCCTCTATATCTCACTACACTAAACAAACTTGAAGCTGAACTGTAGCAACATTAAAAGAAGTGTTCATCATCAATGGGATTCTAGAACCTCACTGAGCCGAACAGAGCAGTGAAAGAAGTTCACTGGACTATCACAAACCACTGCCTCTCTCTCTCTCTCTCTCTCTCTCTATTTTTCTCTCTTTCTCTCGCTCTTTTGCTTTCTCTCTCTCTTTCTCTTTCTCTTTCCCTCTCAGGTTCATTTTTTTTATGGCCACATTGTACTTGTTATCTGGATTCTGTATTTCCATATTTCAACTTCATTTTTAATAAAGAAAAACAATCTCAACACATTTTTCAGTCCTTCATAAACCTATTCAGATAGACAAACATGAAAAACAGAAACAGCTTTATGCATTTATATCTTAATACTGTCTGGAACAGCATCCAACATATTCATTATATTCATAAGTTGTAGCTTTAGGGTATTCCATCAGCACTCTAGATGACATTCTACAATCAAATAGCAGAAAGAAGTCTAGTCTGTATTTACCACAGTATGTTAAACTTGTCTTGAGGCCATCTAGTCACTATTTGTTTTGTTTCATAAACTCACACACACACACACACACACACACACACACACGCACGCACGCACACACACACACACACACACACACACACACACACACACACACACACACACACACACACACACACACACACACACACACACACACACACACAACACACACACGCACACACACACACACACACACACACACACACACACACACACAAACACACACACGCACAAACCATCTGGCTTCTCTTTGCTGTGTTCTGATTTACACTGTAAGGCTGAGGGCTGAAACATAAGCCTGATGTTACACAGTGGGCCGCTCCAATCAGGGCCTCCATCTCGTGTTTATGGATCGGCGCGACCAGCTGTTAGGCACTTCCACTTGAACCATGGTCATTTCCTGGGAAAGAGGAAGTCGACCATGTACTGACCCCAGAGTATGTTACACTCAAACTGTCAACTCTTGATGTATTTCATAATGAAGCGGCGAAACCTGTCTGTTTTTAGGACTATTGCTGCTTGAAATGATGACACAACAAACTCGCATTCATTTAGTGTGAGTTTACTCTCTTGATGACCCCATGCAGGCAAACATGGTACAACTCCCAATGTTAACACTGAAATAGAATTCCAATTCCATGCTAAACATAGCATGATAAAACAGAGAGCCGAAGAATCAAAATAGTTCAACAAGCCTGAAGCACTGCTAAAACAAACAATGACAAATATGAATGTATTCCTTTCATTTCTCTTTGGATGACCTTGTGGATACATGCTGTAGGATATATAGATCATGCTGTTGTGCATAAGAATTTGTTTTCTGCATTTTATGTTTTTGGAAATTAGAGTCTTATCAACTATGTTCCAGTCCTGCACCAAACTTAACTAATTAAAATCTCCTGGTTAAAAATGTAAGAAAGCTCTTAGGTTGTTTACCTTTTTTCCCAGTTTTTGGGTACCTCATCACATTTCCCTCTGCCGCTCATTGAAAATCCTTAATGAATAAGTGAATGTTACGCTTTTGAAGAAAAATAACAACACCGGCAATCAGATACAGGGCTCAAAGGTGCCACCATTTTGGTCGCATATGCTCCTCAGTATTTTGCTGTGTGACCTGGAATTTTAATATGGGAGCACCAGTGCACCTCGAAGAATAATAGTAATTGTTGTAATGATAAGGCTTCGCTGTACCGTTGTTTTCGAGTGCCTAGAGACACAAGCGAGTGCAGATTTGTAAGCCATAGCCCATGCTTGCACCGAAAACTGCTTGTTTCAAACCCAAACCATTCAAAAGATCTGACCCATATTACCATAACAACTTTTCTAATTTAGAGCTTTGATTAACATTTACATTTTAGTCATTTAGTAGACACTCTTATGCATAGTGACTTACAGTTATTGCATTCATCTTAAGATAGCTAGATGGGACAAACATATATCACAGTCAGTAGCTACGTTTCCATCCAATTAGCGACAGATTTCCAGGTGAATAATCTAAAATCCGCTTAAAGAAAATATGTGCATTTTCCCACCAGCGGTGTGTTTTCACCAAACTGACTTGTTGCGGATAAAAATCAATGCGTGATGTACCAAATAAAAATCCAATGTTCAATGTGTTTCCATCTCATTTTCAACTCTACTGATAGTTTTGTCACAAACTGTTGCATTAAGTAGAAAATGAGGGAAAATGGACTCGGAAGAGGCAAAGGTTGAGAGCTGTGCGTCCTCCGAAACACAACCCTGCCAAGCCACACTGCTTCTCAACATGATTCACATTTAACCCAGAAGCACCAACGTGTTGGAGGAAACACTGTACACCTGGCGACTGTGTCAGCGTGCATGCAGCCGGCAAGCCATAGGAGTCACTACAGAGCGATGGGACAAGGACATCCCTGCCGGCCAAACCCTCCCCTAACCCAGACGACAGCTCATGGGTCTCCCAGTCAAAGCCAGCTGAGACACAAACATATTTGTTCATAAAGCGTTTCCACTGCCATTTTCTCTCATAATACATTTTATGTTGGACAGACAAATTATCTGTCACCATTTATAAAATCTTACCAAAACTTCCTGTTTCCATCACAGCTCTCATGATTTTTTTAAAAATATGGTATGACTTTACTCACATAAAAACGGTGGATGGAAACATGGTTAGTGTAAGAACATTTTTCCTTGATAAAGTAGCTATTAGCAAAGTCAACTGCGAGTGTTAATTCACGAAAAGCATTTGATTTATTATTATTATTTTCGGGCAGGGACTCTGCTGTCCTAGCTTCAGGGGGAAGCTGGTTCCACCATTGGGGTGCCAGGACAGAGAAGAGCTTGGACTAGGATGAGCGGGAGCTGCCCTCCTGTAGGTGTGGGAGGAACAAGAGACCTGAGGTGGCAGAAAGGATTGCTCAGGTTGGGGTGTAGGGTTTGAGCATCCCCTGAAGGTAGGGAGGGGCAGTTCCTCTTGCTGCTCCGTAGGCAAGTACCATGTTCTTGTAGTGGATGCGAGCTTTGACTGGAAGCCAGTGGAGTGTGCAGAAGAGCGTAGTGACATGGTAGAACTTGGGAAGGTTGAACACCAGGCAGGATGCAGTGTTCTGGATAAGTTGAAGGGGTTTGGTGTCACAAGCTGGGAGCCCACCCAACAGAGAGCTGCAGTTTTCCAGACGGACCTACTCCGCTTCCTGTGTGAGGTAGGGTCGTACTCTACTGATGTTGTAGAGCATGAACCTGTAGAAGCAAAGTCACTGCTTTGATGTTTGCAGAGAACAACAGGGTGTTGTCCAGGGTCACGCCCAGGTTCTTTGCAGTCTGGGAGGGGGACACTGTGTAGTTGTCAACCGTGATGGAGAGGTCTAAGAGTGAGCAGGCCTTACCCTGGAGGAAGAGCAGCCCTGTCTTGTCAAGGTTGAACCGTGATCACTTATTTTCTTCATCCTGCAACATAACATTCACAAGGTGAAAATAAGTACAGTGTTGTGGCATCCACTAGAGAAAACATTAACCATTACATACATTGATCTTCTGTCCATCTCCAAAAATAGACATGCAGTATAAATACCTTGTCTGTTTTTCATGGAGGCACAGTTGGATAGAAATCCACTTCCTATTATCCCTCCATTGTTTGAAAAGCTCTTATAACTCTGGTTGGTAACCTGAAGCAACGCTGGAGGAACAAAATTATCTCCAAGATTAATAATGGTAGTTATTGGTTGCTAGGTAACCCCTCATTGTTGCGGTCCTGTCTGCCCGAAAGCTCCACTCGAGACCAATCAAGGAACGGTGCTCTGGATGGTCGATTCAGAACCTCTTCCACTTACCTCCCGATTGAATGTGCATGATCTTTCTGTTTCCAAAACAATCCTCAAAAAAAGAGAAAGTGAGCAAGACAAAATAGTTGGCATTTTATTAGATTACAGCCTTATTCTAAAATGGATTACATCGTTTTTTTCCCCTCATCAACCTACTCACAATACCTCATAACATTTTTTTTATTTTTTTAGCACATTTTCGAGAACCTGTTGCATATGTATCTTAAGGTCTGTGTGCTGCTTGCTTGGAATTCCGAGGTCACAAACACAAGATGTAGAGTAAGTGGGAGTTAGATCAAGCAAACTGTTTCACATTTCTATTCCATATGGTCAAGATAACAACAAAGCAATGCAATTACAACATGTGCTTTTATAAATAGCTTGCAGCCCTGACTTTTAATGTAAATGTGATGCTGATCTTCATCCCATTGACTTAGAGCAGTGATCACCAACCGGTCGATCATGATCAAACTGGTCGATCTCCATTTCTAGTTAATCGCCAAACATTTCTGTGAAAAAAACAACGATAAAGCCTTGCGTTCCAAGTTCCTTTTATTTGTCGCACGCTGTTAGTGGTAAGTGCACCTGCCCTGCACATCAGGTAGGCGAAGTGTTCTAATTTTAAACCCTTTCATGTGTCTGAAGGTACAAATTCTGCCATCCCGGCAGGCCCGGAGAGAAACTGTCAATGAATACAGCAAACAGCTGCTGTTATTATGAGTGAGTTCATGTTCTTACTCAGTTCTGTCAACACTTTTTTATTCAACACTTTTATAAGCCATAAAATGTGCGTTCTTCCTACTTGTGCTACAACCAGCACTGCAGCTGTAATGAATGAATAGAAAAGTGTATCGATAGGCTTGCATTGTCATCATTAGCGGGTTGGGTCGTTTTTATATTGAGGAATAACAACATGAATTTGTGCATGAGGCAGAAATAATTTGGTGAGACTCAAGTTTCGCCATCAGCTGGAAGATGGTGTCCTTTTTTTGGTCAGTATCAGCGGAGAAAAGGGAGAGCAGAGGGTGGTTGCTCTCTCCCTCCGCTGAGAATTACCATCAGATGCAGACAGCCCAGTAAAATAAAAAGCAAATTATTTAAATGTATGCTCACTCAAGTAATACAACAACTGATCTATTACCGTGTGATCATGTAGCCTACCTCAAATTTTGAAATAAAATTGAAAAAAATGGTCGTAACAAAAATTCATTGGCAGGGCAATTCAAGCAAAGGACAGTTTCGGTGGTAGTATGTTGGGCTTATAGCCTACTGCACAAACCTCATTGCCACAGTATTGTTTTTAACAGATTAATACTTACGTTTTTTTAAGTCATGTTAAAAAATATCTGAGTGGTAGATCTTGCATTTTGACTCAACGGTTGATGTCTTCGGTTTCAAATGGTGATACTATAATTGGTTAAAACATTTTTTTGGGGGGACATGCAGCTAGACAACTATAGGCCTAAACAATAGGTACATTAATTAATCAATGTTGCAAAGGTGAGGTTAAATGTTAAAATGTTTTTCTTGTAATCAGGCAAGGGTGGCTTTTACCATTGCCCGATGCAAAGGAGGGAGAGAGAACATGGTGATTAAGAGGGGGTGAGAAAGAGGGAGCAAGGGATAAAACAAGAAAGAAAGAAAGAAAGAAAGAAAGAAAGAAAGAAAGAAAGAAAGAAAGAAAGAAAGAAAGAAAGAAAGAAAGAAAGAAAGAAAGAAAGAAAGAAAGAAAGAAAGAAAGAAAGTGAAGGAGACAGCGTAAATCTCTGTGTGAGTGGCTACTCTCCTCCATAATGGAAATAGGAAAATGCATTTTTTATGATTCATGGCGGCCATTTCCACTTATGGTCTGCATCTCAATAGAATGCCAGACGTCATATTTCTGCAAATGCAACTCTTGGTACGGGGGCTCCCGTCTGGTAACCAACGGATACAGTGTATCACTGACAACCACGTAACCACTGACAACCACAGGCTGTTAGAGGGTCTTGAAGTGAGAAACAGAGTTAGGTGTAATAAAGTCCAGGGCCTCGTGCTAATAGTTTGGGTTTAGTGTATCAAGAGTGACTCGCAAGGAACATCCTTTGGTTTGAGCCTGCGCTGTGCTGGAATATTATTTTACGTCAACGTTATATTTCATTACATGTCATAGTCTGAATCTATGTTGTAAGTCCTGTGAGTTGGAGTTGGACTCCCTGAGTTGCCACATCAACATAGAGGATGTATTTTACAGATGAGCCCTGCATACACATCAATACAAATCAATATGCACTCTAGGCCTTGGCCCTAGACCATATAAACCGTATAGCGGGGTATTTGGAAATAGCCATGGGATGGTTTTTCAATACCGTCAACAGCGTATTTAAAAAAAATAAAAAAATAATAATATTCTAACTACTTTTTAAGTAAATACCTGCAGTCAACTTGTGCAATACGTTTGGAGATGAAGCATATCGCGTTCTTCATTTAACCTGTTACATTATTTTATATTATGAAGCTTACCGATAGTCCTCAGTCACATTTTACAAGTACACAATGACGAGACCAGAGCATTGTGAGTCACTCACTGTTTTACTGCACACACCAAGGATCTAGTTACAGTATGAACATTTTCACAACTACAGTAAATGTTTGCCAGCTGGATATCTTTTAACTATTAAAGACATTCAATGAGCCCAAAAAAGCCCAAAAGATTGTGCCATTATCCAATACATACATTTATGATATAGACTACTGCAAATTACACATGACAGAAAAAACATAAAAGCCCATAGATGTAGCTAGTTATATGCTCTCTTGGGTAAATAAATACAGTGGGGAGAACAAGTATTTGATACACTGCCGATTTTGCAGGTTTTCCTACTTACAAAGCATGTAGAGGTCTGTAATTTTTATCATAGGTACTCTTCAACTGTGAGAGACGGAATCTAAAACAAAAATACAGAAAATCACATTGTATGATTTTTAAATAATTAATTTGCATTTTATTGCATGACATAAGTATTTGATCACCTACCAACCAGTAAGAATTCCGGCTCTCACAGACCTGTTAGTTTTTCTTTAAGAAGCCCTCCTGTTCTCCACTCATTACCTGTATTAACTGCACCTGTTTGAACTCGTTACCTGTATAAAAGACACCTGTCCACACACTCAATCAAACAGACTCCAACCTCTCCACAATGGCCAAGACCAGAGAGCTGTGTAAGGACATCAGGGATAAAATTGTAGACCTGCACAAGGCTGGGATGGGCTACAGGACAATAGGCAAGCAGCTTGGTGTGAAGGGTACAACTGTTGGCGCAATTATTAGAAAATGGAAGAAGTTCAAGATGACGGTCAATCTCACTCGGTCTGGGGCACCATGCAAGATCTCACCTCGTGGGGCATCAATGATCATGAGGAAGGTGAGGGATCAAGCCAGAACTACACGGCAGGACCTGGTCAATGACCTGAAGAGAGCTGGGACCACAGTCTCAAAGAAAACCATTAGTAACACACTACGCCGCCATGGATTAAAATCCTGCAGCGCACGCAAGGACCCCCTGCTCAAACCAGCGCATGTCCAGGCCCGTCTGAAGTTTGCCAATGACCATCTGGATGATCCAGAGGAGGAATGGGAGAAGGTCATGTGGTCTGATGAGACAAAAATAGAGCTTTTTGGTCTAAACTCCACTCGCCGTGTTTGGAGGAAGAAGAAGGATGAGTAACCCCAAGAACACCATCCCAACCGTGAAGCATGGAGGTGGAAACATCATTCTTTGGGGATGCTTTTCTGCAAAGGGGACAGGACGACTGCACCGTACTGAGGGGAGGATGGATGGGGCCATGTATCGCGAGATCTTAGCCAACAACCTCCTTCCCTCAGTAAGAGCATTGAAGATGGGTCGTGGCTGGGTCTTCCAGCATGACAACGACCCGAAACACACAGAAAGAGCAACTAAGGAGTGGCTCCGTAAGAAGCATCTCAAGGTCCTGGAGTGGCCTAGCCAGTCTCCAGACCTGAACCCAATAGATAATCTTTGGAGGGAGCTGAAAGTCCGTATTGCCCAGCGACAGCCCCGAAACCTGAAGGATCTGTATGGAGGAGTGGGCCAAAATCCATGCTGCAGTGTGTGCAAACCTGGTCAAGAACTACAGGAAACGTATGATCTCTGTAATTGCAAGCAAAGGTACCAAATATTAAGTTCTGCTTTTCTGATGTATCAAATACTTATGTCATGCAATAAAATGCAAATTAATTATTTAAAAATCATACAATGTGATTTTCAGGATTTTTGTTTTAGATTCCGTCACTCACAGTTGAAGAGTACCTATGAACATCATTCAAACCACGATAAAGCAGGGAGAGAATATAGATTCTGGTGCAGCACATGCAGCCTACAAAGTTAAAAGTATAGGCTAGCTTTTAATATTGAAATAATATTGAAATACAATAGGGTCTATTTGTATAATTAGTAGGCTGACACATACTGTCTATACCTTTCATAATATTTTCCCTAATGTTATTAGTCTAGTAGGCTCTTATTTCTCTCTACTGTTGCTTCATTCCTTCCTCCTTTCAACAGTTCAATTAAATACATGTAGTTGTTTGAATAATATAGGACTAGAATTAGATGCAGAAGGCTTTCACTTCTCTTCACCAAGATTGAACTGTGATGGGTCTGAATAAATAACAGCTATAGCCTACCGCCATTGTGCGTTTGCTCATCTTTCAAACTCGCCATGAGTTCTATTGGCTGCTGTTATTAACATTCCCTCTTCCCTCTTAGTTTATTGGTATAAGTGTCAGGCTCTGGCCATAGAGAAGCAAATAGGATTCTCTATGTAGTCTGACAGTGTCGTTCTTTTCTGTTCTGTGTGGGGTTTTGGGTTGGATCCCTAATTAGAGGCAGCTGCACCGCATTGTCTCTAATTAGGGATCCCATATATGTTGAGTCTGTCCTTCACTCTGGTGTGGGTCGTTGTCGTTATATGTCGCAGTCATGGTGAGAAGTAAGTGTGCCTTTTTTTACGTCCGTTCATTTCGTGTGTTTTGGTGAACGTGACGTTAGTTTATAGTGTGTTTGTGTCCTGTAGTTCGCCATTTGTTTTGGTATTACATAGTAAGAAAATAAAACTAGGTCGAACTACTATCCCGGCGCTGCGTCTTGGTCTCTCCACATCCCCTCTCGTGACAATAAGCAATGCCCGAAAAAATATGTCTAGCTTTTCCTGCATGGGACACCAAGAGCTAAGGAATATGTTTTTTAAGGAGAGAGGCCAGCGGAGCACAGGTGTTACCATGATGAGATGATAGGTCTACTTGCGCTCCCAACTGAGATGAGCTGTCTGTCCCTACCCTGAGCCTTGATGATTCATCCTGCAGAGGCAGTAGAAAAAAACAGATTTAGACATTGCATATAATTAACAGTTCCATTTCACGCTGGTTTCTCAGTTCTTTAACCAGAGGAAAAGGCAGTGGTTTTGGGCGGTAAATCCGGTAACCAGGTTCCCGCCATTCAACTCTTGTGCACATACACTTGCTCCCATTGACTTTAGGCAGTCAGGTTTACCCAAAGGTTATTTAACTCAAAGAATAATAGATCTACTGTGCCTGGAAGTTTTGTCAACTTTTTAAATTATACAGTAGCAGCAATCAATTTTTCTTCACTCTCTCCCCAATAGTGAAGCACATTGTTTTGTGGTGTAGCAATACATGAATAGTGTATTCATCAAATTCTCAGCACAGTGTCAAGGCCTGTTTTACACAGTGATTTATCTTTCACCTTCGTTGCTGAAATGCAGCATTAAGAAATCCAATAAGGTCTGTTATGTAACAGTAGTGTTAGAGTGCGAGGCTGTGCACTGTACTGTAGTATAATTTAGTTCATTTGACCCTCGCTTTCAAGGGAAATTAAACAACGCTTATTGTGGTTTATGTTGAGTTGCTACTGTAGAGAAGACTGAACTTCATGTCTGGTATTTGTTGGTTGACAGACACCCTGAGAAGGACATACATTATTGTATCTACAATGAGCTGTATAACACATAGGCTGTGGTCAGGGTATGTCAAGTATATTTACAGTGATTCAAAATGAGAGAGATGATATGAGAACGTTAGACAACAGGGACTACCACAAGGCTATGTAAGTGTATTCCGGCTACCTAGTATACAGTGACTCAATAGAAGCACACAAATACAGCCATATAGTTATTCAGGCCTATTTGTTAGTATGGAGGCCAGGGCTTATTGTTTGATAAAGTCAATAGGCTTTCTGTGGTAATATCTGGCATCAGTCCCTGAGGTTGGATAACATACATCCTCTTTTCCCCGAATAATCCAATTATAGATTTCTTTTCCATATTCTGCCTCCCATAGCCATATTAAATCACCAAGTTATTCTAAAAAGGGCCAAAAGGAAACAGTTTCTTTACATTACTTTATTACCTGCTGAAATTACAGAGACATAGGGGAACTTTACCTCTAAGGGATTTAACGTTATTTATAAAAAGGATTGCCCGCCTTTTTAGCTAAATATATTTTACCTAAACACTCCCCGAATGCTTAAAAAACAAACAAGTGACCCTCCCCTATATTCCCCAATTAAAAATGAAAACACAGTGGATAGCAGAGAACATGTCTGCCGTTTACCCTCACTTCTTAGACAGACCAGAGCCTTTGATATGCAGTTTTAGAAACTGTTTTTCGTGATAGCGCACAAGGGCGGCGGGCCAGAATGTTGTGGGTTTGCAGACCACCGTGAAAGAGAGTAGGGGTGGAAAGATCTCCTTTATAGTAAAAGTATTGCATGAATCTATCATCGTATTTACAGGTCCGAGAAAAAAATGCATTTCATAAAAATTTCATGCAATTCTACGTATTTTTACACGTTAGCAGAATAATTTTTAATAGCACACAAATTAACAAAATTACTGGCTAAGAATGGACAGAAAGATAGGCCTATGTGTTCATCTTATCATATTTCTCCAATGCCAAATCAGTGTGTCTTATTTTAGACTTCAGTAGGAGCTTTTTTGTAAGTCCATAACCATATGTGTGAGGTGTACACTTTTATTTCAAAGTAGATTTGTTTAAGACTACCAAGAAAAACTCTGTCTGACCCTTATTTAGCCCAGTGCAGTAAAAGGTTAACTGCTAGCTACTCTTCTTCCATGGCTTAACCCAACGAGAGAAGGTCACAAATGTGTCCCTAAAATCTGTCTGGGTTTAAACATCTTCTATTGTACAGAAAGTGAATAGCTTAATCAATTAAAAGTGACAGAATTAGATTACTTCCCAAGCAAAGTCTATTTTGTGTCTCCTCGGCTATAGAAGGTTGTAGCTAAGCCTCTGAATATTAAATAAATGAAACAATGATATTCCCATATGCATCGGAGTCACGTCTTTCCTGGGTATTTTACAGTTTGCTTCTAGCATTAAGCATTGTAGACCAAAGCACTATTATAGATAACTTAATATAATCAGATCAGTTTTGTTTTCAACAAGGGTTCTTCTAATATCCTCAAAGTTCTTTGAAGAACTGTAGGGTTCTTGGCACTGGAAAGTGTCCCCAAAAGGTTCTTCCAAGTACCCATAGGAGCTGGGGTTCATCGAGGAATCTCCTTAGTTGGTGGGGGTTCTTGCAGGAACATAATTGCCCAACTGAAACTTTTAATTTGAAAGGACAGCAGGTGCAGGCACTTAACTGAAAAATGTAAAGATCCCCTCAATTTAAGCTAATGTTTGTCCCTTGTATGATCTAAATTGATATTGTTTTATGACGATAACATCTATTTAACTAAAACAGAACATGGACACAATTAAATAGATATCAATCAACAAAGAGGTAAGAATATGTAGGCTATAAGTATATGTTGAAGGCTATTGAAAGTTATTTGA
Source organism: Thymallus thymallus (assembly GCA_023634145.1). NCBI lineage: Eukaryota > Metazoa > Chordata > Actinopteri > Salmoniformes > Salmonidae > Thymallus > Thymallus thymallus. The sequence goes on along the minus strand of CM042402.1, from coordinate 9,104,290 downwards.
GGATTCATTAAAAGGGGTTCTTTAAAGAACCCTTTTAAAGGGTTCTTCGAAGAACTTATAGGGGTTCCCCCACAGTTTCAATTTGAAGAACCCCTAAAGGATACTCAGGAACCTTTTTACATTTTAGTGTTTAGGCTATTTAAAGAGTGCCTGGTGGGTGGAGGATTGACCAACAAATCTATCGATATAGCAGCCTATAGACTAGTTTTGTCTGTCAAACAGGTAGGCCTACTATATCTTATTTCTTAAATAGGAAGAAATAGGCTGCAACACAAAGCCCTGTTGTTGTTAGTAAAGTCTAATTAAAATGAAGATGGTTTAAATTAATTATGCTTACTCGAATTTGCCTACTTCTGATTTCAGCACCATAAGCTGTCCACTCCCAATTGATTGTGCTGCGGTTGCTGCTGCTTCAAGTTTCAGCAGCAAAATGTAAGTTACTTGAATATGGCTTATTGTCAGGTAAATAACTCTGATAAATAGATCATGTGCAAAAAACATTGTTTTTAAGAAAATCAATTATAGTAGTAGCAAGCTACCAAAGTTGACCTTCGGGCCTCCTCATCTTCATGCTCTCCTTCTCAAACTGAACAGAACATAGGCTATAGGTTAGTCCCTGCGAAATATAGTGCATGTTTTGGACAAGCTCTAATAAATAATTATTTTTAGAAGAAGCCTTTGACTCTCCTCTCCTGAACTGCCGCTGTAGGCCTATACAGCACAGCCATTGGTTTGAAAGCACAGAAAAAAGTTTTTAATCAGCAAGAGCAGAGTTGTGTTTCACTATTCCAGTAGCTATCTCAAAAAATATTACCTTGCTCTGTGCTTCTCCGAGCAGGCACCTCCTAGTCTAAAGCCTATAGGATTGAGACCACACTAAATAGTCCACTTGATATTGCACCCAGCGGAGAATTATATATAAGGGGCGGCATCGTGCATACATTGATTGATATATAGCCTAATAAGCAACACATTGTAATACAGTGACAAACATTGAAATGGCATCAATTACAAATTATATGACCCTCCTCTGGACTGATGTAAAAAAAAAATGCTAAACCCTCCCACTGACTGAAATGTAAAATCTCCCACATTTTCCTCCAGGTAACCATTCTGTAAATGTATACAGTCTACTGACTTTCAGATAATTAATAATGACTCCAGTTGATGGCCTTATATACGGTGCATTCAGAAAGTATTCAGACCCCTTGACTTTTTCCACATTTTGTTACGTTACAGCTTTACTCTAAAATGTATTAAATAGTTGTTTTCCCTCATCAATCTACACACAATACCCCATAACGACAAAGCAAAAACAGGCTTTTAGAATGTTTTACAAATGCATAAAAAAATGGTATACATAAGTATTCAGACCCTTTACTCAGTACTTTGTTGAAGCACCTTTGGCAGTGATTAAAGTCTTGAGTCTTCTGGGTACAATGCTACAAGCTTGGCTCACCTGTATTTGAGGAGTTTCTCTCATTCTTCTCTGCAGATCCTCTCAAGACCTGTCAGGTTGGATGGAGAGCGTCACTGCAGAGCTATTTTCAGGTCTCTCGTGTTCAAGTCTGGGTTCTGGCTGGGCCACTCAAGGACAATAAGAGACTTGAAGCCACTCCTGCGTTGTCTTGGCTGTGTGCTTAGGGTCATTGTAGTCCCCATTCTGAGGTCCTGAGAGCTCTGGAGCTGATTTTCATCAAGGATCTCTCTGTACTTTGCTCCATTCATCTTTCCCTCAATCCTGACTAGTCTCCCAGCCCCTGCCGCTTTAAAACATCCCCACAGCATGATGCTGCCACCACCATGCTTCACCGCGCAAGGTTTTCTCCAGATGTGGAGCTTGGCATTCTGGCCAAAGAGTTCAATATTGGTTTCATCAGACCAGAGAATCTTGTGCCTTTTGGCAAACTCCAAGAGGGATGTCATGTTCCTTTTACTGAGGAGTGGCTTCCGTCTGGCCACTTTCCCATAAAGACCTGATTGGTGGAGTGCTGCAGAGATGGTTGTCCATCTGGAATGTTCTCCTATCTCTGTCAGAGTGACCATCGGGTTCTTGGTCACCTCCCTGACAGAGGCCCTTCTCCCTCGAATGCTCAGTTTGGCCAGGCAGCCAACTCTAGGAATAGTCTTGGTGGTTCCAAACTTCTTCCACTTAAGAATGATGGAGACCACTGTGTTCCTGGGGACCTTCAAAGCTGCAGACATTTTTTGGTACCCTTCCCCAAATCTGTGCCTCGACACAATCCTGTCTCGGAGCTCTACGGACAATTCCTTCGACCTCATGGCTTGGTTTTTGCTCTGACATGGCTGCCAACTGTGGGACCTTATATAGACAAGTGTGTGCCTTTCAAGGTATTTATTTCAAGGTATTTATAAATAAGGTATTTATTTTTTTGTTTTTTAATACATTTGCAAAAAAAATCTAAAAACCTGTTTTAGCTTTGTCATCATGGGGTATTGTGTGTAGGTTGATGAGGGGAAAAAAACGATTTAATCAATTTTAGAATAAGGCTGAACATAACAAAATTTAGAAAAAGTCAAGGGGTCTGAATACTTTCCGAATGCATTGTACTTCTAAATTAGTGTTTCTTTTAAATGTTAATGGAAAAACAAGCCTTCAATGTTATTGTCCCCAATCAACAGTTTTAAGACTTTCAGTGAAACCATTATCTAGCCAGTAGAAAAGCATGGATTTTTATATTAACAGTACAGACATCATGTGGATTATTGCTGAATCAATGGCCACAAATTACAGATTTTTTTTTCTGTGAACGGGAGCTGCGACTGGAATCCAGTGTGCGGAGGAGCGGGGTGACATGGGAGAACTTGCGGAGGTTGAACACAAGGCAAGCCGCGACTTTCTAGATAATTTGCAGGGGTTTGATGGCAAAAGGGGGGAGCCCAGCCAACAGGGAGTTGCAGTAGTCCAGATGGGAGATGACAAGTGCCTGGATTAGGACCTGCACTGTTTCCCGTGTGAGGAAAGGTCATACACATGTTCTCGTCTGAGCCAGACGGGAGCAACTGCATGAGGCATAATCACAAACAGTCAAGCCTAAAATAAGAGTTCTAATCCTTACAGGATTACAGAGCAATAATCAGTTTGTGGGAGCTTGATATAAAGGTACATCAAATCAAATTATATCAGTCGCATACACATATTTGCAGATGTTATCGCATGTGCAGCGAAATGCTTGTGTTTCTATCTCCAACACTGCAGTAATACCAATACACAAATCCCAGTATATGAATAGAAAAGGTGTGTACAGCAGTAGTTATATAGGATGAGCCATGACTACAATACATATAAAGTGGGTTAAACAGTATGCAACATTATTAAAGTGACCAGTGTTCAATGTCTATGTACATAGGGCAGCAGTTTCTAAGGTGCAGGGTAGAGTACTGGGCAGAGGTCTGATTACCTGGAGAAAGAGACTGTTTCCTAGTCTCTCGGTTCTAGCTTTGATGCACCTGTACTGCCTCTTCCTTCTAGATGGTAGCAGGGTGAACAAGCTCCTGAGGTTGAAGAGGTGCTGTCAATTTGGGGGGCGTGCTCACTCTGCTGTCCTCTGAAGACCACGATCAGCTCCTTCATTTTGTCGACGTTGAGGGAGAGGTTATTTTCCTGGCACCTCTTTGCCAGGGCTTTCCAATCCTCCCTGTAGGCTGTCTTGTCATTGTTGGTAATCAGGCCTACCTTTGTAATGTCATCAGCAAACTTGATAATTGAGTTGGAGACGTGCATGGCCACGCAGTCATGGGTGAACACAGAGTACAAGAGTGGGCTGAGCACGCACCCTTGTGGGGCCCCCATATTGAGGATCAGCATGGCAGAGGTATTGTTGCCTACCTTTACCACCTGGAGTTGGCCCTTCAAGAAGTCCAGGACCCAGTTACACAGGATGGGGTTCAGACTCAGGATCCAGAGCTTAGTGATGAGCTTGGAGGGCACTATGGTGTTGAAGGCTGAGCTGTAGTTGATGAACATCATTCTTACATAGGTAGGATAATGTTGTTTTCAGTTCATTTATTTCTACCTTGGGCACTTAGAGGGACTGCAACTCATTAGTCTTTGAATAATGCCCATTAAGTATGCTACATTTCCAATGAACCAGGCAGAGAAAGGGCTGGTCTTTTTTTATTTAACTAGGCAAGTCAGTTAAGAACACATTCTTATTTACAATGACGGCCTACACCGGCCAAACTCAGATGACGCTGGGCCAATTGTGTGCCACCCTATGAGACTCCCTATCACAGCTGGTTGTAGTACAGTCTGAATTCAAACCAGGTTGTCTGTAGTGACGCATCTAGCACTGAGATGCAGTGTCTTAGACCACTACGCCACTTGGGAGCCCTATTAATAGGGTTCCAGGACTAACACCAGTTGATGACAAAACTTGGTAGTCACCACTATAATTATGGATGGACCAAAATGGCAATTATGACGAGCTGTGTCCATGTCCTACTACTGTTATTTCATATATCCATTAAAATCTCTGCACCCTTGATTCCTCGAAGGAATGGACAAAATACACATCTGTTAATTCTAGAAAAAGTGTGCAAAACAAATTAAGTTAATAAATTATAGTTAAAAACGCAACTGATAGATTCAGATAGTAAATGATTGACTTACTGTTATACAGTCCAAACAGGAAGTCAATTTGAATCTGTGGTTTAGCAGCAACCTATGAAATTACCAATGCTAAATATAAAAAAGCAAAATGCATATACATCACAACCATGTCACAATCAGAATCCCCACAATATACTATGGGGTAATATAATCATGCTGACCCCAACGGATAATAAATGACACAGCCCATGGCAGACCACCCAGACCAGACCCCGCCAGATTTGGCAGTCTGGGTATTGGGAAAATGGCGCACTGCCTAGTGACCTTCCCCTGTCCCAGCTGTAAGCACAGTGGGAGCAGTGACATCCAAACGATAAAACCTCACAGAAGTGTGTGGTGATGCCCAACTCACTGCAGCACAAATATCTAGAGGGGTTGGGTTAAATGCGGAAGACACATTTCAGTTGAATGCATTCAGTTGTACAACTGACTAGTATCCCCCTTTCCTTTCCCTTTCCTATACTCAACTCTTTAAACAACGCCCAAGATGCTGCCAGACCCCTGGTTGAGTGGGCGTGTGCAGCACTAGGTAACCCTTGCTCCTTGCTGCTATATGCCAGGGAAATAGCCTACATAATCCAGTGCAGAGCACCCTGCCGCAAGCTGGAATAGCAAAACAGCAAAAAAATAGCACAAAAAAAAGTCACATAACTGGGTACCCAGGTCTGTTCAATGTAGGTGTGTAAAGCATGCATCGCACACAGGGCATGTAATCGGGCTAGTAACCAAAAGGTCGCTGGTTCGTATCCCCGAGCAGACTAGGTGAAGAATCGCTGCACTTGAACAAGGCACTTAACTCTAATTGCTCCTGAAAATCGCTCTAGATAAGAGGGTCTGCTAAATGGCAAAAAGGGAAATAGCTCAGTGCTAGGGACTGGTAGGACAGTCATGACTTTCGGTGCGAAGGCCACATTTGGACGCAATGTCACCTTAAAGATTCCTGGGGCGAACTGAGTACTGGAAGGGTGTATGGATAATGCGTGGAGGTCCCCAACACATTTAGCTGAGGCCAAAGCCATGAGCAGTGAGGTTTCGTAGGAGAGAATCTTCAGATACACCAACTCCATGGGCTCAAAGTGGGCCGCACACCGTGCCTCCCAAACCAGTGCCAAGTCCCATGTGGGTGCAATAGGTTTAGAGACTGGTCTGAGACAACGTATACCTTCCAGGAACCACACAACCAGGGTTGGGCCCCCGGTGAGGCTTCGTACATTCCCACATGACACACTGGGATAGTGGCCATGTACACTTTAACATGGAGAATGCCCGCCCCTGCTTGAAAAGCAGCTGTAGGACTATAAGGATGTCCCTCACAGAGAAATAAAAAGGAACAAGTCACCAGAGCTCAAACGCATCAACAATAGCCCCACGGGGAACGACTTTCATCACAGAAGCTATCATCCCCAGTAGGCTTAGGCACTGACAAAAAGTGACCCAGACAAAATTTGGTTAAGCAGTGGCGGCTCCCGGACAACCTCTGTGGGGATAGTTTGAGACTCAGAAGCGGAATGCGCTGAGATGGAGTTGGACAGCTCTTTTTCTAGTTTCTTATGAAGCGTAGAGACTGAATATGGGACAATAGCAACGATGTGTGTAATACTGCTTGCCCGCTCGACTCTGCCGCCACCAGCCAATTGGCTGTAGTAGCTGGCAGCTCGTGAGAATTCTGATTTTTGTCAACTCTGAGGTGCTTACTGAGGAGACGCAGGTTTAGAATGGGATGCTTCTGGAGACTCAAGATGGACGCTGATGCCTTGGGAACAGTCAACGTGATGATGCTGCAGAAGCATGGGGGGGGGCACACAACAAATTGTCGCCTGTACCCTGAAGCCACTATTCGCACATTCCAGGGCAACATTGAACATGCGTGTCTTTGGTCGGAGCAGACAGCGAGCCTCCCGTGAAGTGCCATATGAAGGGGTGCGACGCCACCTTGTGGACTGGGAGAGATTGGTTATTTTTCAATTTCCACCACCTTTTGACAACCAAGTGTCTGAACATGGAGAAAGGACACTTTTCATTGAACTCACATGCGGAAGACACAACACTTTGGACACCTGTGAACACTGTGGAACTTGACACCCGTGAACACTGTGGAACTGTGTTTATGTGCCAAGGTTTGACTAAAGCCCGGCCCACTCTGGGTACAAGGGTTCCGGCGATCAGTGACGTACTCCGATTGGCAGTGCTACCTGGGGGTACTGTTGTCACAATTTAGGTAGTAAGATGCGTTCCGGTAACTGGCTGGCACCCAGCACTGGACTGCAAGCATTAAAATGAGACCCAGAGAAAAACAATTATCATGGAGGTTACCGTACCGACCAGTAATAGGTAGCCTACTGGCCTTGTAACCTAGGCTGGGAATGGGACAGACAGCTCATTAAAGCGCTGAGCTGGAGAAAGACAGCTCATTTTGGACCACAGAGACAGTGTATGGGATAATAGCATGGTCATGCCCAACCCTGCTTGTTCCCTTTTCTCCGTTACTAACCACCAATCGCCTACAGAGCCCATAACCTGTATCACTAGACACCTACAGAGTCCATGTTTAATGCCACCATGGAACACAGAGGCATTAAACATGGACAAGCTTCCAACACACGTTGTGCTTCCATGAGACTGTATAGCCTGCATGAAGCCAGGCCACCTTATGAGCACAGAGGGCTCCGGTAAGGGCTGGTATAGTACCCAGTTTGTCACAGTAATGTTTTTGTGGAGAGGCGCAGCTGCTCAGGGGCTTCTTCCTCATTTGCCCCGCTTTCTCTACTCCATCCAAATCCAGGAATTGAAAATAGGAATGGGGTTACCATAGCGCTTGGGGAACGCTACTAAGCTTAATTCACCGGAAGTTATGCAGTCTAGCTAGCCTCTGACCGCAGCACAGTCCGTTTAGAATAGCCAAGCGACTTAACACTACATATACTAAACAAGAGAGCTACCCAAACAACTCCACTGTGGGGAGAGAGGAATAGCTAGTCGTGCAACTCAGAAACAGCCGTGGTAGGAGCACTTGGGAGAGAAAGTCACTATCGGAACCGCTCTTGTCAAGGCTATCCCACCCCCACTTTGCTCACAGCACCTCTGCTGAGACAATCAGTGACCCCACCTCCGCCCCTGCCCCCCCTGGACTGATCCTCAACACCCCCCTTCCCCCCACCTCCCTACCTGGGCTGGCTTTCACCACCAACCAAGTGAAGAGAGAGCTGGAGAGACTACACCAGTGGAAAGCGGCGGGCCCTGATGGCATCAGCCCAAGGGTGCTGAGGGTCTGTGCTGACCAACTGTGTGGAATACTCCAGCGTCTTTTCAACCTTAGCCTGAGCCTAGAAAGGGTCCCTGTGCTGTGGAAAACATCCTGCCTCGTCCCAGTGCCCAAGAAGGCACACCCCACTGTCCTGAATGACTTCAGACCTGTAGCGCTAACATCCCACATCATGAAGACCCTGGAAAGGTTAGTCCTCGCTCACCTCAGACCCCTGGTGTGTTCATCAATGGACCCCCTGCAGTTTGCATACCAGCGCAACATCGGGGTGGATGATGCAATCATCTACCTTCTGCAGAGGGCCTACTCTCACCTGGACAACGCAGGTTGCACTGTGAGGGTCATGTTTTTTGACTTCTCCAGTGCCTTCAATACCATTCAGCCCCTGCTACTGGGTGAGAAGATGAGGAGGATGAAAGTGGAAGCACCCTTAGTCTCCTGGGTCACGGACTACCTGACCGGTAGGCCACAATTTGTGCGACTACAGAGCTGTGTGTCAGAACGGGCAGTTAGCAACACAGGGCCCCCCCAGGGTACGGTCCTGTCCCCCTTCCTGTTCACCCTCTACACCTCAGACTTCAGATATAACTCTGAAACATGCCACCTACAGAAGTTCTCGGATGACTCTGCTATTGTAGGGTGCATCAGGGGTGGGCAGGAGGAGGAGTACAGGAGCACAATCAGTGACTTTGTGTTGTGGTGTGAGCAGAACCACCTTCAGCTCAACATCAGCAAAACTAAGGAGATGGTGGTGGACTTCAGGAGAACCAAGGCACAACTGACTGCAGTCCCTATAAAGGGGATGGAGGTGGAAATGGTTGAGTCATACAAGTTCTTGGGTGTCCATATGGACAACAGACTGGAATGGGCTGGTAACACCGGGGCCCTGTACAAAAAGGGCCAGAGCCGACTCTACTTTCTGAGGAGGCTCAGGTCCTTCAACGTGTGCAGTAAACTACTGCATACCTTCTACCAGTCTGTGGTGGCCAGTGCCATCTTTTTTGCAGTGGTGTGCTGGGGAGCAAACATCAAAGCCGGTGATGCTTCTCGGGTAAATAAGCTGATCAGGAAGGCTAGCTCTGTCCTGGGGATGAGCCTTGACACTCTAGAGGAGGTGGCGGAGAGACGGATCCTGGCCAAACTGCTGGCCATCATGGACAACGTCACCCACCCTCTGCACGCTATGGTTATGACGCAGAGGAGCTCTTTCAGTCACAGACTGATCCCACCACGGTGTGCCAGAGAGCGCTACAGGAGGTCCTTCCTGCCGGCGGCTATGAGACTATATAATGCCTCACCGGGGTGCCGTGCCGTCGGCAACATAGATCTGGAACTGTTGGGGTGCTAGGACCTAGTTTAACAATTATGCATCCATCCGTGAGTAACTCTGTTCCGTCAGCACTCATCCACTCAGGACCTACTTATTCATACAGGTCTGTATATACATACCCATGTACAGTTGTTATATTATATCACATGCAATATTGTAAGTAATTATTGGACCTAGGCATTCACTCAGGAATGCATATTAGTATCCTGCCAGTTGCACCTTTTCTCATTGCTTTTAGTATATCAAATGTGCAATAAGTGCAGTTGTCTGTAATTAAACCCTGCGCACTAAGGACTGTATTTTAAGGGAATTACTATTATTACCCCAATGATATCATACACACATTTAGCTATTAAAGTATCTCTTCCTGTCATTTACCTGTACAGTTTGTGTAAACATGCAAGTATTCACTTATCTGTAAATATAACTGTATACCTAACTGTACAGCTAATTTAACCATGCAAAATTTTCACTTACCTGTTCATTTACCCAGTCTGTCTATTAAGTAAACTATTATTACCCTCGCTCATATCATACGCATTAGCTACTGAAGTATTTCTCTGCCATCAACCTGTATAGTATAGTTAACCATCCAACATCCACCAATGTATAGTGTACATATTCAGCCAACCACTCATACTATGCAATGTCCTTTTATAGCTTTTTTTTTTGCACTCCAGATATCCTGTATTTCTATACTTTTTCATACTGCCGCTCTATGTATCATGTATCGTGTATCTGTCTTTTGTGTACTTTCGTTGTGGCATTTTGCACCTGCCCTGTGTTTTTGTTGTAGCTGCTTGATAATGAAATTTCCCCCCCGGGGGATCAATAAAGTACCTATCTATCTATCTATCTATCTATCTAAGAGAACCTGCGCCGCGGACAAGTAGGGAAACAAGTCGGGAATAATTAAAGCAATGAATCCGAGCTTCATGCTTATCACCTGTTAGGTGATGGATTTCGTTGGCCTTGTCATGCATGATTGTAGAACCTTTAACTGAAGTCACAAGAGTGCGACTCCCCATGGTATGTTTTACCGAAGATGACTGACTGAAATTGAACTTTCGATGTGCCCTTGAGCAAGGCACTTAACCCTAATTGCTCCTGTAAGTCGCTCTGTATAAGAGCATCTGCTAAATGACTAAAATGTAAATGCTTCAAAATTGAAATTAAATGGCAGTACTTCAGTCCTCTCCATGATAGCCAAATAATGACAACTGTGCTTGTGTTTTGCTGTCCATATAGGTGCCAAAATACCTCTGTGCATAAGGTCACACATCAGAACAGCCTTTCCAGAACACACTATAACACTCCCAGATCCACATTCCAACGGAAGCTAACTGTTTGAGGCTCATTTGAAACCTTTCACTAAAACTTCAATAACAAAATACCCCAAACCAGCAACACTTGGCAGGTACTCTGTGGGGTGAGAAAGTCAGGCATCGATTTGATGGATCCACACACACTCACACACACACACACAAACACACGCGGTCTCCAACAGAAGAAGTAGAGAACGTTTCCATGTTGGTTTCCTTCTGCTGTGTGTGTGTCCTATTCAAACCAGTCATCTCTGTTGTTCAGTAGGAAAGTGATTTGTTTATATGTGGATAAAAAGCCCCTTTAGGGTTAAGAGCGCTCCTTCCTACGGAACAGAAAATAGTATTTACCGTCTGATAATACACAGTTAATTCCCTTGATTTCCTTTCCTCTTGACGAGATTGTCCTCAATAATTATTTTTATTATCGTGTAGTTTATTAAAATGTTGTTCCTCTGTTGCCATGGTATTAATGTGGGTTTGATTATGGAACTCCTGTCCTTACGATGGAATCTGCTTCCTGTGCCATTGGAAAAGCTTTCAGAGTCCTTGTCAGCCTTAAACCAAGCATCCTAGCCTGCACACTACCCCCTTATGTTTTACCATTGAAATGTATTTAATTTGCCAATAATTTTTCCTCGCATTAAGCACTTCGGCTACTTTTAGGCGCCCACTCTCTCTCTCTCTCTCTCTCTCTCTCTCTCTCTCTCTCTCTCTCTCTCTCTCTCTCTCTCTCTCTCTCTCTCTCTCTCTCTCTCTCTCTCTCTCTCTCTCTCTCTCTCTCTCTCTCTCTCTCTCGCTCTGTGTTTCCTCCTTCCTCCACTAAGTGCTCAGCTAATTAAGGTCTGTTGAGTTTTTATTAGGGGGAATATTAAACATTTTCAGTGTCTCCCCTTTCCATCCGTCCCTCTCTCTCTTATTATCTCTCTCTTTTAGTCTCTCACTCCCTCTCTCTCTCTCTTTATCTCGCTCTGCACAGATTACTAAAAGTCTAACGTCAGGCTTTGGTTCATTCCTCTGGCTTTGTCATTCTATCGTTCTTTTTCTGTTCCCCTGGTTTGCAATGTGACAGAGGCAGCTCAAGGTCGAACAGCAAAGCCCTTACCCTCATTATGATTGCAGTCATGACATTGTTGCTCTCACTCTATCAATACAATATCATTGTTTTTTCTATCCCTCTGTGGAGGATTGCTAGAGGTCTGAATATATGCATTATGTTTTCCCCATTGCTCTTGCCATTGAATCCCTCGTTCTGATAACCCATAGGCTATATTCATAGAATTACATTGGCACCATTCTAGAACATGTCTATATTCTATCCTCATTGTCAGAACCAAGCTGTAGAATCCCTGGGATCTGAGTATGATCACATTTACACACACACGCGCGCGCACACACACACACACACACACACGTACGTCTTTCTGGGCCATTCACTGGCTGTGCTGCACTCAAGGCCATTGCTCTATATCTGTATTGCCACCGACACACAGCCTTTTTATGGGGTCTGGAGGGGAGGACGAGATGGGGTTTTATAATCACATCACTGCACTGCATATATCACCAGGAAACAGTCACAGGACTACCAAGCAGGGGAATGGATAACTTGCTTTTTTATTGTCTTTATTGCTAGTGTTGATATTCCTTCTTTTTGAACTTCGTTACAAATAATAACTTGGTTACAAATAATACCAAACAGGTTAGTTTTTCTTAAAGTGAAGATAAAGCTATTTCTGTATTTGGTGGCTTTTCTATATTTTAAAGTGATCATTTGTCCTGAATCAGTCGTTAGATATATGCCAATAAAATGTATTGACAACACACATGGTTTACATAAAATAAGACAGGTGTGTGTAGAAGTGACATTTAATCCTTTGATGATTTTAGATTTCATATCTTTGGGTTTCAAATATAAAATTATGCTATTTGTTAACTCCAGACTAGATCAAGTGCAAATGTCCCTACACACTGTCTCAACCTCCAGTATCTATGTCCCCAGTCCACCTGGTCGTGCTGCTGCACCGGTTTCAACTCTTCTGCCTGCGGTTATGGAACCCTGACCTGTTCATTGGACGTGCCACCTTGTCCCAGACCTGCTGTTTTTATCTCGCCCTCTCTCTTCCACTCCTGCGCTCTATCGCACCGTACCTGCGCTCTCTACCGCATCTAAATGCCTGGCTTTGAAAAGCCAAGTGACATTTACTCCTGATGTATTTACCTGTTGCAACCTCTACAACTACTATTATTATTATTTGACCCTGCTGGTCATCTATGAACATTTAAACATCTTTGAGAAAGAACTGGCCTTAATGGCCATGAATTGTTATGATCTCCACCCGGCACAGCCAGAAGAGGACTGGCCACCCCTCAGAGCCTGGTTCCTCTCTAGGTTTCTCCCTAGGTTTTGCCTTTCTAGGGAGTTTTTCCTAGCCACCGTGTTTCTACATCTGCATTGCTTGCTGTTTGGGGTTTTAGGCTGGGTTTCTGTATAGCACTTTGTGACATCGGCTGATGTAAAAAGGGCTTTATAAATAAATTTGATTGATATACGTTGGCTAAACACTGCTATCATGACAAAGTCCCTAAGGGACTGTACGTTATTTATAATAAGGGATACCTGGAGAAAATCTGACCTCTCTGAAATGAAAATGGATGGCCCTCCCATAAATAATTATTTAAACATAGTTTACCCTCACTCCTAGGACAGACCAGAGCCTTAGATATGCAGTTTTAGAGACGGTTCTTTGTTTTGTAAGCATTACATGGCAAAGTAGCCAGAAGGTTGTGAATTCGTAGACCAGTGCGGACAAGGGTAGGGGTGAAAAGATCTCCATTATAATAAAAGCACTGCATTAACTTATAATCTTATTTGCGATCCGATTAAAAAGTGCCTTTTATAATGCATATAATGGAATACCACAACAGAGCAAGACAACAAATGAGCGCATGCTTTAGCACCGGAGATGTTTTGATTTCTATACAGGCTATTGTTAAAAAGAAGATAGTCTAAGTGCTAAAATTGCCTATCTGTTTGTTTTTTAACACAGGTTCAATCTCATATCATCAGGTAGGCCTATATGCACCTATATGCAACTTTTTTCATTTGGGAAAATATCGTTTTCTGATTTATTCTATTTTATTGAATGATATTGTTGTTACAGATTACATTTGTGTTGACTGTGATTAGGGCATGGGAATATAATAGCATCTCCTAGACTAAATTAACAAAATAAGCATGCATAGCTCACCGCATGATCCTCAAGACAGACTGGCCAAACTCGTGTTTCTAAAAGTGAATTCAAAGGCACTGTAGAATGACTATTTAGTCGAATATTTTTTTTTTTTTTTTTTTTTTGCCTAAATGCGAAATGTATAGGCATGTTGTTAAAGTGCTGTTGTTGATGTGTTGTTGAAATGCTGAGTGCTCCTGCCAGCCTGTAGCATGTAAAAATGGTTTAGCATTGTAGCCTAAATAATTAGGCTACCTGGCTTGCTGTCTTAAAGTTAATATGTTGTTTAATAGCCTGTTGAAATCTTGAACGTCAATTGATAGTGACAGAATCACATATTACTTCCCAAGCAAAGTACAAATGTTTGTCTCCACGGCTATAGAAGGTTGTAGCGCAGCCTCTGAATGTCATTGAGACAAACCAAAGATATCCCATATGGGTTGAAGTCACGTCTTCCACCGGCATTTTACAGCTTGTTAGTTATACATGAAACAGAAATTTGCTAGAGGAAAATACCCTGTAAATACGACATTCACCAGTATTGACCGAGGTTCTCATCTCTCGTTTCATGATGGGCATGGAATCATGCAGTCTACATCATGGAGGGGGTTTTACACACGTCCAAAACGGGAGCTGCATGGCTGAAATAGCATAGGTTTTTAAAGCTTTGGTGATTAAGATGTATTTCTTGCTTGATTTTTAATCAAATAAAACAAAAAGGGAAAAAATATGAGTTATTTAACTTTCTCAATAGGAAGTATACAGGCATCAAAGCACATTACTCTTGTTCCCTGTGTATATGGGCAGTGTGTGTCACGGCTGGATACAGGGACGGACTGGGAGTAAAAAACAGCCCTGGACTTTGATCCAGACCGGCCCACCAGAATCGGCCGTATACTCCACCACGGCCCTGCTAATGTACACACGTACACACACGAACAGCCCCTAATACAACCACCTAGCTGCATCACAACCATTGATCACTATTGCAGTACTTTGCTAAATACGTTACATTCACTTGAACCTGTTTGCAGTCCACCTTGTTCTATGTAATTGCATGGCCTCAATGTGGAACTATATACAGTACATAGCATTCACACTGATATAGGGAGAGGGAAAGGGAAAGGGGGGATACTAGTTAGATGTACAACTGAATGCATTCAACTGAAATGTGTCTTCTGCATTCCTTATAGGGGCTAGGCCTACTGTAAATTGCATTATGGCTGAGCATGCCAAACATTGTCAATAAACAAGGATAAATTAATTATTCATAAGGCCTAATCAAATTCTAAACAAAACTAAACAACATCTTGTTTTAAATAGGTTATGTCTAAATACACTTACAGCATAATTGCTCCCTGTGGGCATATAATATTAACGGACAAAGATACAATATAAAGAGAAAAGGAGAATGTCCACTCACCGTTATACCGCTCCCAAATATAAGGTATACATACAGTGGGGAGAACAAGTATTTGATACACTGCCGATTTTGCAGGTTTTCCCACTTAAAAAGCATGTAGAAGTCTGTCATTTTTATCATAGGTACTCTTCAACTGTGAGTGACGGAATCTAAAAATCCAAAAATCCAGAAAATCACATTGTATGATTTTTAAGTAATTCATTTGCATTTTATTGCATGACATAAGTATTTGATACATCAGAAAAGCAGAACTTAATATTTGGTACAGAAACCTTTGTTTGCAATTACAGATTTCATACGTTTCCTGTAGTTCTTGACCAGGTTTGCACACACTGCAGCAGGGATTTTGGCCCACTCCTCCATACAGACCTTCTCCAGATCCTTCAGGATTCGGGGCTGTCGCTGGGCAATACGGACTTTCAGCTCCCTCCAAAGATTTTCTATTGGGTTCAGGTCTGGAGACTGGCTAGGCCACTCCAGGACCTTGAGATGCTTCTTACGGAGCCACTCCTTAGTTGCCCTGGCTGTGTGTTTCGGGTCGTTGTCATGCTGGAAGACCCAGCCACGACCCATCTTCAATGCTCTTACTGAGGGAAGGAGGTTGTTGGCCAAGATCTCGCGATACATGGCCCCATCCATCCTCCCCTCAATACGGTGCAGTCGTCCTGTCCCCTTCGCAGAAAAGCATCCCCAAAGAATGATGTTTCCACCTCCATTCTTCACGGTTGGGATGGTGTTCTTGGGGTTGTACTCATCCTTCTTCTTCCTCCAAACACGGCGAGTGGAGTTTAGACCAAAAAGCTCTATTTTTGTCTCATCAGACCACATGACCTTCTCCCATTCCTCCTCTGGATCATCCAGATGGTCATTGGCAAACTTCAGACGGGCCTGTACATGCGCTGGCTTGGGCAGGGGGACCTTGCGTGCGCTGCAGGATGTTAATCCATGACGGCGTAGTGTGTTACTAATGGTTTTCTTTGAGACTGTGGTCCCAGCTCTCTTCAGGTCATTAACCAGGTCCTGCCGTGTAGTTCTGGGCTGATCCCTCACCTTCCTCATGATCATTGATGCCCCACGAGGTGAGATCTTGCATGGTGCCCCAGACCGAGGGAGATTGACCGTCATCTTGAACTTCTTCCATTTTCTAATAATTGCGCCAACAGTTGTTGCCTTCTCACCAAGCTGCTTGCCTATTGTCCTGTAGCCCATCCCAGCCTTGTGCAGGTCTACAATTTTATCCCTGATGTCCTTACACAGCTCTCTGGTCTTGGCCATTGTGGAGAGGTTGGAGTCTGTTTGATTGAGTGTGTGGACAGGTGTCTTTTATACAGGTAATGAGTTCAAACAGGTGCAGTTAATACAGGTAATGAGTGGAGAACAGGAGGGCTTCTTAAAGAAAAACTAACAGGTCTGTGAGAGCCGGAATTCTTACTGGTTGGTAGGTGATCAAATACTTATGTCATGCAATAAAATGCAAATTCATTATTTAAAAATCAAACACTGTGATTTTCTGCATTTTTGTTTTGGATTCCGTCTCTCACAGTTGAGTGTACCTATGATAAAAATTACAGACCTCTACATGCTTTGTAAGTAGGAAAACCTGCAAAATCGTCTGTGTATCAAATACTTGTTCTCCCCACTGTATATATATTTACTTTTTACCCCCTTTTTCTCCCAATTTCAATTATGATCTTGTCTCATCGCTGCAACTCCCCAATGGGCTCGGGAGAGGCGAAGGTCTAGTCATGCGTCCTGACCTGCCAAACCGCACTCCTTAACACCCACCAGATGCACCAATGTGTCGAGGAAACACGTTCAACTGACGACCGAAGTCAGTGCGCAGGCGACCGGCTCATCACAAGGAGTCGCTAGAGTGCGATTAGCCAAGTAAAGCTCCCCATGCCAAACCCTCCCCTAACCCGGACGACGCTGGGCCAATAGTCCTTTGGGACTCCCGGTCACGGCCGGTTGTGACACAGCCTGGGATTGAACCCAGGTCTGCAGTGTTCTCGGGAGGCCCCGAAATATAATGATTTATAAACATATTGGAACCATCTTACAGATCACATTCACACTTCTCCAGAAGTTATCCCCATAAAACCAGGACGGTGAATCGTTCTAATAAGTTTGGTTGAAATAAAATGGTACGTGTTTTTTTTTTTACAACAAAAACAATACATACATTTAAAATGTAATGATGTCATAAAATCGTCAGCATAAAAAAGACACAAGGCATTGCTGTTACAAAGGCTACCCTTACCCTAGGCCTACTGTTACGAAAGGCTACCCTTACCCTAGGCCTACGTAAGGAGGCCTAGGGTAAGGGTAGCCTTCGTAACAGTAGGCCTAGGGTAAGGGTAACCTTCGTAACAGTAGGCCTAGGGTAAGGGTAGCCTTCATAACAGTAGGCCTAGGGTAAGGGTAGCCTTCGTAACAGTAGGCCTAGGGTAAGGGTAGCCTTCGTAACAGTAGGCCTAAGGTAAGGGTAGCCTTCATAAAAGTAAGCCTAGGGTAAGGGTAGCCTAAGGAGGGCTTGGGTTTTGAATATATGAAACAGAAATTTGCTAGAGGAAAATACCCTGTAAATACGACATTCACCAGTATTGGCCAAGGTTCTCATCTCTCGTTTCATGATGGGCATGGAATCATGCAGTCTACATCATGGAGGGGGTTTTACACACGTCCAAAACGGGAGCTGCATGGCTGAAATAGCATAGGTTTTTAAAGCTTTGGTGATTAAGATGTATTTCTTGCTTGATTTTTAATCAAATAAAACAAAAAGGGAAAAAATATGAGTTATTTAACTTTCTCAATAGGAAGTATACAGGCATCAAAGCACATTACTCTTGTTCCCTGTGTATATGGGCAGTGTGTGTCACGGCTGGATACAGGGACGGACTGGGAGTAAAAAACAGCCCTGGACTTTGATCCAGACCGGCCCACCAGAATCGGCCGTATACTCCACCATGGCCCTGCTAATGTACACACGTACACACACGAACAGCCTCTAAAACAACCACCTAGCTGCATCACAACCATTGATCACTATTGCAGTACTACTTTAAAAAGGCTTCAGAACACACACACAAACGCTGCACATTGTTAAAAAACTTCTACAGAACACATACTGAATTTGTCATGATTGAACTACCTCACATCACACGAAGCCTAGAGTGAAAAATTGATTCTAAAATATCCACAATACTCACTGAGACATAGAACGGTCTACCTGCTGCTCAGGGTCAGCTGGCTGGCTTTAAGTCTTGGGAGTACACCTTCTAAAAAACAATGGTTGAACACCTCTCCAAACATAGAACGTAACTTGTAAGAGAGCAGCACAAGCCCTCATGAGTCATGACTGAACTATGTTAAAGCAAGTGAAGCCTAGAGTAAAAAAGAGATGCTATAATATCCACAATACTCACTGAAACATAGGACTTCTAACTGCTGCTCAGGGTCAACTGGCTGGCTTCACTCTGTCAAAGTACTGGACAGCAATATTACAGACAGGGAAAAGAGACATTAGAAATGTAGGAGTAAAATAATGGTGCGTAAGCAAGTTAAAGGAAATATGTCACAACTACCTTATTGGAGGAGCAATTTTCTCAACAGCTCGCTTTTCTCTGCAACTCTATCGACCATCATGTCAGTATCCTTCTCGGTGCCCATCAGCATGAAGGCCTTCTTGTAAGAGAGTGCTCCTGAGTCTGCTCTTGATCAACTTTGCTCACAAGCTACCTGGGTAACTGAGAGGGTGTGTAGGAACTTGTATGCAAGGCCAAGGATACCGTCTCAGCATCTGGTAACAACACAGTGGACATTCTGACTTTGGTCTCTTGAAATAACCAAAAGTTGGTCTGACATCCTGGCCTTCCCTGAATCTCTCTTCCACTGAAACTGGACTGGGCCTGTCATCAACATCAATGCTCACTTCCACTGAAACTGGACTGGACCTATCATCAACCTGGATATGAATAGAATAATATATACATTAACTAATAAAGGGATAATTTTGAAAAACTACAAAACAGAGCAGCAGCCCCACTATTTCATATCAAGTGAATGAATGACAACACAACACGTTTTTTGTGTGGCTTTACTCGCCGTTCACACCGGACTGTTGGCATGATGATGAGTGGTGATGAGGATCATAGCTAGCAAATCACTGTAGCCGTATTCTCCAGCACAAAATATGAATTTGAAAGGACTTGACTGGTTTTACAATATGTATACTATTTGCAACCAACGGCTGTATAGGCATTAAATAAAATGAGCTAATAAAGTTTGCATATGTCTAATGCAATTTAGCGTTTAGAACAACAAGGCAAAAGCAACCAGAATCAAATGAAAATGCCTATTTTAGCTAAGTAAAATGATACAACAGTATATCACTGATACTCAAGTGATTGCCATTTCCCACCAAATCTCCACAGGACGGTAAAATCTAGGCATTCAGAGATTTGTAGGCGTCAAATTTGAGTTTTTCCACTAGACGGTTTGAACACCCATTTACTGTACGTCTTTACCTCAATTCTTTCTTTCTGGTACATTTACACAGCAGTAGATGACCAATAGTATTTGCATTTCACTCATAAATTCTGATATAACACGTTGTATTTGTAACACATTTAGGCACATATCTACCACTTCGGCAGCACTATCTTTGGCTTCGATGTCCTCTCCGGTCTAGCACTTCAATGTTAGCATCGGTGGCACTGGTACTAGTACCACTACTACCGAATAAGTCGGTTAGTTTTTTACATTTACTTGCATTTGAGTGAAGACTTTTGACTCTTTTGTCTATTAACTTTTCAGCCCCACGCTCTGCCACATTCTTTACTCTGCTTTTCCATTTTCTATTGTAGCTAGTTTTCGAGCTGTCACTGTCAGTGTCAATGCGTGTGTGAGTGTGAGTGAGACAAAGGGGGCAGGGCTAAGGGTTGCATATACATTTGTTTTGAATAGACCAACGGGCCTGGGGGAAAGGGGGGGTTGGCCGCCCGTGTCGCTCAACCTTCTGCCAACTTTTTGTTAGTAGTAAAAAAATGTAGAAGGCAGGCAGCCCACTGGCCCAGAGGTTGACCAGCCTACCGGGAATTCACCCGGTGCTCTCGGTGGCCAGTCCGCTACTGGCTGGATAGGCTGCATTTCCGCTGTCAAAATGTATGCCATAAGTCAACCGCATTACCGCTAAAACCAGCTTTTGGTTGGTCTTAAATATCCCTAAATTAAAACTTTGGATCATGTTTTTAAGGACACACCTCAAATAAAGAAAGGTAAATCAACAATCCTTGCACAACAGTAAGAAAATAGCAGAGCGCTGGCTTTAACAGGTCGAAATTGCCAATGAATGTGTGTTTGACACTAGTGCCGTCTTAACGCCCTTTATTTCCATCTGTCAAACAGGTACAGTAGGCCTACCTCTTATTTCTGATTAGGAAGAAATAGGCTCCAACACAACGCCCTTGTTGTTAGCAACGTAAATTAAATTACAATTTAAATGAAGACTGTTTAAAACCTCTAAAAGTCTAAGCCCACCCAACAGCTTAGACTTTTAGAGGTTTTAAACAGTCTTCATTTGAATATGAATTTAATTTGACTCTAACTAACATATATATATATATATTTTAGATGGTCATAGCATGGCTCATTTATCTATTTGATTTTGAATTTAAGACGCCTTTAGGTATAAAGAAATATATATAAAACGGAGAGCACCATCATGTTCGCGAGAGTCTCCCCTTTTCATAGAGTGGTCCACTCGGACACTACAAAGGTTTTTGTGAGAGGACCGATTTTTTTGTCTCATGATCTGACAAACACTGCTGTAGCTCGGCCACCTTCCCCCAGTGATGTAAAGTACTAATTAAGGAGTTTTTTGGGGTATCTGTACTTTACTTCACTATTTATACTTTTTGACAACTTTTAATTTTACTCCACTACATTCCTAAAGAAAATTGGTTCTTTTTTTCGCATTAATTTTCCTTCACACTCAAGAGTACATTTTCCCAATTCACGCATCTATCAATATAATGGGTTGTCATCCCTACTGCCTCTGATCTGGCGGACTAACTAAACAGAAATACTGCATTTGTAAATAATGTCTGAGGAGTGTGCCCCTGGCTGTCTGTAAATAATTTTTAAACTTTTACTTATTATAAGGAATTTGATGTATAGCATTTACTTTTACTTTGACAATTTTGTACTTTTTCCACCACTGCTTCCACAACAAATCCGGAAGGCCGACATAGGAGGATGCGGTGGATTGAGAAGCAGCCCATGCAAAGAAATGTATATCTCTAGCTTAAACTGACGGATTTTGATGGGGATTTTTTTTATTATGTTACTTAGATGGACACACGGGTGCTTCAATAGACTCTTAATTAAATGAATTAGGCCTTCTCAAATTAGCCAACTTAAAGCACCCATGTGGTGTCCATCTCCACAGCTGCCGATCCATAGTAATGTAAGTTATGTAAATATATGGCTTATTGTGAGGTCAATAACTCTGATAAATAGCTTAATTATGAGCAACAAAACATATTGTTTTTATTAAAGTCAATAATAGCAGTATTTTTTTTATTTTTTTTATTTAACCTTTATTTAACTAGGCAAGTCAGTTAAGAACAAATACTTATTTACAATGACGGACTACCTACATGGTCAGCCCCTGGAGCAAATTAGGGTTAAGTGCCTTGCTCAAGGACACATCGACAGACTTTTCTTTCACCTTGTCAGCTCGACTATTCAAACCAGTGACCTTCCGGTTACTGGCCCAACGCTCTAACCGCTAGGCTACCTACCGCCCTAAAAATATTAAGCTTACTTCTGGTCCTCCTTCTCATATTCGTGCTCTCCCTCTCATCGGTAGGCCTAGTTCACGTGCATTTTATTGACAAATAAATAATTATTTTCTGAAGAAGCCTTTGACTCGCCTCCTTAGGCAGCACAAAAGGGTTTACATCAGCAGTAACAGGGCAGGCCTCATTATTGGAATAGCCTATCCACTGCAGTGTGTAATGCATTATATAGGAGTTTTATATACACCATCCCAGAAGCTCAGAAGCTCAGGAATGACATTTTCTTAGAAATATAACTGTTCCCTGTGCTTCTCTGAGCATGGTCTTCATATAGCCTAGGATTACAGCCTATAGTATTACATGACCCTCCCTGTAATAAACCAAAAAATACTAAACCCTCCCCATGACTGAAATTGTAAAAGCATGACCCTCCCCCATTTTCCAACGAGTAACAATGGTGTACATTTAGTCAAAACCTCATCTCTGAGGGTCTAAATTAATCAAATGACTTCAAGGAGTTATCATCACTGCAATCAAACATGATTGAGCTCATCTCTCTCTCTCTCTCTCTCTCTCTCTCTCACTCTCACTCTCGCTCTGTGTCTCTTGCTCTATCTGTCTCTGTATCTCACACCTCTCTACCCCACCTAATCAGTCTTTCTGTGCCACGCATTGTTGAAGGGTATCACGCCTCACCACATTTCTCCACGTCTCTCCGTGTAGCGAACACCCAGGCCCAAATGAGGCGTTCTGCGTCTGTCACTGCCACAAAGGCTGACGACCCTGTGTTAATTGATGCAGTTGGCTTGCCATATTCACATGATCACTTTTTATAATTGTAACAGATTAGAAGTAGATAATTCCATTCATCATAAATCTATTAGCGGGTTGTGATATACAGTGGCAAGAAAAAGTATGGGAACCCTTTGGAATTACCTGGATTTCTGCATTAATTGGTCATAAAATTTGATCTGATCTTCATCGAAGACACAACAATAGACAAACACTGTGTGCTTAAATTAATAACACACAAATTATTGTATTTTCTTATCTATATTGAATAAATAGTTCAAACATTCTCAGTGTAGGTTGAAAAAGTATGTCAGGAGTCAACTAACCTGGAGTCAGAAGTCAGCTAACCTGGAGTCCAATCAATGAGACGAGATTGGAGATGTTGGTTAGAACTGCAAAATGTGAGTTTGCTATTCACAAGAAGCATTGCCTGATGTGAACCATGCCTCGAACAAACAAGATCTCAGAAGACCTAAGACTAAGAATTGTTGACTTAGTCTGTCATAAAGCTGGAAAGGGTTACAAAAGTATATCTAAAAGCCTTGATGTTCATCAGTCCAAGGTAAGACAAATTGTCTATAAATGGAGAAAGTTCAGCACTGTTGCTACTCTCCCTAGGAGAGGCTATCCTGCAAAGATGACTGCAAGAGCACAGCGCAGAATGCTCAATGAGGTTAAGAAGCATCCTAGAGTGTCAGCTAAAGACTTAAAGACATTTCTGGAACAAGCTAACATCTTTGTTGACAAGTCTACGATAAGTAAATCACTAAACAAGAATGGTGTTCATGGGAAGACACCACGGAAGGAGTTACTGCTGTCCAAAAAAAACATTGCTGCACGTCTGAAGTTCGCAGAGCACCTGGATGTTTCACAGCGCTACTGGCAAAATATTCTGTGGACAGAAAAAAATTAAGCTGAGTTGTTTTTAAGGAACACACAACACTATGTGTGGAGAAAAAAAGGCACTGCACACCAACATCAAAACCTCATCCCAACTGTAAAGTATGGTGGAGGAAGCATCATGGTTTGGGGCTGCTTTGCTGCCTCAGGTCCTGGACAGCTTGCTTATCATTGACGTAAAAATTAATTCCCAAGTTTATCAAGACATTTTGCAGGAGAATGTCCGCCAATTGAAGCTCAACAGAAGTTGGATGATGCAACAGGACAACGACCCAAAACACAGAAGTAAATCAACAACAGAATGACTTCAACAGAAGAAAATACATCTTCTGGAGTGGCACAGTCAGAGTCCTCACCTCAACCCGATTGAGATGCTGTGGCATGACCTCAAGAGAGCGGTTAACACCAGACATCACAAAAATATTGCTGAACTGAAAGTTTTGTAAAGAGGAATGGTCCAAAATGACCATTGTGCAGGTCTGATCCACAACTACAGAAAACATTTGCTTAAGGTTATTGCTGCCAAAAGAGGGTCAACCAGTTATTAAATCCAAGGGTTCCCATATTTTTCCACCCTGCACTGTGAATGTTTATAAGGTGTGTTCAATAAAGACATGAAAACGTATCATTGTTTGTGTGTTATTAGTTTAAGCAGGCTGTGTTTGTCTATTGTTGTGACTTAGATGAAGATCAGATCAAATTTTATGACACATATTTGCAGAAATTCTGTTAATTGAATTAAATTCAATAGGCCCTAATCTATGGATTTCACATGACAGGGAATGCACATATGCATATGTTGGTCACAGATACCTTCAAAAAAAGTAGGGGCATGGATCAGAAAGCCAGACAATATCTGGTGTGACCATCATTTGCCTCATGCAGCATGACACATCTCCTTTGCATAGAGTTGATCAGGCTGTTGATTGTGGCTTGAGGAATGTTGTCTCACGCCTCTTCAATGGCTGTGCGAAGTCGCTGGATATTGGAGTGGACTGGAACATGCTGTCGTACACGTCAATCCAGAGCATCTCAAACATGCTACCGTGTCCACAGTGTGTCTACACCTTTATTTAAATGTGTCTACCGTGTCCAGAGTGTGTCTACACCTACATGTCCACCATGTGTGTCACGACAGGGCGCATACACAGCCCAAGGTCTGTCACGGTTGGGTGCAGCGCAGGGATTATAGTTTGACATGTTTTATTACTATGTACATAATTTCACATGAACAAACTATACAACACAAAACAAACACGATATAACGAACGTGAAAAACATAGCACACTTACTGTTCTCCGTGTGGTGAGGCGTGATATTTGCTTCTCTATGTAGCCATGGTCAGAGTCTGACAGTTCCACTCCAGAGCCTGACAGTGTGTCTACACCTACATGTAAATGTGTCTGCCGTGTCCACAGTGTGTCTACACCAACATGTTAATGTGTGTACCGTGTCCACAGTGTGTCTACACCTACATTTAAATGTGTCTAATGTGCCCACAGTGTGTCTACATGTAAATGTGTCTATCGAGCCCACAGTGTGTCTACACTTCCATGTTAATGTGTCTACCGTGTTCACAGTGTGTCTACCGTGTCCACAGTGTGTCTACATATAATTATGTCTACTGTGTCCACAGTGTGTCTACACCTACATGTAAATGTCTCTACCGTGTCCTCAGTGTGTCTACACCTACATTTAAATGTGTCTACCGTGTCCACAGTGTGTCTACCGTGTCCACAGTGTGTCTACAGCTACATGTTAATGTGTCTACCATGTCTACAGCGTGTCTACACCTAGTACATGTTAATGTGTCTAGCATGTCCAGTGTGTCTACATGTAAATGTGTCTACCATGTCCATAGTGTGTCTACCATGTCCATAGTGTGTCTACCATGTCCACAAGTGTGTCTACTGTGTCCACAGTGTGTCTACCATGTCCACAGTGTGTCTACTGTGTCCACAGTGTGTCTACCGTGTCCACAGTGTGTCTACCATGTCCACAGTGTGTCTACCATGTCCACAGTGTGTCTACATGTAAATGTGTCTACCGTGTCCACAGTGTGTCTACTGTGTCCACAGTGTGTCTACATGTAAATGTGCGTACTGTGTCCACAGTGTGTCTACCATGTCCACAGTGTGTCTACCGTGTCCACAGTGTGTCTACCGTGTCCACAGCATGTCTACTGTGTCCACAGTGTGTCTACCGTGTCCACAGTGTGTCTACCGTGTCCACAGTGTGTCTACTGTGTCCACAGTGTGTCTACCGTGTCCACAGTGTGTCTACTGTGTCCACAGTGTGTCTACCGTGTCCACAGTGTGTCTACCATGTCCACAGTGTGTCTACTGTGTCTACTGTGTCCACAGTGTGTCTACCGTGTCCACAGTGTATCCGGCTCCCCTCTCCTGTATGCACTTTCGATAGCCTGATTTTATCCAGACTGAGGAGAAATCTGCATACAATGCATCCCTGACCACCTCCTGAAGTGGTCAGCAAGATGTGTCTAGACCAGTCTTTTCAATGTGATCTTCGTATTCTTCGTAAGTCTCATGTAAGTGTCAAGTGTAGACACAACCTCTTTCACTGTCTCTGTCTCTGTCTCTCTCTCTCTCGCTCATTCTCTTTGATTAACATTGATTAACACACCCGTTCTGTGGAGACATGAAAACATTCTACACCCTCAGTTGAGGTTCATGTACAGCTTTCCACACTTATGGGTTATGGGCCAAATTCTAACTTGATTTAGCCACATGTCTATGTGTTGCAACTAGAAACAGATACGGGTTGGCGTTGAAATACATATTTGTCAATGTTTCGCAACTTTAAAAAAACAAAAAAACATTCTGGTTCACCCCTATGTTCTTCTTGAGATACATACACATCTCAGGCTTTTGTGGGAAAGCATGGATTGATGTACAGTGATGTACATTGGCAACTTCGAGTTGCATGGACCCACATGTGAACCCTTAGTGTGGGATAGTCAATTTGGTCTGTTATACCCTCATGAGGCTAGGGTGGATCCATATGTTTACCTGGTTTAATAAAGCAGATGGAATGCTCGCTTCTCTTTCCCTTTCTCTCCTTGTCTCAGCAACCATTGGCTTTGATAGTGTCTATGGCTGCAGTTTGCTGGGCCAGACAGGGCAGGTATACAGCAGGCAGGCAGGCAGGCAGGCAGGCAGGCAGGCAGGCAGGCAGGCAGGCAGGCAGGCAGGCAGGCAGGCAGGCAGGCAGGCAGGCAGGCAGGCAGGCAGGCAGGCAGGCAGGCAGGCAGGCAGGCAGGCAGGCAGGCAGGCAGGCAGGCAGGCAGGCAGGCAGGCAGGCAGGCAGGCAGCAAATAGCAGATAGCAGTAGAAGGCCTGGTTAGCAGATCATTAACTGCTCTCTAATTTCCAGAGCTGCCAACTGTAACAGGAGATGGTGACCGCTTAATGAATTTCACTGTGGCTCCTTCCCCCCTAAATCAAACCTGAGCTCCGTACATCGACAGAGTCAAAGTGAAGGTGGGAAGTCAACTGTAGGAGACACAGTTAGAGAGATACTTAATCACAGGGCAAATGCCTACTGTGAGAAAGCTTCTTATTTGCTGTTGTATGGTATTTTGATCTTTCTTTCCTCATTACTTATAATGATAATGTCTTATAATGATAATGACATAATGATGTAGTGAAAAGATTCTAGTTTTTTATTTCCACCATTTTACAAGTCATTATCAAGCCTTAAACAAAGCAAAAATAAGTTTGTACAAATGACGTGTGTGAAAATCAATGACAGTTTTAGCACGGTTCTATTTCAATAGGCTCTGCAGGAGATGCTTAAGTGCAGTACTTCCTCGCTTGTATGTTCCCCTGGATCCAGTTAGGTTCAAATTGTGCACTTAAAATGTCTCCTGCAACAAGCACCCTGTTTCCATTACTGTGAATGCGAAGCCGTATTCGTGTGAGTACCAGAGAACAAGGTGAGGCCATCTTGCTGCCTCATACGGTGAGTGCGGTTAAGAAGGAGCCCTATTATGTGTAATGGACACCATATTGTGTGTGTGTGTGTGTATTTGTGTGTTGTCCACATGTCATTGGGAGCAATTGCCTATAGGGATGCCATAAAATTACCAACAGATATCAAATATCAAATCATTTCTGGGTAACAATCAGGTCCCTTACTGTAACAGATTCCCATTAAAATGGGCAAAAAAAACCTATTTCTCAAGCAAGAATGTTGCTACTGCTGTCTGGGAGTGGGGAGAAGAAAACTAGCTGTTATTGGCAGAAAGGTTTGGAACTCTCTTTGTTATTGGTCTATTAACCAATTTACGGCATGGTGATGTCACCATGGAAAGCCAAAGTGCCCGCTCATGCACACCTGCCGATTAGGAGGTCCTGTGTAGATTGTTCAACCAGTAACTATCAAGAAATAACACTGATTTAAAAACACAGGAAAAACAGAATTTGAACTGCACTGGGCCTTTAAGTTATTTTACCAGTGTGCTTTTACTTCCACAGACATTACACAGGGCCTGTCCTGGGGGCATACAGTCCATAACTTCAGACAGATACAGTCAGTGAGGAACATGTAACTCCTGCAAAACAGATGTTGCCCAAGGCCATGCATGGAAGTAACCAAGATCAGAGGTAAATGCTAATTTGGCTTTCATTTGGAATTTCAATATATAAACAAAAATATATTAAAGATTTTCAGCATCAGCCATTGTGGCACAAGTGGCAGCAATGCCAAAGCGTTGTTTGAAAAACAGAATTTCACTGGTGTGTGTACACAGTGAACATGCTTTTTAGCATTGCTCAACACAACAGTAGCAGAAACCCAGTGTACGTTTTTCACCATTGTCCTTCATACCGTTACAGCCCACTGGTAAGGAAGTAAATCATAACATTTCCCAGTTTCAGTGTGGTACGCGGGCTAAGGCCTGTAGCACTGTCACACGATATCTCTGATAGAGAGCAGAGGTGTGCGTGTGTGTGTGTGTTTGTGTGTTTGAGTGGTTTTAAACTCTTTCAGGTAGCCACAGGAAGTTAGCGTTCAGGATCGATTTCGAAAATAATATGACACATCCCACTCCTGACATGCCGTGATAAGAAGTGAAACAGTGATAGACGCAGAGACAAAATGTATCTCTGGGGTATGAAAGAGTGTATGACCCACAAACATGCTTTTAAGAGTGGAAAGACGTCATTGCTATTCTGCAGTAAGAATAACTATGTACATATTTGTATATTTAATGCGCTAAGGTTAATACACGTTTCCTATATCAACAAAACTGCCTTTTGATTATTCATTAACAACCATACTTTCGCAAATCCGGTCATGTAACTTTTGGAGTTGTGCAGTGAGGGCAAATATGAAAGGGTAGGGAGACAGAAAGATGTATTATCACAATACAATACTATTTATGATAGGCCATCACCAACTGGTAGCATTTACATTTCCGAATGTTAACCCTTTTCACTCATGGGAATTGGACTATTTGGATAGGGCTACATTGAAATGTTTCTTACAGAAGAAATATGGAAAGTGTATGCATAACCATGGTAGCAATTTAAGGGGACATTTTTGAGATAATGGAAAAATGATTAGGCTAAAGGTGAGAACACAACAGTTCACCTGACACAAGAGTGAATCCGAACAAAATGCTGTTGATTTTATGTGCATTTTACATTTACTGTACTTTTCGCCGCATTTGCTCATAACAAAATCTGAAAAAACTCTGGATACATTCAGTAACATGATAAGAATGTTTATGGAAAATGTGGCATTGGTGCAACATAAGACAAATAAATGACAAGTGTTTGAGTGAGAGGACTAACTGGTGTCTCCAGGTGGCTACACCTCTCCAAAGGGTTTGAGTGAGAGGACTAACTGGTCTCTCAAAGTGGCCACACACCTCTCCAAAGTGTGCACCATTTCCTAAGTAACTTCAATGCACTTTTATGACTCATAGAAGAGTCTTCAACTATAAAGTGCTTCTTTGAGCTCTCATAGCTGTGCCGTTGACGAACTAGAGCAAGCCTCCCGCCTTTGCACAAGAACTGTTGTTTATGCAATCCAAATACGATCCATTATAAATAGTAATCTGGGTCAGGTGGGCATAATTTGAAAGCCTGTTCTATTGCCAACATGACTAACTAAGTTGTAAAATTACAAGGCAGTTCAGAGAGGCATATCGTAATCATGAGTGCATTCAGATGCGTGGTCCACAGCAAATGTTCTTCACAATACAACAAACAATACTCATTGTGTTCAGGACAACCCAGGGTATAACGCCACGTCATCGTGTAACTGTACATCACTCATAGTGATCATAAACATTGACTCTGTACATGACGTGTGTTTTATGATGTGGAAGTGCACATTTGGAGTTTGGCTCGCTTGTATGACATCAAAGTGGTATTTCTTTATAATCCCCAATGTCTCATCCATCAAAATACATCGAGTCCTCGTAATTTACAGCATTTCACTCACTCAGACAACAAAAACGTGGCAGTGTGCTGCTCATGTTCAGAACTGCTGTCAGTCAAAACCCATACAGAGCTGTGAAGCGGAGACCCTGAGATCTGACGTCATGTATAGCATGTTACTGTACAGCCACTGCGTTCCGATTTAGGCTCTTATCAAATATGCAATTTTCAACCTGTATACGAGTATGAGTGTAAAGGTTTAGAGGAGATGTAAAACAAATTAATTATTCCAGAACCCACAAGCATATTATTACATACTCCATCACACTATCAATAGATCGATATCATTATGAGGAAAAATACTGTACAACGCCCTCTCTGTGTGTGTCTCAACAACTAAAGTAATCTGAAGTAAGTCCCGAAGTACAAGTTGATGGAAGAGTATTCGTGGAGATTGCATTGTGCACTTGTTTATTATTTACAGTGTTTTATAGTGGTGAGATGAGGATAAGGTTTAAGATTAGAGTTATAGCCCCGTTGACTCCAGCTTGGAGTAATTATATTGACAACCCACTCACACAGACTGCACAGCTTCAAAACCAATGGCTCTAATCCACACCTACACTTTCCTGGGTCTCGGCATAAAAAATCTGAAGTAATTTTACAGCTCCTGAAAGATTGAGACCTCTGTTGTGTTCAGTCTTGGGTGAATTACAAGTATCTGTGAAATGGCTGCTGAGTGCCAGTGAAGGATGCCTTTCAACAAGAAGGACGATATCCAGCAACTTGAGGTAAAATGGACACTGAGACAGAGCAGGCTTACCAATGGGCCTGGGTGTCGGGCCGTGCCCTCAGAACACATCCATCTGATGGAATTATAGGTACCGATTTATTATACAGACCTGTTTCAGCTTCAGCAGGGATTTATCTGGCATTTCCCAGACATTGTGTGCTAATAACACATTGGGTACCTACCATATACACAGCACATACTACTACAAAATCAACATGGTTACAGTTTTATACATGTATGTGAGAAATTCAACTTTTGTGGAAAAAAAAGTATCTACATTGGTCTATTCATAGAATGAGGAATTGGCATGCTCAACTCAGAAGTTTTTAGTTCTAAAACAAATTTGGGCTTCGGATGTCGAGTTTAGAAAGAAGGAAAGTTCCACACCCGCTGTAACAGTCTACATTGGTGTATTAACACAGAGAGGAACTAAGGCCACATTGTGATCCAGCATTTATTAGAATGCTTGAGAAACAGACTAGAGGTTAAAGGGTCCATTTTGATTGTTTGCTCATATTCAATATTGTATCCAGAGAGGAATTGAACTGAAGATTCTAAGCACAGTGCAGCCCACACATCTAGGAGTTATTATATTTCTATCTAGGTCAGTGCGGAGAAACAGGGCCAACATAACATCCAGCCAACATACCAAAAGGTTGGTTTTGTTTTATACATTTCAGTGTGTATTGCTCAGTAGCGTCAGTTTATCTCACACAGACAATATATGTGCTTGTTTTCTTTCAGCTAAAGACTTTATCTATGATTGATATGGGTCTCTAAGTGGTAGCAGACCCTAAGACGTTGAAAAAAAGGTATAAATCAGATTCTGGCCATTATCCTCATCTTGCCTGTTATTTACGACACTGAAAAGCTGTATGGTGTCTTTATGTGGGATTCAAATGAACGTCACACTTAGTGAAGGAATTAAATCTTTCCCTTCCCTCCCCATCATTTCCCATAAATTGTCAGTGAGAGCTGGATGCTAACCAGCACTGGAAATTAATGTATTTTTTTCTGGCTCCGAGGCTGTCCAGCAGATATTAGCCGTGTAGAAAATGTGCTGAATATTATGGGCCTCCATCACCCTGGCCAAGAAAGACCAAAACCCAGAGCTACCGAAAGACCAAAACCCAGTCTGCTATCTTTAAAAACCTAGCGCTGTTTTCTAACTATATGGTAAACGGCGAACCACCAGCCCAGTGAGACAGCCAGGTTGTCCAGCTTGCTGAATCACAGCTTTAATTAAAGTTGACAGGAGACTGTGGGGTCAGCTCTGATCCCAGGCCCAGACTAGAGCAGGCTCACACATTTCTGACTCTCCTCTCCCTCATTAGAACCAAACTGAGTGCTCCACCAGAGCAGGAAGAGAGACTGCTGCTTCAATTCGCACCTTTCTAAATCCAAATCAGTACCTCCTCTCTAAAAGAGAAACAATGGCAATTGTTTGAATGGCGCGTGTGTGTGTGCGTGTGTGTGAAATCCGAGACCGAGAACATCACGGACAATCAGAACTTGAGAAAGATAACTACAATATAAAGATATTTCTGAATATATAAATGTGATCCACAGCCATAGAGAATAAAATGGGAGCCAGGCGTGTATCATTAAAATGCTACCGTTTGGTTCAGATCCTTCACGTGCTGTTTAAATGAGCCCTAAAATGTGCTTGACTTGTATTTTTAGCCATAATGAAGCTACCAATGGCGTAAAACGATGTGGGACTTGAGCTAATGAACCAACGCAAGGCACACAATCAAATGCAATGTGTATCAACTCATTAGCCCTCCCATTCATTATTAGGCTTTTCCTTTTATTCAGACTTTATGCTCTTTGCCTTTCTGTATTAGACGAAGCAGCATGCAGGACAACTCTGCACTGTTGTCGACAAGATTCATCAAACCACAAGTATCAACCACATTAGTGGTGGGTGGATTCCCCCGAGGAGCAAAGGGTGGAGTGGGATGTAACTCATATGATCGACACGATTTAAAAAGTTCTAACAGTTTCTCATGTGAACATAACTCAGGAACATGCTGTAATTCATACCACTTAAAAAACAGTTTGGCTCACTGCTAAGTGTTCTAATTCTAATATCTCTTGTTAGACTTTCCTCCCTGGTGATTGATCCCTGAGTGTTCAAATCACTGTGGAGATGTGGGTTCAAAGGTCATTGTTAGCACAAAGCCAAAGTAAGTAGACGTTAGGCTAAAGTGTGTGGCCAAATAAAATTTTCCCATATCCCGTCTGGATTTGCTAAATGTATGCTATGCGATGGATGCTCAATTCTATACAGTAAATCTTACAATGGCAACACTGATTATTCTAGGTTTCAACTGTAAAATAACATTAGATTTCTTCCCCATTTTCCCTGCTGGTTTGCTGGCCCTGCCATACTGCTGACACAAAGAGAGTGGACGTAGCTGAAGTAACTGCCTGTTGTTATGTTTTGGCTGGGATGTTGAGAGATTGCTTTATCTCGAGCTGTAAAAGCTTAGCGGTATGGCTTTGGCCATGGCTTTGGCGGGGCTGTCATAGAGCGGGCCATTGTTTTAACTGTTATAGTGTGTGTGTGTGTGTGCGTGTGCGTGTGTAATATGCAAAGTGGTATGGCTGTGGCTGGCAGCTTTGGCAGACGGCTATCATAGAAGAGCCAACACATCCAGAGACGTGTCGATGGCCAGATGAACAGAGCTAAGTGCAGTCATTACATGTTAAACACCAGCACAGGACTTTTGATTCACTAGAACAACTTCCAGTATTATTTATTTTGTCAGTACAGAGTACGCTATACACAAAAAAATGAATTCCACTGAGTAACTGACTATGCATCTAGGCATAGCAAGCTTAGGGCAGGTGCTATGGAATGAATGTTTACATTTCCTCATGGCCATGGTTGGATCTGGCGTGTATATCAGAGGAGGCTGGTGGGAGGAGCTATAGGAAGATGAGCTCATTGTAATGGCTGGAATGGCATCAATGGAACGGTACCAAACACATAAAACACATGGAAACAACAAGTTTGATTCGGTTACACTGATTCCACTCCAGCCATTACAATAAGCCCGTACTCCAATAGCTCCTCCGACCAGCCTCCTCTGTTGTGCATGTATCTCCACTGCATGCCTGTATTACACAAGCTTTAGGGAGATGGGATTAGACAGCTGTCTCATGCTCATTGTCCTTCGTTAAGAGGTCTAATTCGTTTCATCGCTTTGTCTTCCAGCATCTTCCGCCTGGTGGGTTGAAAGAATCATCTCGCTGGCTTCCATATTTGTGCCATCTGTGCAAGGAAGAGCTGGGTGGCTGTGGGTATCAATACACACATGAACACACATGAACACACACACACACACACACACAAAGACACACACAATATGTGAGAACTACCTGTTGCGGTCAGTCTTATCCTAGCTGAGCACCAAACCACAATGAAAGACATGATGCCATTTTAAGATGGAGTAAGTACCAGACTTCCTCGTCAAGCTCAAACCATGGCTAGGGAAGAAGACAATATAAATACTACAGAAAAATGCAAACAGAATCTAAGGAGAGAGACAGTGAGAGATGCTTTTCTAGCTAGCACAACAGTAAAGGATGAGCCCCAAATGCCTCTGGGATAATTTTTTGTTAAAGGTCAGTATAAGTCGACATATTTGAATTTAACAACAGGTGATACAATAACATAAGTGAAATGAAAGACCCCATTTATTTCCCTGTACTTGCTTCCAAATACGATAAGAATAAAGAATTTAACATTCAAGAGGGTGAGGATAAAGAATCTAACATTCAAAGAGGGGGAGGATAAAGAATCTAACATTCAAAGAGGGGGAGGATAAAGAATCTAACATTCAAAGAGGGTGAGGATAAAGAATAAAGAATTTAACAATAAAAAAGAGTGACGATTGTGCATTTACCCCATGAGGTCATGTTCATGCAGAACATCTGGTTGGGGTAAAGCTGTTCCTAGCTAGAAGAAATGCTGGCGGAGAGAGAAAGTGTGTGTGTGTGACTGCATTATGAATCTGATGAATCTCATGCTGTTCTTCTGTTAGGATGCAATGGTAGTTTAACCTCTCAGTGACCCCATCACACGCCAGGACAACGTAACACAACATCATAACCTCTCAGTGACCCCATCACACGCCAGGACAACGTAACACAACATCATAACCTCTCAGTGACCCCATCACACGCCAGGACAACGTAACACAACATCATAACCTCTCAGTGACCCCATCACACGCCAGGACAACGTAACCCCTCATCATAACCTCTCAGTGACCCCATCACACGCCAGGACAACGTAACACAACATCAACATACAGGATTATACGTACACCAGGATGAGAAAATACAATGCAACAAAACATAATGATGTCAAAACATAACACAACTGCCTCATGTATGTGTGAATGACTAGCTAAGCAAGTGAGGTGCGGCTGATTTTGGGGTGATTTTGAGGTGATGTGAAGTGGTGTGGTTATCTCTTCACATAGATTACATAAGTAAACTGGCCTAGCACAGGTCCTGTGTCTGTTTTACAATAGGAGCACTCGTTGATTGTTGTAGTACCATATCAGATGTTCGCATACAGTATTGCACTAGTACTCTGCCTCTTGTCTGTACAATGTGTTCCATTGCTTTCATTAGTTAACAAATAACAGGGAGTTGTGGGAGTTAACTCCACATTAAATCAAAGCACCAGTTGATGACATGTAGGAATGGATCTGGAGTTTCAGTAACTAATTACAGGAAGCTGAGGGGTGCAGTATGTGGTGGTTGTTGTTTTTACTAACACATCCAGCAGACTGTTGGATGAATCGGATATGTAAACCAATACATCTGATTAGTATGTGTACAGTTGGATATGCAAAACCTCTTATACTCTTACAGAGTGTATAGTTCCCTTAACAAATGTTTTTCCTCTCCTAAGTTTTCAGTACTTCTAAGTTCAGCGAGAACTTTTCCTTTTGTAATAATTTTAAGAAACATTATTAGGTATTTTCTTTTGACTATCCCATGGAGGTCAAGAGCGTCTGGTTCCCATCGCTAAATCATTCTTGTTGAAATAGAAAACTTGCGGCCCAATCTGAGCTACACTGAATATACAAAAGTATGTGGACACCCCTTCAAATTAGTGGATTTGGCTATTTCAGCCACACCCGTTGTTGAAGGGTGTATTGAGCACACAGCCATGCAATCTCCATAGACAAACACTGTCAGTAGAATGGCCTTACTGAAGAGCTCAGTGACTTTCAACGTGGCACCGTTATAGGTTTTTACCTTTTCAACAGTCAGTTAGTAAAATTTCTGCCCTGCTAGAGTTTCCTCGGTCAACTGTAAGGGCTGTTTTTGTGAAGTGGAAATGGCTCAGCCGCGAAGTTGTAGGCCACACATGCTCACAGAACGGGACCGTCAAGTGCTGAAGTGCAAAGTGCATAAAAATCGTCTATCCTCGTTTGCAACATTCACTACCGAGTTCCAAACTGCCTCTGGAAGCAACATCAGAACAAGCACTGTTCGTAGGGAGCTTCATGAAATGGGTTTCCATGGCCGAGCAGCCACACACAAGCCTAAGATCACCATGTGCAATGCCAAGCATCGGCTGGAGTAGTTTCAGTGAAGGGAAATCTTAACACTACAGCATAAAATGATATTCTAGACGATTTTGTGCTTTCAACTTTGTGGGGAACAGTTTGGGGAAGGCCCTTTCCTGTTTCAGCATGACAATGCCCCCGTGCACAATACGAGGTCCATACAGAAATGGTTTGTCGAGATCGGTATGGAAGAACTTGACTGGCCTGTACAGAGCACTGACCTCAACCCCATCAAACACCTTTGCGATGAATTGGAACGCTGAATGCGAACAAAGGCCTAATTGCCTAACATCAGTGCCCGACCCCATTAATGCTCTTGTGGCTGAATGGAAGCAAGACCCCACAGCAATGTTCCAACATCTAGTGGAAAGCCTTCCCAGAAGCAGCAAAGGGGAGACCAACTTCATGTTAATGGCCATGACTTTGGAATGAGACAAGCAGGTGTCCACATACTTTTGGTAATGTAGTGTATATGAGAAGACTGGTCTGACTTCTCCTTTTCATCAACAACCTTGGAACAGCAATTCAAAAGCTTGGCTTTGTCTCCTTTACCACCTGTGTGATTGTCTGTGGTTCTGATCACACAACTGAGAAACTGTGAATTAATGCCTTCTCACAGTCAAGACCCAGGAACTTTCCAGTGACAGAGTAAAAGTTATGTCAGGCTTTGGAAAGTTCTCATACATACAGGCAAAAGAAAGGGCAGGGTTACAATGTTAGAAATGTTGAGAGTTGAAAGGGAGAGGAGACGACAGAGGTAGCGTGGGGAAAAGAAAGTGAGAAGGTATAAAAAGCGGAGACAGGTTTCATATACAGGAATGACATTGGTAAATGAGAAAATGGAACCTTTGAATGATAAGATGCACAACTTACAGCCTCCCCCTCAACTAGTAGTGTACCACTAGCTCCCCCTCAACTAGTAGTGTACCACTAGCTCCCCCTCAACTAGTAGTGTACCACTAGCTCCCCCTCAACTAGTAGTGTACCACTAGCTCCCCCTCAACTAGTAGTGTACCCCTAGCTCCCCCTCAACTAGTAGTGTACCACCAGCTCACCCTCAACTAGTAGTGTACCACTAGCTCCCCCTCAACTAGTAGTGTACCACTAGCTCCCCCTCAACTAGTAGTGTACCACTAGCTCCCCCTCAACTAGTAGTGTACCACTAGCTCCCCCTCAACTAGTAGTGTACCACTAGCTCCCCTCAACTAGTAGTGTACCACTAGCTCCCCCTCAACTAGTAGTGTACCACTAGCTCCCCCTCAACTAGTAGTGTACCACTAGCTCCCCTCAACTAGTAGTGTACCACTACCTCCCTCTCAACTAGTAGTATACCACCAGCTCCCCCTCAACTAGTAGTGTACCACTAGCTCCCTCTCAACTAGTAGTGTACCACTAGCTCCCCCTCAACTAGTAGTGTACCACTAGCTCCCCCTCAACTAGTAGTGTACAACTACCTCCCCCTCAACTAGTAGTATACCACCAGCTCCCCCTCAACTAGTAGTGTACCACTAGCTCCCTCTCAACTAGTAGTGTACCACTAGCTCCCTCTCAACTAGTAGTGTACCACTAGCTCCCCCTCAACTAGTAGTGTACCACCAGCTCCCCCTCAACTAGTAGTGTACCACTAGCTGGTTCATATAAATAAGGCAGAATGCAGGGTCCATAGGAATGGAAAATAATGTTATATTTAGCCATTTGTAAATTCAGCAGTCGTGTAAAAAATGAAGAAAGAATTCAATTTAGAGGACTTTCTTGAGCTCATCGTACAAGACCGGCACAAGAGAGAAAAGAGAGAAAGAGAAGAGATAGAGTTGAAAAATAAAAAATAATGAGATTTGACCATGTTAAATGAAAGTCTCCTCTCAGAACCTCTCCCACATTCAGACATGTCATCACAGATTTAACGCTTTTAGACTATGATTTATGTTCCTCTACATTTGATGGAATGAGCATATTAAAAGCTAACCTACCCTGTACTCTCTGCTTTACAGGACCAATCAGGGCTCAATTAGACATCAAGCAAGCAGATACAAACACTAATGGCTGGATACCACTGGAACACCTTGGTTTGATTTTAATAGGCGTCTATTACAACTTAAACACAGAAGTTTTGGAAAGTGTCATGCAAACCTCAGTATAACGTCTAATGAGAGTCGCTAAACTTTGATGAAATATGCAAATGCTCATCATAAACCCAGTGATTGCGTTACACTAGTAATTAACCTTATATTTCAACGTATTCAGGACTGTGGCGCAGGACCTGCAGAAGAACATCTGAAATGATTTCAGAGACGGATAATAAAAAAAATATGTTATGTTTGCCTGTCTGTGTTTATGTGTGTGTGCCTGTCTGTGTTTATGTGTGTGTGCCTGTCTGTGTTTATGTGTGTGCCTGTCTGTGCTTATGTGTGTGTGCTTGTCTGTGTTTTTGTGTGCGTGCCTGTCTGTGTTTATGTGGGTGTGCCTGTCTGTCTTTATGTGTGCTTGTCTGACTGTGTTTATGGGTGTGTGCCTGTCTGTGTTTATGTGTGCGTGCCTGTCTGTGTTTTTGTGTGCGTGCCTGTCTGTGTTTATGTGTGCGTGCCTGTCTGTGTTTATGTGTACGTGCCTGTCTGTGTTTATGTGTACGTGCTTGTCTGTGTTAATGTGTGCGTGCCTGTCTGTGTTTATTTGTGCGTGCCTGTCTGTGTGTGCATGCGCCCATGTAGCCTTTTGATGTGTATATCGATTGTCATACCTTCATACCGACCTATTTACAGGACAGACATCCCAGCTCATAAAGTTATAAAGGAACTTAAAAATGCTACTAACAGTTTGCTGCATTCACAAAACAAACATATGACAGCAAGGATCTTGATCGAGGAGGGGAGAAGCTTTTTCACAAAGCTAACCACTTAGCTAGATAACAAGCTACTAAGTTAGCAAACCAAATGCACAACTGCAGAGCATTTTGCACATTTTAGTCACTTAACTTAAGTTATGGCTCATAAAATGTATATAATGTATGGATCATCAGGCTCAGGTAGCAATAGGCTTGAATTTTCGATCAAAGCTCCAATCAAATCCAGGCATACACTACCGTTCAAAAGTTTGGGGTCACTTAGAAATGTCCTTGTTTTTTAAAGACACATCAAATTGATCAGAAATACATTGTAGACATTGTTAATGTTGTAAATGACTATTGTAGCTGGAAAAGGCTGATTTTTTATGGAATATCTACATAGGTGTACAGAGGCCCATTATCAGCAACCATCACTCATGTTTTCCAATGGCACATTGTGTTAGCCAATCCAGGTTTATCATTTTAAAAGCTAATTGATCATTAGAAAACAATTTTGCAATTATGTTAGCACAGCTGAAAGCTGCTGTGCTGATTAAAGAGGCAATAAAACTGCCCTTCTTTAGACTTGTTGAGTATCTGGAGCATCAGCATTTGTGGGTTCGATTACAGGCTCAAAATGGCCAGAAACAAATAACTTTCTTCTGCAACTCGTCAGTCTATTCTTGTTCTGAGAAATTAAGGCTATTCCATGCAAGAAAATGCCAAGAAACTGAAGCTCTCATACAATGCTGTGTACTACTCCCTTCACAAAACAGCGCAAACTATCTCTAACCAGAATAGAAAGAGGAGTGGGAGGGCCCGGTGCACAACTGAGCAAGAGGACAAGTACATTAGAGTGTCTAGTTTGAGAAACAAACGCCTCACAAGTCCTCAACTTGCAGCTTCGTTAAATAGTACCCGCAAAACCCCAGTCTCAACGTCAACAGTGAAGAGGCGACTCCGGGATGCTTGCCTCTAGGCAGAGTTGAAAGTGTCTTTCAAACTATTGAACGG
>CM042402.1:8963966-9061466 GCA_023634145.1 Thymallus thymallus | reverse complement strand
CTTGAATAGTCTTCCAGAGGAGATCAGGCTTGAATGGTCTTCCAGAGGAGATCAGGCTTGAATGGTCTTCCAGAGGAGATCAGGCTTGAATGGTCTTCCAGAGGAGATCAGGCTTGAATGGTCTTCCAGAGGAGATCAGGCTTGAATGGTCTTCCAGAGGAGATCAGGCTTGAATGGTCTTCCAGAAGAGATCAGGCTTGAATAGTCTTCCAGAGGAGATCAGACTTGAATAGTCTTCCAGAGGAGATCAGGCTTGCAGATTCAGTGCATATGTTTTATATCCCTGCTAAAGAAACACTTTAATAACGATGCTTTCAATGTAGGATTTCAACTTGTGATTTGAATGATCTATCATTTATTTATTATTTTTACTTCTCCTTTGTCTTTTATTTAGTACTTTTATTCAATTGTAATATTTTATGATGTGAAGCGCTTTGTTAGTTGCATAAAAAAGTGATATACAAATAAATGTATTATTTATTAGGATTAGAAAATAAGTGCTCTAACCATATGACAGTTTTCCCTTATGGTGGTCAGGACTAGGGTTGCAAAGCCACCAGTAATTTACTAAAGTTACTGGAATCTTCAGTAATTTTGGTACTCTGTCTCTCTCTGTCTCTCTCTGTCTCTCTACATCTCTCTACCTCTCTCTGTCTCTCTCTCTCTCTCTCTCTGTCTCTCTCTGTCTCTCTCTCTTTCTCTCTACCTCTCTCTCTACCTCTCTCTACCTCTCTCTCTCTCTGTCTGTCTCTCTCTCTCTCTCTCTCTTTCTCTCTACCTCTCTCTACCTCTCTCTCTCTCTCTCTCTCTGTCTCTCTCTGTCTCTCTCTATATCTCTCCTCCTCCCCACAGCTGTTCCAGTTACATATCTGTGTACGTTTAGTCCTCCTGGATTTGACCAGCCATTTGACAGTCTCTCAGCTGGGATTCACACTGTATGCAAAAGCCCTGTCATATGGTACACGCACACACACACACACACACACACACACACACACACACACACACACACACACACACACACACACACACACACACACACACACACACACACACAAACACACACACACACACCATATGCAAAAGTCCTAATACCTGCAGTCCACCACCTGACCTGGAACTGAGCGTCTGTCAGATATTATCTGTTCATCTGGGATTCCACTTTTTCTCTCTCTCCTTCCCTACTGCTGCCAAAGAAGAGTTTCTGTTCACACACTGTGGGATAGAGACACTAACATAGTGCTTTGCTTTCAACAATGGATGTACGAGTCATATTGTTTGAAACAGTACCAATAATAATTATTAAACTCCATTCTTTTCGATAGTATAACAGGCTGTCATACTAATGAAACCAACCTATTGACACCTATTGCATGTCATGCTCTGAATAAAACACATATTCTACAAAGCAGACTGTTGGTCAAATACATAATACAATGTGATGCAAGAACTGCTCTGTTTCATCAATCTCATTTTACCAGGCAAGTCAATTAAGAACAAATTCTTATTTTCAATGACGGCCTAGGAACAGTGGGTTAACTGCTCCGTCCAGGGGCAGAACGACAGATATTTACCTTGTCAGCTCAGGGATTCGATCCAGCAACCTTTCGGTTACAGGCCCAACACTCTAACCACTGGGCTACCTGCCGCCGGGTCCATTAGTCCCTTAACCCTCTGGACAAGGTGTAGTAAGATTGTTTTCCTCTCTACATCTATTCCCTATGAAGTTGGTGTTTTAATGAAACCATGTTAAATATCTGTTATTAAAAGTCAAATTACAAGACACTGTCTGTACATACTTAGATGAGACTAGACTTCCCATCTTTTTACATGCTGGAATCAGTCAGGTGAACTCATGTATTCAGTAAACACACTTCACAGTGACATTTGATGTCCAGGCAAACATGAAAGTGAACATTTGAATGGTGACCTTTGCCCCTGACCTTCAGAGGTACCCCAGAGGCCAACACACAGACACTTAGTAACCAGACCACACCAAAGCAGATCCAACAGATAGGTGAAAGGTCAAA
The DNA here is from genome assembly GCA_023634145.1 of Thymallus thymallus. Classification (NCBI taxonomy): domain Eukaryota; kingdom Metazoa; phylum Chordata; class Actinopteri; order Salmoniformes; family Salmonidae; genus Thymallus; species Thymallus thymallus. Next base: position 9,059,436 of record CM042402.1, on the reverse strand, counting down.
TTAGGTGCCACTCAAGCAGTAGGAGAGGAATTTAAATAAGGACCGACATGGAGGGGGTGGGTTGGGGTGTGTATAAGATTGCAGCCTTGTGACAGTAGCAAAAAACATTTAAATTGGGTATAGAGTGTACGCTTCCTTCTCATATAATTGTAAAATGGGGTACACAAGGGGAAAGTGGACCATATGCCGTTTCAAGTATACATTCTTACAGTTGGCAGTTGGTTAAAATCATAGACAACGTGCATGTTTGTGCGAGAGAGAGAGAGAGAGAGAGAGAGAGAGATCATTTGCATGGTCTTTGGGAATATCAGGCTTGTTCAGTACAACTGAGAGGGAAGATATTGGTATTTTCCTTCTGGTCTGCTCTCCACTGCATATTCAAGATTAATAAATTAAGGACTGTGGCATACATTTTTTAAAGTCATATTTGACACTGGCTCTGTAACTTTATTCTCAATGTATATTATTTTATCCACCATTTATTCACCATAGTATCATTAGTCTATCTACCATCTTATTATTATATCTAGTATTACCATGAACTATTTACAATTGTAATGAGTCAGAACATTAAGGAGAGACAAACCAAGCAGTCAGGTAATTGTATCGTCCTGCCCGACGTGTCCCGATCTTCCCTTGTTGCCGACAACAAGGGAAGATAATCCATCTGACGACATATTTGGTGAAATTGAGGTTTCAAAGGAAATGGGAAGCAAGAGCTGAGTGAAATATTGGCATGGAAGAAAAGTCTTTAATAATTAAATTAAGAATCTGATTAAAGCTATGACATGTTCATGAATAATTCAGCTGGCGTTTATGTCCCAGGAAGTCAACTGTAAAACCCATTCCTCTCACATATGTCCCCCTTCTCCTGTATACTCTACATTTCATCTGCACCGATATTGATGGATACCATTATAAAATAAACTAATTAAATTTGAAAAGCAAAATGAATTGTGGCAATATTTCATCCCCTCTGCCTGCATCATTACGGAGCAAAACCCAGACAATTTTTCACCATCAAAATATTAAAAGCATAAATCAAAGGTCATAGTGGGAGAAAAAAGACTTCGGCTTGAAAGTTATTGTTTTAACAGAATGACAAAATCATTAGAATCAAATTTATGACCCAGGGTGACAGTCAAATTTATGACCCAGGGTGACAGTCCTCTATATGATCTAGTGTTGGCACGTCACTGTAATATCCCAGTCACGGCCCTCGTTCTCTGTCATCCACTGTGGTGAAACTAATCCCATTTCTATCCTCTGCTTACTGTAACTGGAGGGGTCTGTTTCAGGAGAGGGGCCTCCATATTGGCAAATTGGTGTTCCGGAATTCCCACAGCCGTATCCCAGAAATGTCTCTCATCCGTTGTTGTGGGAAGAAAGCTGGCTACAATTGGGATCTAGATTTGCTGGATGTCTTTGTTGTTGTTACCTTTTTAAAATGTTTTATTGGTTTTTATGGGGCAAAAATGGCAGATATGATTTAACTGTGTTCTGATGGTTGTTTGTGAAACATTCGTTGAACCTCATTTCCTGCGTTCTCTGTGAAACCTGTCATGGCGTGGATAACGGGGTTAAGAGGGGTGCTGTAAGTGTGAATATTTCTCCTAAAAAGAAGGTGGATACTTATGTAGAAAAAATACTGTAAAACTGCTGAGACAGATCATTGTCAATTTATCCACTATATGAAGCTACTGAATGTTTAGCAGACACACTTAGAGACTAATATGTAGGATCACACATTACATCAGCTTATAATATATTATCATTCAATCAAAACATCCACATTCAACTTACACCCTTGTCATTCTAGCCCTGTTTATACCTGGTTCTAACATGCATTTCTCCTGATCTTGTCCACATTCGAATTGTGCCCACATTTGTAGACAGGTGTAGACGATTAAAAGACGCATTGTGATCTGAGTATGATCTGGATGGTCAAACCATTTAAAACATCATTATACCAGTCTCTGAAATAATTGACAGGAACAGCAGTGATTTATAGCATCAAAAATTGTCTTAAAATAAAAACATTAATATGATTTCGAAAGAATATCTGTCAAATAATCTGCATACAGGAAGGCACCAGGAAGTCTGGTCACAATGTGGGCACTGGACGGATAAGAGACACATTTTAATACCATGTATAGATGCAGCCAGTGCCTACAATGTGGGCACAATCAGAATGTGGATAAGATCAGGACAAAGGATGCATGTTAGAACCAGGTATACTGAAATGGTGCTCTCTCTGTCTCTGTCTCTGTCTCTGTCTCTGTCTCTGTCTCTGTCTCTCTCTCTGTCTCTGTCTTTCTTTGTGAGGTCGTCACACTGAGAATCCCAACCCCAACCTTGAATTCACTGTTAGCTTCTTCACACAATATAACTCACTGTGAGGTGAAAAATATGCTCTTTATTGAAAACGCATTTAGCTTATCTGTTGTCTCATACCCCCTCCTCCCCCCTCCTCCTCCCTCTGCTACTGTGTGTGGTTGAATGTGCTGATATGCCTGCAAGGCATTTCATATATTCCCCCAAAATATCTATTCATAAGCGAGCCACATAATTGGCTGATTTATGACCTTTTCACACTGCTGGAGCGATTAAGTGAGGACATCATTCAGAGCTGTCAATCAAACTGATTGTACACATGGAATGGAACACCAAACAGAAGCCAATAAGGAAGGCGCATGGCTTTAGAATGTTCCCTTCAAACGTGTTCCATTTAGGTGGGCTTATCAACACTGTCAATCCTGTCCTTACTGTGCTGCAGTACGACTTAAATTGACAGAGGACTGCTGCCACATAAAACAAGGGCTGTTGTATTGAAATGGCTGTGCAAGAGCTCTTTGTCTGGGTGTGTGTGTGTGAAAGGAAATGTAAAGTATTTTTGAAACCTCCCGCTTTAGGCTGGATATGTCAATGTGTAGTTATACATGCATAATCTATTAGCAGAATGACTATCTTACCTCAATTAGCCACTATAAGTTTGGCCCTTATATGAGCGCTCTATATCACTTCTGGCCGCATGGCAAATGACCCAAGGCAATACCCAGGGGCCAGTATGCCCCTCTGAGGGGCCAAAATGTAACTTTTTCTATAGTATCCAGAGGACTGATTACTGCAATGTGTGATGGATACCAAACACGGCTGCTGTAGGATTATTCTATCTAAAGCGTGTTCTCTGGATAGAACTCTAAAGCTATCTACAGTATATGCTGTATGATCTTTGTGGAAACGTGTAGTTGTATGTAATTGTACGCAATTGTCCTCTCAGGAACGTGGGTTTATCTCTACTGTACCCAGCCCTCCCCCTCCTCAGGTCACCACACATAAACGTGACCCCCTTCCTAGAGGATGTTTGATCTGAATATATATATATCTTTGGTTTGGTCTGTGGACTGTTGAACAATTCATTTTGAATACAAACGAGTCAGATCTGGTATAAAAAGGAATTAAGTTTGGTTGTTCTCTCTTATCCTGTATCCAGTCCATGGAGGAAGGTTGCATGATCAATTCTCATTTCCTAGGCTTCTATGCCTCTGGCCAAGTAGGCATCTCTTTGTTCATGCTTTGTCTTGTAAGATAACCTTTGGTTCAATATGTCTAGAATAACGCTTTGTTAATGCCAGTATTGCCTTGTAATTTAAGCTTTATGCCTTGTATGTGAATCCATTCATTTTACAAAGTTATTAAATAATACTTGCTTTGACATTCGCTTCTCATGACCATTCCTTGATCTCAGTCAGCTAAACACATAATACTTGATTGCACGTGCCTTTTCTATAATGTTACATGGAGTCAGATAAATATAACCATTTGAATAGGCTATTTGCATAGTCTTATTATGAGTCACATGTGAGGGATATACAGCATAATATACACATATCAAAGATTACTTCAGTCCTGTAAATGCGACCTCCGACTTGAAGTATTTTACGGATAATACTGTATGTAGTATTATTGATAACTTTGGAAGTCCGGTCCGGTCTGGTTAATGTAGATGTATCCTGTATCCTTCAGCGTTGCACCAATCAGTCTTTAAGACGTTTTTATTATTTATTCCAGACTAATTATTTCATATATAATGAACGCGTAGCCTACGCAATTAATAAGGTTCAGGCTACAGACCTTTTTAAATTAAAGGAAATCTCATAACTGGCTCAGAACTGATCAAGGAGGATCAGAATGGTAATGCTAATATTAATTTGACAAGCGATGAAATACTTGATTACTGGCAAATAATTGGGACGCATAAAAAGGATGGCGGAGAAAAAACAAATTCTAGAAGCATTTTGGAACTCTTTTTTGACGAGATGCATTCCAAAAACATTTATTGGGAAAAGAAACATGAGCAAAATGTAGAAAATGTTGCTTTCTTAGAGCGAGAGGTGACACTTTTGAAGCAGCAATGTAAAGTGCTAGAAAAGAATGTCAAGACACTGGAGCACCGGGCCCACAGCTCTGCTCTGAAGATGACCATTCAGCACCGGGCCCACAGCTCTGCTCTGAAGATGACCATTCAGCACCGGGCTCACAGCTCTGCTTTGAGGCTGACCATTCAGTGCCGGGCCCACAGCTCTGCTCTGAAGATGACCATTCAGCACCGGGCTCACAGCTCTGCTTTGAGGCTGACCATTCAGCGCCGGGCCCACAGCTCTGCTCTGAAGATGACCATTCAGCACCGGGCTCACAGCTCTGCTTTGAGGCTGACCATTCAGCGCCGGGCCCACAGCTCTGCTCTAAAGATGACCATTCAGCACCGGGCTCACAACTCTACTTTGAGGCTGACCATTCAGCGCCGGGCCCACAGCTCTTCTCTGAAGATGACCATTCAGCACCGGGCCCATAGCTCTGCTTTGAGGCTGACCATTCAGCACAGGGCCCACAGCTCTGCTTTGAGGCTGACCATTCAGCACCGAGCTCACAGCTCTGCTTTGAGGCTGACCATTCAGGCACTGGTGACATTTCAGACACCGATAGTGGTGTTGGCTTTTCAGGTGACTGTCGCGACAGCCGCTGTCGCGCTCCTCATAGATCAGCTGGTCCATTTAGGGTAGCAGCAGCTCATGTTTCAGTCATTGAAACAATACAGGCGCAGAGTCCGTCATGTTGCACCAGTTAACATGCACTGAGGCCACCTCTCACCCAAATAATATTGGACCATTCCCAGTCAAATCTCCATTCACACCATGGTGGGAACAGGTGAAGACCCAGTATAACGTGTATAGTCTTGAAATGCGAGATGTATGGCCAGTACTTTTGCTCTCAATTCCAGGTGAAATTGTATTCTACAGGGCACCTTTGGAAAAGAGACCTAGGTCTCAGTATGTCTTCCCTGTCAAAATACAGGTTAAATAAAAACATTAAAAAAACATTTGCCCACAGAGCCCAAAATTATTTTAAGGATGGCACAGTTGTCAACCAGCTGTTAGAGTGTCTCAAAGCAAACATGCTCGCCCTTCAGGGTCCATCTCATGCAGACTGGATAGGGTCAAGACCTGTAAGCAAGGCACCCAAGAACGTTTTGAACCGTACGCAGAGCGACTTTTATGAATATACTGGCCCAGACATCCCATCAAGTTAGAATGACATGCTACGGACAATGCTCCCACCTCAGTAAAGCCTTAGATTTGGGAGGTCCTGCAGATAACACATTCATAGGTTTTGTTACATGGGCCGCTAGTATTGAATCTAGGACATGATATAGTAACCAGGCGTGTTCCGTTGGATCTAACTATGTTAATCCCTGAACAGCACACTAAACATTGTACTCACTGAAAACGAACGGGACATGTAGTGAAAACTTTTGGATTTGGGGAGGGGCTGTGCCCACAGCCAAGGTGCAGACTCTTACACTCCCAGTCAATGGACTGCCTGTCACAGGATGGGCCATCTAAAATCTTTTGTCTTGCCCATTCACCCTCTGAATGGCATACATACCATGTCTCAATTGTCTCAAGGCTTAAAAAGCCTTCTTTAACCAATCTCCCTTCATCTGAAGTGGATCAATAGAGTGGGTCAGTAAGGGATCATAGCTTTCACCTAGATTCACCTGGTCAGTCTAGGTCATGGAAATGTATACTCATTGTATATGGAAGTAGTTTAGTACCTAAAAAAAGAATTGATTGTGTCCCCCCCAAAAATAAAAGAATGTCCTGAACTTTCTTATATCTCTCAGATATACGGTGCATTCAGATCTATTCAGACCCCTTCCCTTTTTCCACATTTTGTTACATTGTAATGTAATGCCTTATTCTAAAATGGATGAAATAAAAAAATAAAAATCTCATGATACCCCATAATGACAAAGCAAAAGCTGGACAATTTTAGACAATTTAGCAAATGTATTAAAAATAAAAAACAGAAGTACCTTATTAACATAAGTATTCAGACCCTTTGCTATGAGACTCGAAATTTAGCTCATTGTGAATCCTGTTTCCATTGACCATCCTAGGAGTTGTTTCTGCAACTTGTGGAAAGAAACACACCTATCTCTATAAGGTCCCAGAGTTGATAGTGCATGTCAGAGCAAAAATCAAGCCATGAAGTCGAAGGAATTGTCCGTAGAGCTCCGAGACAGGATTGTGTCGAGACACAGATCTGGGGAAGGGTACCAACAAATGTCTGCAGCATTGACGGCCCCCAAGAACACAGTGGCCTCCATCATTCTTAAATGGAATACGTTTGGAACCACCAAGATTCTTCCTAGAGCTGGCCGTCTGGCCAAACTGAACAATCGGGGGAGAAGGGCATTGGTCAGGGAGGTGACCAAGAACCCGATGGTCACTCTGACAGAGCTCCAGAGTTCCTCTGTGGAGAAGGGAGAACCTTCCAGAAGGACAACAATTTATGCAGCACTCTACCGATCAGGCCTTTATGGTATAGTGGCCAGACGGAAGCCACTCCTCAATAAAAGGCACTTGACAGCCCACTAGGAGTTTGCCAAAAGGCACCAAAAGCACTCTCAGACATTGAGAAATAAGATTGTCTGGTCTGATGAAACCAAGATTGAACTCTTTGGCCTAAATGCTAAGCGTCACACCTGGAGGAAACCAGACACCATCCCTACGGTGAAGCATGGTGGTGGCAGCATCATGTTGTGGGGATGTTTTTCAGCAGCAGTGACTGGGAGACTAGTCAGGATCTAAGGAAAGATGAACAGAGAAAAGTACAGAGATATCCTTGAGGAAAGCCTGCTCCAGAGCGCTCAGGACCTCAGAATGGGGATTCGGGACAAGTCTCTGAATGTCCTTGAGTGGCCCTGCCAGAGCCAGGACTTGAACCCGATCGAGCATCTCTGGAGAGACCTGAAAATAACTGTGCAGCGACGCTCCCCATCCAACCTGACAGAGCTTGACAGGATGAGCAGAGAAGAATGGGAGAAACTGTTTTTCCATGTCTGAATCTGTTATTCAGTGCGTTTCTATGGTATAATAGAAGTAAAGACACATTTAACAAATTATTTTGTTATATATATTTTTGATTCTTAAAAGGGGTTCTAAAACTCAAAATCAAATAGTATCCATTTTAAAACAATTCCATATGTTAGCTTAGTAGACAGCTAGCAAAACGCACACACAGCAGAGAGAGAGACAGAGAGCAACGACATGGTGCACACATCTGCACATATGTGACGTAGTGCACAATATTATATTCTGGGATCATGAGTGATACACAGCACCACAAGTGGAGAGCACTCTACTCTGAACCATTCCATCTAGAGTTCACCCACTGGGCACATACATCAATTCAACGTCTATTCCACTTAACATTTCATTGAAAACATTTGGAAACAACGGTTTGTATGTACTGACTGTTGTGTGTAATGTATATCAATTGTTTTTAAATGTATATCAATTATAACGTTTTTTGTCTGTAATGTATTTTTCGTAATGTGTCGGACCCCAGTAAGACTAGCTGTCACCATTGGCGTCTGCTAATGGAGATTCAAATAAATAAAAAATCTAATCGATTCAACCTGTGTGCCCAGTGTCTGAAAGGTTTACTCTATTCATTTTATAGCAGGCCGCAGTTCAACCTGTTGATTTACATTTCATTGACATGTCAACTAATGTGAATTCAACAAAACATTTCACCATGTCACTGGATTTAGGTTAAAAGTTAGGTGAAGAAAAATACTAAATTCCCTTATGTTGATGTCTTTTTGCAAATTCAGTTTCCACATTGATTCAACGTCATCAGATTTATATTTTTTGTTGAAATTATGTGGAAACAACAGTTTTTGCCCAGTGGTACAGCAGAAAAGTATTGCTGGGTTCTGAACTTACAATTGGCTTTCAGGGGTATTTTCCCCTGGAGCTTGGAATGATCTGGACGTGAGTATAATTGCCAGAGATAATGGAGGATAAGTCTAACCAGTGCTGATGGGGTCCTGATGGGGTTCAGCAGAAGGTTATTAGCAGTGCTCATTAGTACCCGACTGAAAGGAAAGCAGGTCTTAGGTCTGAATCTGGCACTGACTGACTGACTGGCATTTGTCTTCCACACGGAACTTTGCACAGTCTAGTTCCAAAACAGAGTTGGTTAGTTCATTCATTTGGCAGAGAGCGAGAGAGAATTACTGTTAGCCTTATGGTCAGACAGTTAATGACCATGTACTCTGTGTGATGAAGGGGATTCTAAGTGAGTGTGTGCATGTGCGTGTGAATGGGAGAGAGGGCTCTGGCAGGTTTAGTGTGTCTGTCTGTATATCTGTCTATCTCTGTGTGTGCTTGTGTATGTGTGTGTGTGTGTGTGTGCTCGTCTGTTTGTGTGTCTGTCCATCTGTCTCTGCCCGTGCATGTGTTTGTGTGTTCAAAACAGTTTTACTTGTTTAAACTTGGCGTAGACTGCAGGAGGGATGATGAGTGATAATCATCTTTAATTGGCAGACACATATGATGATTCTAAATGTTTTTATGATGTAGTTATTGAGGGGATACTTACCAGGTAAAGCCTGACTCAATCTGCTCCCCAATCAGTTGCAATTCTATTTACAATACATCTCTGTCATACTGAATTAATCATTCACTCCCCGTGTATCAACAAACCTTTGAAAAACAAAAGGACAGCAAAACAAAACATCATAGCAATGTATTTCCATTTTATTATTTATAATTGCTCAGACACATGTATATACAAATACAGAACTCTGATAATTTTCGTTCTTCTTTATATACTGGAAAAAAGCACGTCGGTCAATAGACCAGGACCAGAGGAGAGGGGGAGAGCAGGGGGTGGGGGTGAGTGGGTGAAGCAGGGAGTGGGGGTGGTTAAAAGCACAAGAGGAGTAGGCAGAATGGGAATGAATGCACACACAAATGAGTGGTTCTCAACACATGGCGATGTGATGGGAGCTGATGACGAGAGCAGGCGGAAGTTTGCCAAACTGTCTGATCTAAGATCAGTGTAGCCAGTGTTTTAGCATTTCCCCCTAATGGTTTAGGTTTAGATAGGGTGAGGATAAGCTGATCCTAGATCTGTGCCAATGGACAACTTCTACCCCGACCAAGTAGTGATTTAGCTAAGTTAACATAATATGTGGTCTGGCGGCTAGGCTATGGTGAGGAGGCTGGGAGTTCAAATTCCAAAACAGGGAGGGCATCCTCTGTGCCGCCAGCACCCATTCCGCGGCGGGGGAGGGTGACAGGGGGTGTGTTGAACCCAGATTGTTCTGGCATGGCAGAGGTTTCAGGACTAAGGCATAGGAAAACCTCTTTGTTGCCTAATAAAGTTGCCGTGTCCCATTCAGTGGGGCAATAGTAAATGAGACACAAACACCCACACACACACACACACTGGAGTACTCTCTCATGCACATTTTTGCTTGAGATGCATATGAACACACACACACACACACACACACCTGTTTGTTTATACAACGAGTTAGCACACACAACCTCTCCCTCAAACACACACACACACAGTTCCACTCTCTCTCTCACACACACACACACACAGTTCCACTCTCTCTCTCACACACACACACAGTTCCACTCTCTCTCTCACACACACACACACAGTTCCACTCTCTCTCACACACACACACACACACAGTTCCACTCTCTCTCACACACACACACACACACACACACAGTTCCACTCTCTCTTTCACACACACACACAGTTCCACTCTCTCACTCACACACACACACACACAGTTCCACTCTCTCTCACGCACACACAAACACACACAGTTCCACTCTCTCTCACACACACACACACACACACAGTTCCACTCTCTCTCACGCACACACACACACACAGTTCCACTCTCTCTCACACATACATAAACACACTCAGAATGGACCGTCTGCAGCTATGTGATAGGAATTCATCCTCAAAGTTAAGGGGAAAAAACAATTACCTCAAACACTAATAATCGTCCCCCTCTGTAACCCCACCGCCCTATGTAACCCCATCCCCCACCTGTAACTCCACCCCCTCTGTAATTCCGTAACAAGCGCTTCTGTTATGTACATGTCATTTGTTTCTGTAGCGTCACAGCCTCACAGCTGGATATCTTCATTTCAATGGGATGCAAATTATACAACATGAAAGTAGGGAACAAAAAGAGAGAATCCAACATTCAACGAAGTTCAAAAGAAAAACAGAAGAGGAAAATAAATTGTTTTTTTATGTTTTGTTATCAAGTCCATGTGCATGCCACATATGAAACTGGCAAGATCCTTCTAATAAAAAGCCAACTAACAGTCCATCCATGGCAAAAAACTCTGGGTTGGCCAACAAGCTATCAAATGTTGAAGGCGAAAAAGCACAGACACTGTTAATCATGTCCACGTCTATTAGGTTCTCTCTGTCTTTTCTGTATGGATCCTTATAATGACGTGGTGATGGTGGCTGTTGATTGGTTGGTTGGAAACATAGTTATGTAACAGGTGCGGCCCCCATTGGCTTTCAATCCAGCCTGCTGTACACAGGCACGCGCAGATGCAAAGGTAAACTCAGGTACACACAAGCACTCATGCACAAGTACACACAGGTAAGCACAGGTGTGTACAGGTTTCTCAAAGCATCAGTAGGCATTAAAAATGACAGTGTACACTCCCAAACATCCAGAGATTCTACTGTGTTCATTGTTTGTTTGTTTTTAGAAAAGACATACGAATCAAATTAATACTTTAATATCAAACATTATTTACATCAAGTTTTAGCTAATAATAATAATTATCATCGTCATCGTCATCATAACAATAATAATAATAATATCGTTTTAACAATGAAATGTGTAATTTTTTCCTTTGTCCACCAGAAAGGTATAAAAACAGTAACTATTCTAACACTACATGTTATATGGTTGACTACCTCAGGATACACGGTATCCAGCTAACAAGTTGATCCTCATTTCCCAAGTTAACGTGTGTACAGAATAAACCATCGTAATAATAGTAGCGATAATGATAAAGATAAGTACGGGAAATTATAATAAAATACAATTGAAGCTGGATTTCCCAAAAAAGTGTAGGCTATAACGTTAAGTCGATGACAGGCGGCCGTCTTGGATTGAACATGGCACCCATCCCCTGTGGTGTTCTGGTGAAAATTAGTACCCCATTAAATGGCGTCACCTCCTGTTACCCCCGAAAGCTGAGCTGCTATTCTACTGTAATATCATTGTTACCATAGTACGAAAACAAATATGGCCGAAAGCACACACAACCCTTCAGGAGAAGAATATAGGAGGCAGCTGCGAAAAAGCAACAACAAAATAGAAACATGCCTTTGGGGAGAATTATATTACTACAAGCAGATGTGTATGGCATTTTTAGCTAGTGTTTTTAAAAAGGGTGTATTGGGTGTTTTTTGTTAGGCACTCCAGTCATATATGCAACTTCTTTCCTCCTTTCTTTAAATCTCTTTCACTCTTTCTTTCTCTCTCCCCTATCTCATTCACTCACCAGCCCTCTCTAACTGTAAGGTCACTGACACTTTAAAGCCCCCCAGGCCTTCCACCTTCTATTTGTAATAGCTTAAATAACTCCCCTAACTCCAAAACATGAGGTCTGCATGCCTGTCATTTTGAATGTCATTAAAGAGTCACCTAAGCCCGTAGCAGTAGGAATGGTAACTAGGCACGCAACCTCTCTTTCTCAGTCTCTCTCAGAGTCTCTCTATCTCTCTCTCTCAGAGTCTCTCTATCTCTCTCTCAGAGTCTCTCTATCTCTCTCTCTCTCTCTCTCTCTCTCTCTCTCTCTCTCTCTCTCTCTCTCTCTCTCTCTCTCTCTCTCTCTCTCTCTCTCTCTCTCTCTCTCTCTCTCAGAGTCTCTCTATCTCTCTCTCTCTCTCTCTCTCTCTCTCTCTCTCTCTCAGAGTCTCTCTATCTCTCTCTCTCTCTCAGTCTCTCTATCTCTCTCTCAGAGTCTCTCTATCTCTCTCAGTATCTCTATCTCTCTCTCTCTCTCTCTCTCAGAGTCTCTCTATCTCTCTCTCTCTCTCAGAGTCGCTCTCTCTCTGAGTCTCTCTCTCTCTCTCTCTCTCAGCATCTCTATCCTCTGAAAGGAGACCTGTATCAACACACCTAATTCATGTATCTGTCCATCCTACTCCCGGAAAAGAAAGAACAGAATAACAGTATTTCCATTTACAAATCTCTCCAGCTATGTTAATCTACCATCTGATCCTGTATGAGTCTAAGGAAGTTGAATGTCATTATAGAACAGTACAATGTATAAATAGAGGCCAATACAAAACGTGGCCAAACTAAACTGCTCTGCGCTCCGCCTCGATGTTAAAGGATATCTTCTCTATTAACATACTCATTGTGAGTTGATTATGATTAGATTGAATTATGCGGTAGTAAAATGAATGGAGTCTGGTGAATGGGGAACAGGCATCCTGCTATAATGGACTGTAGCTACAGCATTTGAGCACTATTTGGCTAATGGCTGCTGAATCTGAGGTTAGAGTTGAAGTTGTGGTTATGCTTGAGTGGTAAAGACCTGTGTAAAAATACAGTAAAGCAACACTGTTTCCTACATGGTGATGCCTCCTTACTGGGTATAGTTGAAAGCTTTGCTGAGAGACTGTTCCATATGGCAAGCTCCACAGTACGTCTAAGTGAACTAATGATAAGCAATTGTGGGAAAAATATGTGTTTGCGTTGTAGGGAAGTGGTATTATTTCATATTCAAAAAGGTCTGTTTTGTAATATGGTGAGAGAGGCAGGCAGGCCACCTCTCCAACTGTTGGTACCTTTCACAGAGGTAGAGCAGCTTTCTTCTCTAAACTGTTGACATAACCTTTGAACAACACAAAATCTTCCCCCTCTTTGATACATAAATGTCATTGATTACATTTAAAAGGCAGAGTATGTAAAGGAAAACTCAGTGAAAAGATTTTTATAACAAACTGAATTAAAACTGCCATCAGTGAGGGTTCAGATTGTTATTATTGACAAAGCATCATCTGGCGCTAAAGAGCAATTATAGATTAAGTCAGTGAATAAAGCCCAAAATGACCTGCCTGTCTGCCGCGCTTAAATTGAGTAATTTAAAATAATTGATCTTTCATCCACCCAACGGTCCACAAAGTCTTGGACGAAATGTTTTTATTTGTCTTTTATTGGTGTAAGGCCAAAAGTCTCCAACCATTCTCTCTACACACAAATAGGCTACATGACAGCATACCCTCATCAAAGAGGCCAGGGGACTTAATACTTCAACCAACTCAGCTCACTCATGCCCTTTCTCTCCTACTAAACATGTTTTACACTGTATCTCAACTGATACCTGCTTGGTGTTCCACTATCTCTAAGACCCAACAAAGAACCAGCTATCTGTATCCGCCTGATGCGGAAGGAGATGAGTCCGTAAAGACTAGGAGAGAGGTGTGAGTACTACCCATATCTGTTCTATTGTTCTTTGTCTAGATAAGAGCTAAAACAACCATGACCTACTGTGTGTTACTGCAACCTACCAAACAGTTACTGAAAAACTGTCAGTGTAAAAGTGTGTTTAGGTGTGTGTACCTATATGTGTGTGTGTATGTGAGCGGCATGACGTAAAGGGAAAACAAGGATCACTGAGTGTCAAAAATAGGGATTTGGCGTCTTAGTTGACCGCTTTAAGGGGGAAACAGTTTCTTCCGCTTCCAACATCAACTTTTTCAAACTCACTGACGGAGAAAGACCACTTAAATATCTGGAAAAAATAATGTCCCACCCATCCTCACCCACCCATTCTCCCACCCTAGCCCCAGCCTCATCATTGGGTAGATTCAGGCCGCACAGGGTTTAATTCCCCTCCAGGACAGGGGGAGGCGCTATAAGGTGAAGAGTGTTGCTAAGCAGATTAGGAGTGCAGCCAGCAGTGGACTGGCTATCCGCAGGTGTGAGGCTGCGCTTGTGGCATCACTCCTGGATGGTTCGGCAGACTCGTGACTTGTATCATCTAGAGGAGGGAGAGAAGATTTAGAAAAATGAATCTTTCTATCAATCATAAAACCAGAGTTTATCAACACATACACAATACAAAAAATTGTGATCTTTGGTGACATGTCTTGTCATTTTTGCGGTGGAATACCCATATATCTATAGCCCCATATCTTACAACTCAGAATAAAATGATGAAATAACAAGTTGCTACTGCTACTGCTACTTCTTCTGTTACATATCAGCCAGCCAGCCAGCCAGCCAGCCAGCCAGACAGCCAGCAAGCCAGACAGCCAGCAAGCCAGACAGCCAACCAGCCAGCCAGGCAACCAGCCAGCCAACCAGCCAGCAAGCCAGATAGCCAACCAGCCAGCCAGGCAACCAGCCAGCAAGCCAGACAGCCAACCAGCCAGCAAGCCAGACAGCCAACCAGCCAGCCAGGCAACCAGCCAGCATCCCAGCCAACCAGCCAGCCAGCCAGCCAGCCAACTAGCCAACCAGACTGCAGGTCCACTCTGCTTGGTGAGTCCCAACCTCTACACAAGTAGAAAAAAAGATTCCAAAAGGGTTCTGCAGGTGTCCCCATAGGAGAACCCTTTTTAGTTTTAACTATTTTGGATTCCAGATAGAACCCTCTGTTCAACATGGAACCCAAAAGAGTTCTACCTGGAACCAAAAGGGTTCTACCTGGAACAAAAAGGGGTTCTTCAGCGGGTGTTCCTATGGGGACAGCTCATAGCAACTTTTTTTCTAAGAGTGTAGAGCTCCCCAGGTTGAATGGCAGACAGTGTTATCAGTGAGCAGCCATGGGCCTGTTTAACAGCACACAGAGGGAGCAAGCTAGGCCATGCACAGCCACACAGAGCACAGGACTTGGCCGTGGACACACACACACACACACACACACATTCACACGCACTCGCACTCGCACTCACACACACACACACACAAACATACACACACAGACACACACACACACACACACACACACACACACACACACACACACACACACACACACACACACACACACACACACACACACACACACACACACACACACACACACACACACACACACACACACACACACACACACACACACACACACAGGTGGGAAACACGAAGACACAGATCAAAAAGAGAGAGAATGAGGATGAGGGAGAGAGTTAGACAGAAAGGAAGAGATGCAAAGACAGACAGACAGACAGACAGACAGACAGACAGACAGACAGACAGACAGACAGACAGACAGACAGACAGACAGACAGACAGACAGACAGACAGACCGACAGACAGGTGGAGACAGTCTAGGGCTCTGACCTTAATAAATCAAAATGCAACCCCCCCAAGCTTGAACTGCCAAGGAGGTGTGTGTTTGTGTGAAAGAGAGAAAAAGAAAGAGCGAGAGAGAGTGAGAGAGAGAGAGAGAGAGAGAGAGAAATAGAAAGGGAGAGAGAAAGTGTGTGTGTGCGTGTGTATGTGTGTGTGTGTGTGTGAGAGAGAGAGAGAGAGAGAGTGTGCGTGCGTGTGTGTCAGATGAGGTGACAGCTAGTGATAAACCCTGATCACCAGGGTACGGTGAACGGCTTCCATGAATAAATATGGAATATGTAATATTCTCCAACTGCGGGACGTAAAGATTAATTTCAGAAAACTGTAATTGCTAATGAGATGACAAATGTTATTCCTAAAACTCTGTTTGAAGTGACTAATGTGTTATTCAGTCAGTGTGTGTGTGTGTTTGTTCTCCTTGGTAAAACAGCAGGAATTAGACAGCAATGGAAGAGTGAAACAGCAATGGAAGAGTGAAAGATGAGCATGCTACCATAATATAGCCTAGATTCTGAAAAGGGTAGAATAAGGGTGGAATAAAAGGCAGAATAAGGGTAGAATAAAGAGTAGAATAAGGATAGAATAAGTGTGGAATAAAGAGTATAATAAGGGTGGAATAAGGTTGGAAGACAGAGTAGAATAAGGGTATAATAATGAGTAGAATAAGGGTGGAATAAAGGGAAGAATAAGGGAAGAATAAGGGTGGAATAAATGGTAGAATAAAGAGTAGGATAAGGGTAGAATAAGGGTAGAATAAAGGGCAGAATAAGGGTAGAATAAGGGTGGAATAAATGGGCAGAATAAGGGTAGAATAAGGGTGGAATAAAGGACAGAATAAGGGTAGAAGAGAGTCAATTGAAATGAAGATAAAGAGAAAAGACACTAGAAGCAATGGTTTGAATTTCATTTAGCTATTGACATAATATGTAAATGTAAAATATTATGTTTCTCAGAGTGAAAATATGTGCAACACAGCCTACAGTACATATGGTATGAAACACAGCCTACATAATATAGCCTAGATTCTGAAAAGGGTAGAATAAGGGTGGAATAAAGGGCATAATAAGGGTAGAATAAGGATGGAATAAAGAGTAGAATAAAGATAGAATAAAGATAGAATAAGAGTGGAATAAAGAGTAGAATAAGGATAGAATAAGGGTGGAATAAAGGGTAGAATAAAGAGTAGAATAAGGATAGAATAAGGGTGGAATAAAGGGTAGAATAAGGATAGAATAAGGGTGGAATAAAAGGTAGAATAAAGAGTAGAATAAGGATAGAATAAGGGTGGAATAAAGTGTAGAATAAAGAGTAGAATAAGGATAGAATAAGGGTGGAATAAGGGTGGAATAAAGGGTAGAATAAAGAGTGGAATAAGGATAGAATAAGGGTGGAATAAAGGGTAGAATAAAGAGTAGAATAAGGGTAGAATAAAGAGTAAGATAGTTTTTATCCGTAGCTGCTTGACAAATACATTTCCCCTTGGGGATCATTAAAGTACCTATCTAAAATAAGGGTGGAATAAGGGTGGAATAAAGGGCATAATAAGGGTAGAATAAGGATGGAATAAAGAGTAGAATAAAGATAGAATAAAGATAGAATAAAGATAGAATAAGGGTGGAATAAAGAGTAGAATAAGGATAGAATAAGGGTGGAATAAAGGGTAGAATAAAGAGTAGAATAAGGATAGAATAAGGGTGGAATAAAGGGTAGAATAAGGATAGAATAAGGGTGGAATAAAAGGTAGAATAAAGAGTAGAATAAGGATAGAATAAGGGTGGAATAAAGGGTAGAATAAAGAGTAGAATAAGGGTAGAATAAAGAGTAAGATAGTTTTTATCCGTAGCTGCTTGACAAATACATTTCCCCTCGGGGATCAATAAAGTACCTATCTAAAATAAGGGTGGAATAAGAGTGGAATAAAGGGTAGAATAAGGGTGGAATAGAGTCAATTGAAATGAAGACAAAGAGTAAAGGCACTAGAAGCAATGGTTTGAATTGCATTAGACTTCAGCATTAATGGGCTCTAGTGACATAACATGTAAATGTAAAATAGCATGTTTCTCACAGTGAAAATATGTACAACACAGCCTACAATACATATGTTATGAAACAGCCTACAGTACATGTGGTATGAAACACAGCCTATATAACATACGGTTTGAAACACAACCTACATTATATGTGGTATGAATTGAGAAATACATATTAAAGTCAATTGGAGGAGTATATTGAATCTAGGACCTATAGTAGAGCAGCCAAAAACATTATTTGTGTTCTGACACAAGTAGCCTATGTTATATATAAGCAATAAGGCCCGAGAAGGTGTGGTATATGGCCAATATACCACAGCTAAGGGCTGTTCTTCCGCGTGACACAACGCAGAGTGCCTCGACACAGCCCTTAGCCATGGTATATTGACCATATATCACAAACCCCCAAGGAGCCTTATTGCTATTCTAAACTGGTTACCAACGTAATTAAAGCAGTAAAATACCCGTGGTATACGGTTTGATATACCACAGCTGTCAGCCAATCAGCATTCAGGGCTCGACCACCAAGTTTATAATCTGACATGAGACATGATGATTTAACCAGGTACAACTGCCATGTATGACGTATGACCAGTACTTGACTTAGACTGAAATAGTTGCCTGTACTCATTTTGGGTGGAGGTACTGTTTATATTTAGGTGCAGAAGCTCCACAATACTTTTGAGCTAATATTCTATAAGAGAAACAGGAGCTCAAGCAGTAGAAAAATGTAGGTGCCGGTACTCAGCTCCGGTGAGCTCCTACCCAAGTCAAGCACTGCGTATGACACACAAACATAGACCACATCACCAGCAAAACACAACTAGCAACAACTAGCAACACAACAACACAACAACGCGACAGATGCAGCCCAAGCATTCTAACATGACAGTCAACCATGCTGGGAGAGGATAGAGGGATCAATCAGCAAAGAAAGAGAGAGAAAGAGAGAGGGGGATGTGTGTGTGTGTGTGCCCAATGGGACAGACAGAGGTAAAGAGGCACTGGTTAAAAATAAAGTCATTAAAGAATGCAGAAAGCCATACTAACCTCGGGGTTCTAACGAATTGTCTACTTTGTCGTTTACGTCAAAAACACGGTCATGTACGCCTATAGTTTTCACACAGCTGTCTAGAGATAGAAATAGAGATGGTAGGGATCATTAGCCAAATAGGTAAGTGACACTTGAAACTCCTCCCAACCCCTTAAAACAAAGGTCCCAAGCCCCAAGCTCATGACAACATTCACAAGATGTGTGCAATTCACTTCTTCCAAATCATTCATTCCTTCAATTGTCTTTGGATAGAAACAATGGTAGCCACTGATTAACAATATAGGAGCTGTTATGAGATATGAAACTGACATGTTCAACAGAGAGCAAGAATCATTCAGAAGGCATTTTAGCAGACACTCTAATCGAGAGCAATTAGGGTTAAATGCCTTGCTTAAGGTCACATTAACAGATTTTTCACCTAATAATCTCAGGGATTCAAACCAGTGACCTTTCAGTTACTGGCCCAATGCTCTAACCGCTAGGCTACCTGCTGCCCTGTGTCACTGTGAGCAGTGACAACACAACATCAGTGTTAAACAGGTTCCATGTTTCTGTTGCACCTGGAGAAACTTACTTGATGGTCGGACAAAGACTTTGAGTTTCAGGCATGTTCTTCGTCCGTTCTCGGCGATGGTGGAGGCTGGAGAACAGAAGCACAGAAACACTGGATCTTTAGAGATACTACATCTTATTTTAATACATTTAAAAACCAAACACATGATAATCCTTATTTCAAATGACTGCCACATCAGTACAAGTTTGCACCATCACAGAGGAGTGTTAACTTTCATCTTCGATTGTGTGTGTGTGTGTGTGTGTGTGTGTGTGTGTGTGTGTGTGTGTGTGTGTGTGTGTGTGTGTGTGTGTGTGTGTGTGTGTGTGTGTGTGTGTTAGGGAACTTACGCAGGATTGCTTTATAAAATAGCCAGCTGTGAAAATGAGAAGGACAGTAATTGCAAATTGAAGCAGGAGTAAAACCTCACTTAAAACTTGAGAAGCAGAGCCTGATTGCACCTGGAGAAGGTTAGTATGAAAACGGATTGGTCCCTTAACAAAATGTCTTCTGTATGACAACTGGAAAGACAGCATCTTTACCTCTTTTAACACATTGCACCTCATATCTTATGACTTTTCGCCACAGAAGAAGGCAATCAAATATACTTCTCAAATGACAAAAGTCTTCCTGCCCAATTCCTTCCACCACAGCCTCCTCTGAGACCTCCAGTAATGGGTCCTCTGGGCAGCATTTTGTGTCATCTGAGCATCATTCCCCAGCAGATGAGATGAAGTCAAGCGTATCCCTGGCCGCCATTCGGCATCTGTCATCTCCTTATCCTGATCTATCGCTCTCTTTCTTTCTATTTATATATATATATATATCCCCCCTCTCTAGATGTGGCCCCTATCCTTTTCTGTTTTCCTCTCATCTTTGAACACACAAGACACACACGCTAAAATGAGCATCTTTCCTTACACACATATTTCCTGGATCTGTCTCATCGTCTTGGTCTGCAGTTGCTCTAATAATAATTTAGAGCAGAGCAGAATAGGGCAGAGCAGAGCAGACTAAGGCAGAGCAGAGCAGACTAAGGCAGAGCAGAGCAGAATAAGGCAGAGCAGGGCAAAGCAGGGAAGAATACGCCAGAATAGGGCATAATAGGGCAGAATAGGGCAGAATAGGACATAATAGGACATAATAGGGGAGAATAGGGCATAATAGGGTAGAATAGGGCAGAATAGGACATAATAGGGCAGAATAGGGCAGAATATGGCAAAATAGGGCATAATAGGGCAGAATAGGCCATAATAGGGCAGAACAGGGCATAATAGTGCAGAATAGGACATAATAGGGTATAATAGGTAGAATAGGGCAGAATAGGGTCGAATATGGCAGAGCAGGGTAGAATAGGCCAGAGCAGGGTAGAAAAGGCCAGAGCAGGGCAGAATAGGTCAGAGCAGGGTAGAATATGGCAGAATAGGCCAGAGCAGGGCAGAATAGGCCAGAGCAGAGCTGAGCAGAGCAAAGCTGTCCAGGGTATATTCTCTCTTCAGTATGCTTTACATTCAACCAGGCCTTTCCATACAGTAGTTTGGGCGTGTATGCTAATCATCATTTATTATCATAAATTATCATCGTCTCTCTCTTTTTCCTTCGTTCTTGTAGTGTGTAACACTATCGGCTCGTCAGCTGAATGTAAACGTGTGTAGGAGGAGAGCGGAACTCACATGGAGCCGATGAAGCAGTGAAGAAAATAAAACAAGCAGTGTCTTAGTAACAGGCAGTCAGTGACACATTAACGAACTTTGGCTGCCCTCCCTCGCCTGCTTGATTGCTCACTCCCTGTCACTCTCTGTATCTGTCACTCCCTCATGCTCAGACACACACACACGCATGAATACACACGCATGAACACACACACACACAGCGCCCTGCTGACTCCAGATGTCTTATTTTCATCGTCATCATCATCATCATCATCATCATCATCCTTGTGGGTGGAGTTGAGTCAGGGCTATCCACACCAACCACTTAACTCACACTTGCAGATCAAATGTGATGAGGTTGATGAAAGTGACAGAATACACAGCATTTAGGAGCCTCTGCCATTTGTAAGATATTTTCCACCCACACAAACAGAAAATAATGCAGTACCATCTGTCATAATACTGGAGATTACTAGCAAATTACCTATTTTTCTCTCTAACCACAGATATGGAAGGATGGAGTCTATATAGTACTTTTCCATCTATCAAGCTCTTTCATGACTGCGATCCTGATAGAAAGCGGACAAGGAAAGGAAACTTCCTTGCCATGGTTCAGTGTTAAATATGTTTTGGTTGGAAAGGTGTGTGACATCGTAATGAAGGGAAGATTTAGCTGCACCACATTCCATTCTAGTAGCAGCTCTTCATTCTCTTGATGAGGACCCCTCAGCGTTCAGAGGCCGAGCCGTCCGTGCCAGTGCCTGTTTATTTTGGGTCACCATGCAGGGGAGGGACAGCTTATTGTTCTTGTCAGGCCCTAAAATTGACATCTGCTATTCTGGTGCACATCAAGCCTAAAC
This sequence comes from Thymallus thymallus, assembly GCA_023634145.1. NCBI lineage: Eukaryota > Metazoa > Chordata > Actinopteri > Salmoniformes > Salmonidae > Thymallus > Thymallus thymallus. The sequence continues at coordinate 9,037,557 of CM042402.1, read as the reverse complement.
CCCGGCTATCCATCCAGACATCCAGGTTGGTGCCTTTTGAAGGGCAGAGGCACTGGAAGGGATACCCCAGAAAGAGAGGGCCAGGTTGGGTTACTCCTCAAAGTGATGTCCCCTGGCTGGTAATGGCTGGCCCCCTCAGTTCACTGCATAATGCAGTGTATAATGCAAATGAACCATAATCGAATTAGACAAGAACAAGCAGGTGGGTTCAGGATTAAATGAAATATTGAGGATTATAATAAATACCACTCTGACATCATACAAGACAAATATACACTACACATTTCCATATCACAAAACTTGTCATATAGTGCCATCATTTATGATAACTATGTTTGATTTACAGTTACAAGATGACATGGCGTCATACCCTGGGTTGTTCTGAACAGAACGAGCCTATGTCAATTCAAATCAAATCAAATTTGATTGGTCACATTGACATATTTAGCATATGTTATTGTGGGTGTAGGGAGACGCGTGTGTTCCTAGCACCAACAGTGCAGTAATTTCTAACGATAACAATACAAATCAAAAAGGAAAATAATGGAATAAAGAAATGTGTGTCTAATGTGAATAAAATTTGTCCCATTATTTCCAAAGTGTTCCCTTTCGATTAAATTGCTACCATTGTAATGCATATGCTTTTAATATTTATTCTGTAAATAAGTCGTATCCATATAGGCCAATTCCCACAAGTGTAAAGGGTTAAAGAGTTATACTATTGAGTATTATTATGTAACATTATTATCTTTAATTTTATGACATATTTTCTGTATATGTAGCTGAAAAAAGAGTCAAAGCTGTGAGTAAATGAAGCCAGTCAAAGCTGTGAGTAAATGAAGCCAGTCAAAGCTTTGATTAAATGAAGCCAGTCAAAGCTCTGAGTAAATGAAGCCAGTCAAAGCTGTGAGTAAATGAAGCCAGTCAAAGCTGTGAGTAAATGAAGCCAGTCAAAGCTGTGAGTAAATGAAGCCAGTCAAAGCTGTGAGTAAATGAAGCCAGTCAAAGCTGTGATTAAATGAAGCCAGTCAAAGCGGCTTTGGCAATTATTGTCCCTTCTGTTCTTTTCTCTCCTCAATTCAAAGTCATTTGGGGGCTTCCATGGCCAGTGAACCATGGTCCAGCTTTGATACTTCCAACTCCTCATCAGCAGATGAGCAAGCACAATGCGGATGATAGGGTTAGAAATCATATAACTAGTATTTTTTTTACAATATTGTAGATACTGTTATTGTTTATTGTCATTTTACTGTTTTTGATTTCTTTATTTATCTATTGTTTACCTAATACTTATTTTTTACTTAAAAACTTCACTGTTGGTTAGGGCTTGTAAGTATTCATTTCACTGTAAGGTCTGTAAGGTCTGTAAGGTAGACCTGTTGTATTCAGCGCACAAGGCAAATACACTTTGATTTAGACATGGCAATAATGTAATTATTTTTTAGTATCAATATTGATGTACTACATCTATATAGCTCTTTTCATTATGTCAAATGTAAAATGCATTATGATGGTATGATCCTACATCCCCATCTACCACCTACAGCGTGTAGCTCTAACCTAGAGGATATGTTTGAACCACCTATGTTTATTGTTTGGGAGAGAAACCATGCTTAGGGCCTCTGGATGTGATCTTTGGTCAACCACGACACAGCTAGTAATGACAGACTCACACATATCAATAAGGTTTCTGGTTCAGGACCCACTCTAGCTGTTCCCCCTCAATCGCTATACCAGCCTTGTGTTAGCTAGCAAGCATTCTCACGTTGCATTAGCTAACTAGTGTCACATTAGCGGGTTAGCCTCCTCAGTCCTCGCATTGCATTAGCATTTTGTTAGGACGTATAGCCAGTGTGTTGGGTCTCCAGCTGGCCTTAATGAGGTCATTCAGAGCCTTTGTTTGTTAGGATAATGGGATGGGTTAAACCAGAGTACCATCCAACGCTCTCTACACAGCATTCCTGGCCAGCTAGCTCTGCCAGCCCACTGACTAACTAACGCCTCCCCAGAGCCATGTTGTTTCTGATTTGCTAGGATTACTCTGGTGTCTCCGTCTTCTGTGACCCAGTCTGGGTTTGCAAAGCATGGAGAGATAGCATGCACACACACACACACACACACACACACACACACACACACACACACACACACACACACACACACACACACACACACACACACACACACACACACACACACACACACACACACACACACACACACACACACACACACACACACACATATGCCAGCACTCTCACATGCACATACGCAAACTGTACACCATTGGGGAACCGTCAGGGCCCTCTACGCCATCAGAGAGGGCCTAAGGATAGATACAAATCTGTATATATTTTTATATATTATAATTTGTCATTTTTCTTTGATTTCATTATTTTTGGTCTTAACTGTAATGATCTTCCTACTGAATTTCTTTAGTTTGTGTTGAAAAAAATATCCAATCAGATTTTTTCTTCGGTAGTCTCTTGGTAGAAATAATCTAGCTGGGCTCAACACTCATTGGCTAGGCCCTCAGGCTTTGAATAGAAGGCACCAGCCAACGTCATTGACATTGACTTCAATTAGAGCAGCATTTTGGAATGACAGTAGAATCAACCAATCACAAATTGTCTTGTAATAGGTGGGACAATTGTATGATGCCTCAAGGCCTAAGTATACGTCACTAATTCAGAACCAATAGCAAGCCTTATCTTGTTTTCTCACGCTTGACCCTAGCTATCTGGCTAGCTTTTTGCAGTGAGTGTATCTAGTGATGGCGATGGCAGCAGCAGAGAGAGTAATCGAGGACAATGTGGTGGCTAAATTGTTAGCATCGCCCTTTTCAAGAAGTTAAATCTTGTACAGACCCGGAGACCAACTCCTGCACTGCCTGATTTGGTGCAACGAGGAAAGAGTTTTGAAAGGCATTTTCAAGTTAATAATTATGGGCGCTATTCGTTGATAACCGGCTGTGAGCTGACAAAAAAGGAAACTGCAAACTTTCCAAACACTGCATTCTCAAGTCTCGAGGAATGCTATAGCCCTAATTTTGATTTGCCGCGGCTTAAAACAGAACTCACCATTATGCACTCAATGTCTGAATTCGAGGGTAAGAGCCCGGCTGATCTGCTCCACTTTCTCCAGCAGAAGAGAAAGTGGAGCAGCAATTGGTGTATACTAATTGATAGTATACACCAATTGTATCTGCTTACCTGTCTAGTTTTGACCATTCCAGTGTCCACTGCATCAGTAGAAAGGATCAAGACATGTTCCAGAAACACCACTGGACAGGTCCGACTGTCAGCCCTGGCTTTGATCTCAATCGAAAAAGAACTTCTTTCGGATTTAAAATTAAAAGACAAGCTATATGAACCTGCCATTGCCCATTTCATAAAGAAGGACAGGAGAATGGACTTCCTTTTTAAATGATAATCATAATGGTGAGTGGACTTTTTGTTTTCATCTACAGCTTGCTTTTTGTTGCTACAGTATCTCTTTCATATCATTTTGAATACAATGTGTAAAATAATACTTTAGATCACTGGTTGTGTGGTAAAAACAAAGGTAATGACGTTGCAATTGGATGTACTGGGTACATGACATTTCGTGTTGTGGTGCATGTTTTTATTGTTGCATGCTGGAGATAGAACATCGAATACAGCGCAACTTTTTTCTCTCTGACGGCATATACTGTCTGTGGTCTTGAAACAATGTAAGTAGTTGTGTGGTTGAATTTATTACGCCACTATTTGAGTGACTGTTTGTTTTGGCAAATGTTTATTTGAAACGACACAACCGTACATTCTTCTAACGTGGTTCCTGCTATCGATATTTGCAACCGTTGTGTACGTGTGCTGCTTCTGTGAGCCACAGCCGCTGCGTGGCTTAGGACCATTTGACTCTGTCATCAAAGAATTGCTTCTCCTACATAGGTCTGCAAACGAAAGGTCTCAAGTCATGCTCTGTATACACAGGTATCCGAGTTCTCTATCTATATGTACGTCAGATCTTTCTCCGCAACTGAGGGCCTAGCTGCAATAGTCACGGTTCGCCACTGCTGTACACACACTGTACACACACACTGTACACACACACACACTGTACACACACACAAAATAAAAAGTAACTCAGCAGATTATATTACATATTTCTTTCAGGAGAGAAAGACAGAATGAGAAATAACAACAACTGCAGTGCTGCTGTAACACAACCTGTGAGAGAGGAGAGAGAGAACCATTAGACTGGCCTGGGAGAGAACCATTAGACTGGCCTGGGAGAGAGCCATTAGACTGACCCGGGAGAGAACCATTAGACTGGCCCTGGAGAAGTCCCTTAGACTGGCTCGGGAGAGAATCATTAAACTGGCCTGGGAGAGGACCATTAACCAGATGTTGTTATAGTCAACTCATAATGGATGGTACTGGAGATGAATGGAGGGAGGATGAGGGATAGAGGGAGGATGATGGATGGAGGATGAGGGTCGGAGCAGAGAGGGTCGGAGGCAGGGTAAGGCATATAAACTCGCCCCCCTGGTGGTAACTGACCTTTCTCTCTTTCCTCACATATTTCAACCGGTGCCAAATATGAACCCAATTCATCACTCATGCTACTGGCTTAGTGGTGCTGAGGTTATGTAGAGAGATGGTAGAGAGGGTGGAGGGATGAGAGACGGTGGAGAGATGAGAGAGGGTGGAGGGATGAGTAGGTGGAGAGAGGAGAAAGGGTGGAGGATGAGAAGGTGGAGAGAGGAGAGAGGCTGGAGGGAGGAGAAGGTGGAGATATGAGAGAGGGTGGAGAGAGGAGAGAGGGTGGAGGGATGAGAAGGGTGGAGGGATGAGAAGGTGGAGAGAGGAGAAGGTGGAGGAGGAGAAGGTGAGAGATGAGAGAGGGTGGAGGGATGAGAAGGTGGAGAGATGAGAAGGTGGAAAGAGGAGAAGGTGGAGAGAGGAGAAGGTGGAGAGATGAGAGAGGGTGGAGGGATGAGAAGGTGGAGAGAGGAGAAGGTGGAGAGAGGAGAGAGAAAGTGAGAGGGTGTGTACTGAACAAAAATATAAAGGCAACATGCAACAATTTCAACGATTTAACTGAGTTACAGTTCATATAAGGAAATCAGTCAATTTAAATAAACAAATTAGGCCCTAATATATGGATTTCATGTGACTGTGCAGAGGCGCAACCATGAGTGGGGAGCAAGGCCCAGCCAATCAGAATGAGTTTATAAAGCCCACAAAAGGGCTTTATTACAGACAAAAATTCTCCTCAGTTTCATCAGCTGTCCTCCGGGTGGCTGATCTCAGAAGCAGCCGGATGTGGAGGTCCTGGGCTGGCATGGTTACACGTGATCTGCGGTAGTGAGGCCGGTTGGACGTACTGCCAAATTCTCTAAAACAAAGTTGGAGGCGGCTTATGGTAGAGAAATTAACATTAAATTCTCTGGCAACAAACTGCACATTTTAGATTGGCCTTTTATTGTCCCCAGCACAAGGTGCAGCTGTGTAATGATCATGCTGTTTAATCAGCTCCTTGATATGTTACACCTGTCAGGTAGATGTATTATCTTGGCAAAGGATAAATGCTCACTAAGAGAGATGTAAGCAAAAATGTGTGTACAGAATTTTAGAGAAATAAGCTTTTTGTGCGAATTGACATTTTTTGGGATATTTTATTTCAGCTCCTGAAACAGGGGACCAACACTTTACATGTGGTGGTCTGTTCGAAACATGTAGGTATGACAGACTCGGTCAGGGATAGATTGAAAATGTCAGTGAAGACACTTGCCAGTTGGTCAGCGCATGCTTTGAGTACGCATCCTGGTAATCAGTCTGGCCCAGCGGCTTTGTGAATGTTGACCTGTTTAAAGGTCTTGCTCACATCAGCTATGGAGAGCGTTTGTAAAACATTAGTGCTGGTGCTCTCATGCATGCTTCAGTGTTGATTGCCTCAAAGTGAGCATAAAAGGCATTAAGCTCATCTGGTAGGCTCGCGTAACTGGGCAGCTCGCGGCTGGGTTTCCCTTTGTAGTTCGTAATAGTTTTCAAGGACTGCCACATCCGACAAGCGTCAGAGCCGGTGTAGAAGGATTTAATCTTAGTCCTGTACTGACGCTTTGCCTGAGGGCATAGCGGGATTTCTTATAAGCGTCTGGATTAGTGTCCCTAGCCTTTAGCTCAGTGAGGAAGTTGCCTGTAATCCATGGCTTCTGGTTGGGATATGTACGTATGGTCACTATGGGGACGACGTCGTCTATGCACTTCTTGATGAAGCCGGTGACTGAGGTGGTATACTCCTCAATGCCATTCGATGAATCCCAGAACATATTCCAGTCTGTACTGGCAAAACAGTACTGTAGTGTAGCATCTGCGTCATCTGTCCACTTCCATATTGAGCGAGTCACTGGTACTTCCTGCTTTAGTTTTTGCTTGTAAGCAGGAATCAGGAGGATAGAATTATGGTCAGATTTGCCAAATGGAGGACGAGGGAGAGCTTTGTATACATCTCTGTGTGTGGAGTTAAGGTGGTCTAGAAGTTTTTTTCCACTGGTTGCACATGTGACATGCTGCTAGAAATTAGGTAAAACTGATTTAATTTTGCCTGCATTAAAGTCCCCGGACACTAGGAGTGCCGCTTCTGGATGAGAATTTTCTTGTTTGCTTATGGCCTTATACAGCTCATTGAGTGTGGTCTTAGTGCCATCATCGGTTTGTGGTGGTAAATAGACGGCTACGAATAATATAGATGAGAACTCTCTTGGTAGATTGTGTGTTGACAGCTTATTATGAGGTATTCTACCTCAGGCGAGCAATACCTTGAGACTTTTTTAATATTAGACATCGCCCACCAGCAGTTATTGACAAATAGACACACACCCCCACCCCTCGTCTTACCAGACGCAGCTGTTCTGTCCTGCCGATGCACAGAAAACCCAGCCAGCTCTATATTATCTGTGTCGTTATTCAGTCACGTCTCGGTGAAACATAAGATATTACAGTTTTTAATGTCCTGTTGTAGTCTTAATTGTAGATCGTCCAGTTTGTTTTCCAATGATGGTAGTTGGCCAATAATACGGAGGGTAGTGGTGGTTTACCTACTCGTCTGAAAATTCTTACAAGGCACCCCGCCCACCTTTCCCTTTTCCCTTCTTTTCTTCACGTGGATGACAGAGATTTGGGCCAGGTCTCTACAAAGCAATTTATCCTTCGCGTCAGAATCATTAAAGAAAATGTTTTTGTCCAATTCGAGTTGAGTAATTGCTGTCCATAAGAGGCAGTAGCAGCAAGATTATGTACAAAATTAGTTACAAACAATGCAAAAAAACATCCCCTCCAGCACCATTATATATATTTGAAGTCGGAAGTTTACATACACTAAAGTCATTAAAACTCATTTTTCAACCACTCCACAGATTTCATGTTAACAAACTATAGTTTTGGCAAGTCGGTTAGGACATCTACTTTGTGCATGACACAAGTAATTCTTCCAACAATTGTTTACAGACAGATTATTTCACTTATAAATCACTATATCACAATTCCAGTGAGAAGTTTACATACACTAAGTTCACTTTGCCTTAAAAAAGCTTGGAAAATTCCAGAAAATTATGTCATGGCTTTAGAAGCTTCTGATAGGATAATTCACATCATTTGAGTCAATTGGAGGTGTGCCTGTGGATGTATTTCAAGGTCTACCTTCAAACTCAGTGCCTCTTTGCTCGACATCACGGGAAAATCAAAAGAAATCAGCCAAGACCTCAGAAAAATAATTGTAGACCTCCACAAGTCTGGTTCATCCTTGGGAGCAATTTCCAAACGCCTGAAGGAACCACGTTCATCTGTACAAACAACAGTACGCAAGTATAAACACCATGGGACCACGAAGCCATCATACCGCTCAGGAAGGAGACGTGTTCTGTCTCCTAGAGATTAATGTACTTGAAAAGTGCAAATCAATCCCAGAACAACAGCAAAGGACTTTGTGAAGATGCTGGAGGAAACCGGTACAAAAGTATCTATATCCACAGTAAAACGAGTCCTGTATCGACATAACCTGGCTCAGCAATGAAGAAGCCACTGCTCCAAAACCATTATAAAAAAGCCAGACCAAGGTTTGCAACTGTACATGGGGACAAAGATTGTACCTTTTTGAGAAATGTCCTCTGCTCTAATGAAACAAAAATAGAACTGTTTGGCCATAATGACCATCATTATGTTTGGAGGAAAAGGGGGATGCTCGAAAGCGGAAGAACACCATCCCAACCGTGAAGCATGGGGGTGGCAGCATCATGTTGTGGGGGTGCTTTGCTGAAGGAGGGACTGGTGCACTTCACAAAATAGATGGCATCATGAGGAAGGATATAATTAAGCAAAATTTCAAGACATCAGTCAGGAAGTTAAAGCTTGGTCGCAAATGGGTCTTCTAAATGGACAATTACCCCAAGCATACTTCCAAAGTTGTGGCAAAATGGCTTAAGGACAACAAAGTCAAGGTATTGGAGTGGCCATCACAAATCCCTGACCTCAATCCTATATAACATTTGTGGGCAGAACTGAAAAATAGTCTGCGAGCAAGGAGGCCTACAGACCTGATTCAGTTACACCAGTTCTGTCAGGAGGAATGGGCCAAAATATACCTAACTTATTGTGGGAAGCTTGTGGAAGGCTACCTGAAACATTTGACCCAAGATAAACAATATAAAGGCAATGCTACCAAATGCTAATTGAGTGTTCTGACCGACTGGGAATGTGATGAAAGAAATAAAAGCTTAAATAAATCATTCTCTCTACTATTATTCTGACATTTCACATTCTTAAAATAAAGTGGTGATCCTAACTGACCTAAGACAGGGAATTTTTGCTATGATTAAATGTCAGGAATTGTGAAAAAATGAGTTGAAATGTATTTGGCGAAGGTTTATGTAAACTTCCGACTTCAACTGTATATATAGTATTGAGTTGTACCCCCCTTTTGCCCTCAGAACAGCCTCAATTCGTCGGGGCATGGAATCTACAAGGTGTCGAAAGATACACACGGGTAACTGTTGAGCGTGAAAAACCCAGCAGCGTTGCAGTTCTACCATCAGTCTGTGTCATGCCAACAGTAAAGCATCTTCAGACCATTCATGTGTGGGGTTGCTTCTCAGCCAAGAGAGTGGGCTCACTCACAATTTTGCCTAAGAATACAGCCATGAATAAAGATTGGTACCAACACATCCACCATCCTTCTCCCAACCATCCAAGAACAGTTTGGTGACGACCAATGCCTTTTCCAGCATGATGGAGCACCTTGCCATGAGGCAAAAGTGATAACTAAGTGGCTCGAGGAACAAAACATCAACATTTTGGGTCCATGGCCAGGAAACTCCCCAGACCTTAATCCCATTGAGAACTTGTGATCGATCCTCAAGAGGAGGGTGGACAAACAAAAACCCACAACTTCTGACAAACTCCAAGCATTGATTATGCAAGAATGGCCTGCCATCAGTCAGGATGTGGCCCAGAAGTTAATTGACAGCATGACGGGTCAACACTGCAAATATTCATAAACTGAATGTCATTGTCAATGAAAGCCTTTGACACTTATGGAATACTTGTAATTATACTTCAGTGTACCATAGTAACTACTGACATAAATATCTAAGAACACTGAAGCAGCAAACTTTGTGGAGACCAATACTTGTGTAATTCTCAAAACTTTTGGCCACGACTGTATATTAACCCATCTACCATCCATGCCTCAGTTTTATGACACCCCTGCTGCCACAGCACTGTGCCTCTACCTACTCTATGTTAATGCCATTTCACAGGATTTACAACCAGTCATGAATGAACAGCTATAACCAGGATGTTCTATCATATGCATCCATTGTCAGACAAACAAAGACAATCCTTTTGAAATCAACATCAAAATGATGTTGTTGGGTTGGTTTGCCACGTATGATCAAGTACTGACTCTTGTTGCACTTTATAGGTGGTGCTGTACCAAAGTAGTGTGACATTTGTAAGCATGGCTGATGTTTTTGACCATGGCCTGCTTTTTGTCAGGTCAATCAAACAGGAATAGATCTGTTCTGAACTGTGCTGTTAACCCAGCACCAGAGAACTAATAGTAGTGATGGATCATGTTTTTCTGTGTAGTCCAACAAGTCTTATGAGCAACGTAACTTCCTTTTCCCCCCATGTAGTACAAATAGTCCAATCTCAGCCTGAGTGATGGCACCACCCAGTTTCTCATTCGCCACACGTCTCACCGACTAACAGACACTTTTTCCTCTACTCTCATCCTTCGCACCTCTCTCCTAACTCGCTCCTCTCTCCTCCCTCACTCCTCCCTCCTCTCCCTTCCCTTCCCTCTCTCCTCTCCCCTCCCTCACTCCTCTCTCCTCCCTCACTGCTCTCTCCTCCCTCGCTTATCAGATATTGGCTTTCCCACCATCCTCTCAGATTAGAATTGTTTGTAGAATTGTTTTCTAAAAATATGCTCCCTTCAGCGATCCATGATCTACGGGGTTCACTTTAGCTGTTAATGCTGGCTGACCTCTGACCTAGGATCCACTCCCCAATCCACTCCTTCCTCATCCCTTGCTTAGCAGCGTCTGTCAGAGCGTCCGACACGTCGTGGCCGTAACTCACTCACAGTTAATATACTATTCTGCTGAATTGCTTGCAGATGTGAGCAACATTAAAGGGCTTCCTGCATTTTGCTGGGAGGGGTACATTTAGCATCTGAGCTCCCTCTCTCTCTCTCGTTTATAGAAAGGAAGGAAGCAAGGGAAGAAAAAAATGGTAAAGAAGCTGGTTTTGGCCCAGATACAGTAGATACAGTAGGAGTTCATGCTGTTACAATTGACTCTAGCCCTCTGTTTCTCTCTCCCTCTCCCCCCTCTCTCTCTCGCTCTCTCTCTCCCCCCCTCTCTCTTCCTCTCTCTCTCCCTCTTTCTCTCCATTACATGATGGGCAATTTAGCTCCTCTAAACTGCTCTCCTAGAGAGCTGCAGCTGACAGCTAACAAATTGAAAAATTAAGAATTATGGTCTCGATTTGGGTTTATTCCCAGTGACCTGCTAGCGTTGATTAACATGTTTGTGTTGTTGAAGCGCCTGACAGCAGAACTCTGTGTCCTCTTTGTAATTTTATAAGAGAAACAACAAATCAAGCCCTCGCCCGCATTGTACCCAGAGGGCGAAAACACCATTAACAGGCATTTCTCCGACAGAATATCATTTGACATCTTAATCTTCATCTAAGGACCAGATAGTGAATCAATCAATGCTCAGCATCCTTTTCTCCCTCAAAACCTGGGGTTATAGAATGTTATGAGAGCCGAAATAACTATTCATATTAAAAAATCATGGTGGTTGCTTTGAGTTCCTCTGTCCAGAGTAATGAATGTAATACTAAGATGAAAAATGTGTATTTTCTCAACACGAATGTCCCCAAAATAAGCAGTACACCAAACATGATATCGCCAACCATATGTATTGTCCATGTTTCCAATCCCCAACCACACACTATATCATGGCATTTTTTTCATTATTATATTGATCACAATATATAGCGCTTTCCTGCCACAGACACTCTGGCCCCATCCCCCACCGTCTATCATGTTGAACAGCCACTGACTCTGTCTCTCTTTATGATTTGTCTGGTCTGTAATTCTCTGCGTGTTTTAGTTTTTTTCTACAGCCTCCTGCATTGTGGCTATTACCACACACTGGTCTACACACACACACACACACACACGCACACCATGCCCTCTCTCTGAGCAGGACGGCGCATGGCAAACATTCCACTCATCAGCCGAGAGTCATAAAGCTGAATATGTCCAATTTACAGATTCTCAATGGCATTCTGTTGTTGTTTTCTACAAACAGACACCTATTAATCTCTCTCATTTCAGAGGAATGGGTCATGTTTAGAAAAGTTTAAAAAACATCACTCCTATTTGTCTGCTTCTTTCATGATAGACAATATCTCCTTGGCAACATCTACAAAACAAGCTAAGAGAAGGTTGACTGAAAACATGTAATTCTAGAACTATGTGCTAAATATAATCTCTCGAGGAGAGACTACGTAAAGAATAAATGGGACCTGTCAACGTTTTCGTCACTGGTTATTTGGACATATCACGATTTTGCAGGTGTATAGCCTTCCGAATTTCAGAAGGCGAGGAGACATTCAGCCCGTAGACTTGCCTGTAACTTGTAAAGAGACAGTGGAGCTCCTCGTTCCGGTTCCGTTCCTCGTTCTAGCATCTCTTCATCTCTTCTCTTAAAGAGCGAATGCCCCTAAAAAGCAACCTCTCGTTTTGAAAACAGCCTATGTGGCATCAATATGAGTCAGAAACATTTATTTCTAAGTGGAAATAGGATAATTCTGGTCATAAAGTCGTAGATTTGCAAGATGATAGTAAGAGTTTTCCTTGAGTTGGGTTTATTTGTCTCCTCGTTCCGGTTCCGATCTACATGCATCTTTTTATCACTTCTCTTAACACTTATGAACCCAGAACTTAATCGAGCTGCTGTCCAGTTATGCAAGACTTTAGTTCTTGGTTAACTGAGATTATGCTAAATACTGTGCTGAAAGTAAGACAGATGTATAATAACTTTGTATACTGATGGTGGGGATACGATGGTGATTTTGATGATGATGTACGCTACTCATGAACCAAAAGCATTTCGGAGATGTATCGAGAGGAAAAAGCAGCTGATGCTGGTGGTGATGATGATGATGATGATGACTATGATGATGACTATGCTGTGTGAGCATACATGCCCCAAAAGGCGTATTGTCATGCAGACCTATTTTTTCTCTTTCAACTGTTCACTCTATCCAATCAATCAACACAAATTCCTCTTTGTTACAGATGTTCAATCTGGACACATACATGAGGACCAGACCGCACGCGAAGGTGTGCGCACCATCGCGGACAAGTTGATTTTGTCCACCCACACCAAATGCGATCAGGACACACAGGTTGAAATATCAAAACAAATTCTGAACCAATTATATTAATTTGGGGACAGGTCGAAAAGCATTAAACATTTACGGCAATTTAGCTAGCTAGCTTGCTGTTGCTAGCTAATTTGACCTATTTAGCTTGCTAGCTTGCTGTAGCTAGCTAATTTGTCCTGGGATATAAATATTGGGTTGTTAATTTACCTGAAATGCACAAAGTCCTCTAAACTGACAATTAATCCACAGATAAAACTGTAATGCAGGTGCCTGGCAACGCAGACACTTCTTGACGCGTGCGAGCAGTGTGGGTGCATGTTAAGCATTGGGAAATCATGTCAGTCGACCTCATGGTGGATGACGTTAATATCCTCAGCAGTGGCCAGAGAGGTGACACGCTAGAATCACTTATTAGAATCACTTATAGAGCAATGAAACCGCAGGCCACTAAATAAATATGATGTTGTATAGCAGAATGGATGTGTACAATGGACAACCTATCAGTTGGAGTGGGTGAAGTGTCTAACCTTTCCCTGAGCCTCATCTAACTCCAGTAGCATGTATTCATGGATGCCAAAGAAAGCCAGGCTTCTCCAAAAAATGTACAAAGAAAAAAACATATAAAGTAATTTATCTTTCGTCTCTGTGTTTTCAAAATGTTCCTTCAATTCGCAAGAGGCTGAATGTATCTAACCTGAGAAAACCTCAGAGCAAGCGAAACAGCGCCCCCCTTGTCTCTGTATGTGTAGACCATGTATCTGATGCTGTCTCGTCGAAAAGAGTATGACATTGCTGCCACCCATAGCATTGAATGCAAGGAAAGCCAGCGAGCGTGTGGACTTTATTGATAAATAAAAGGATAAAGTAATAGCAATTTAGTGTTGAGCTAAACTGAGTGTGCTCATCTTCCTGGCGCAACAAAAAAAAGTGTAAAGGGAAGCCAGTTTGGATTTGGCTTCACTCCTATCACATCACATAGAGAGAAATACGTAACTGACAGAAACAACTTGAATTGTTGCATCTCGTTCTGTCCTCCAGTGGTTAGCTAGTTAGCTAAAATTGTCCCTTTCCTAAATTAGCCATGGATGGAGATAGGGATTTGGACTTTTTACTTAATTTTCCATACTAGCCAGTGATTAAAACAGTGATTCTGATTCAACCACAAATTCATACATTGTGCCCCTGGACTGAGAGGATGGAAGTTCAATATGTAGCTAGATGTAGAAGGCTAATGTTATCTAGTTAATGTTGCCCATGAAAGGAAGTTAGGTTAGCGAGCAAGCATTTTAGCCAGTTAGCCTAGGACAACAGAAAATACAAGTGTGTACTGTATGACAGAGTGATAGACCTTTCATCAACATGAAAGAGAGGCGGATGTAATTAGTGTTTCTCTACAAGTAGGGGTGAGTCAACATGTTTTTTCTACTTGCACGAACACACACACACACAAATCAGAACCATGGACAACCACATCATATTTAGCTTACGTTGATTGGACTAAATTGTTTTTGGTATCTTTTAGTTGTCAATGTATTAGACTAAGCATAGGTGATTTGATTATTTTGAAATGTTGAAGTTGAAATGGTGCTCCTGTTTTCTTTGCAACTTTTGTAAATCACTGTGGTTCTAAATCAATAGTTGTTCAGTATTTAGAAAAATGTCAGAAACATGAACTTGCTTGACCATACTGTAGGTCATGTAACTGTTTATTACATGCAATATGCTTTGTGGATTTCACCGGACAAAGGTTGGTCTTGTTTTGTGATGATTGAATGTGGTTGAATGTATTCTGCCACTTTGTCTTCTTATTGTCGGTCGCAAGGCATATGAACTGATATAGAGCAAACAAAGCAATTATCACAACACATACTGTGCTGTGATATTTATTTAAATTAGGTATTTATGTTTTTTTTTATATACATTTGTAAACATTTCAAAAACCTGTTTTCACTTTGTCATTATGGGGTAATGTGTGTAGATTGCTGAGGATATGTTTAAAAAAAATTATAATTGTAATTATGGGGGGGGGCTTGGCTTCCTCAGTGATTTTATCCACGCACCGCTACTGACTACCTCGAACTTTTCCCTTCAGCCGTTTCTCCAGTGATCTTCATCTCTATCAGGGCAGAAAACTCTCCTGAGAAACATCTGACCTGCAGTCATAAGGCTTAATAATACAGTCATAGAAAAGGCATATAAGACATAATAATCATATACAGGAATGTTAGCTCATGACAACTGACCATACACAGCTGGTGTTATCTCATGACAACTGACCATACACAGCTGGTGTTATCTCATGACAACTGACCATACACAGCTGGTGTTAGCTCATGACGACTAACCATACACAGGCAGTTAGTTATTTAGGTAAGTGTTTTTGGCTAGCAGTGTGCCTAACCATGCTGACAACGGCCATCATTCAAGAGGTTTGGAAGTCTTGTATTCCAATCCCTCCATCTTGACTGAATTGGGAGAGAAAGAAACAGGTGGATAGAATAAAGGAGAGAGAGAAGTTCCTGGTTGGCTGTCAGGTTAAAACCTTTTACTGCAGTGGGTTGAATCAGGGTCACACATAGTGTTTCTTGGTAGTGTTTAAACAAATCTACTTTCAAACAAATGTATACACCTTGTACACATGGTTATGGGCTTAAAAAGAAGACACCTGTAGCAAGTAATATATAGAGTTGAAATGTATTCAATTGTGCATCCCAATATTACACTTTATATACATCACAGAAGACTGAAATATAACAAAACTGTTTGACATAGAAACACCAGATTTTCGGCAATTGGAAAAAACAAGAATGTTTATTAATTATGAAATTATGAAAAATATGAATAACATTCCACCCATGGTGCCACTAGGTAATTTGCCTGCAGGAAATCAAAGGTGGTTGACTCCATCATGCAAGGTGGTAATGGATAAAACAGGCATGTGTGTAGAACTGTTATATACTGTATATCCCACTGATATCCCCTGCCTGCTTCAACACCCAGACAGTACAGTGCAGTCGAGGGGCTTGATAGACAGGTTTAGGTACATGACCACTAGGGGAGAAACAACAAAGATATGTCTGGGAGTGTTTGGCAGCTTGTCTTAAACTGTCATAAATGATAGACACAAGTGAAGAAAGTAGCACATACAGTATACTTCAACTCATACAGTACACAAATAATAGACTGAAGTGAAATACAAGTCACTACATCAACTATACATTGGTGTCAGAATATGCGGTTTGAGACAGTGCAGTGAGCCAGAGAGACTAACCAGAAGCATATTGCAGCAGCAGCGAAGGGACACTCTATCATCCAGCTTTGATAAAAACTGATTTCCCTGGAGTGGCAGCCTCAGATGAACTCTCACACACTCTAACACATACTCCTCTCCACTGCCACAGACATGAAACAGACAACACCAGCACCTCTGGGCTGTTTAACCTCACAATGTAACATGAAGAGGGACCACTCTATCGCTGTCATTTTTTATAAAGCACAGGGGTACTGTTCTGCAGGGAAGACTTCTGATGTTCTAACTGTCTTATTCAGCGTCTCAAAGGATCCTGGGAGAACATCCTGGGAGTGATGCGTTCTAAATGAAAAGCTGCAGTGAAATGTGAGTCTACTAGTGTCTCTTCTAATCATCTCAGTAAGGTTGTAAAAACATGGGGTTAGGGGTCGGGGCTGTTACAGGCTGTTCTCTCTCAAGCACACGCACGTACACACTTGCGCGCACACACACACCACATTTCCTGTGTGTTCTGTGTAACTGTGCAGAAAATGGACTGACATAGAGGATATATCCTATAAAGGCCCATAGAGAAGAGGGTCAGTCCAGTCAAGAGTTCTGGAGAATACTGTACTGTGTTGTTTTTGAATGACTTGCTTTGCCAAGACATCCAAACAACTGGATCAATTTGAAATATAATGTGACCGACCGTCTTGATTCGGTCTAATGTAGCAAATTTGAAATTGTGTTTTTTTTATAGTAGAGACATATTGAGAAAATTGTATATCATACACTAAAGATGACGAACAATGGGAAAGTCATTCTGCTTTGAAAGTTGATAAACTTGTAACCTCACTTTTGAGAAAATGGCCCTTGAATGTTTTGGTACACGTACTGGAGAGTACTTCTTTGTCTACACCCATTCAGCATCGTTCACACCCTCTTAAGTCTTAGCCCCATCCAAGGATTCACATGCATGACATCAGTAGCCATTTTTAAACCCATCCGTTTAGAAATTAATTTTGTATATGTTAATCTAGCAAACCAGGCAACTAAAAGCAACTTTCTAAACAATGTTTTGGTTAGTTTCTAGCTTGTCAGCTAGTGAACTAATGTTAAGTGACCACATTATACAGCTGACAAAGTCTTAACTTTAGCTAATTAATATTCATTATTACAGGAAAATAAACTCACAACCAGATCATTATTTACAAGTTAAGGGCAAGCAAAAGACAGAAAATAGCTTACGGTTGTGAATGTGACAAAATAAAAGCAGGGCTTTCTACCAGAGAATTGTAAAACTTGGACACTGTCTTGTTGGCCAAACGTTATATTCTAATTTGACTTTGGTGCAGGTCATGTTGTTCTCTGGTAAACATATACTAAATTAAATTACATCTAAGTTTATTTGTCACATGCACAGAATACAGAGGGTGTCAACAGTACAGGGAAATGGTCCCTTGCATAGTGGAATCTTTTGTTTAGACATGTAGCTAGCAATCTAGCAATGAACCTTAATCCCAACTCATAATGTTACTACCCTGCATGAATCTGCAGGCAGCTAACCAACTAGATTCAATGATAGCTCGCTAGCTAACATTAGGATATAACTAGCAATGGCAATGGCCCTGAGATATAAATTATATTACTACACAGATAATACATATAACGTTAGCTAGTGAGCCAGCCCGCTAACATTAGCTACCTAGCTAACAGTACGCTTTAACTTGCAACGAAAAGGACTTTCTGACAAAATGTTGAACTTATAATATCTGAAAATGTAGCTAGCTAGACTCTCTTACCCGTATACATGGATGAACGCTTCACCTTCTCTGTCACAGATGCCATGGTTGCCCTTAGTTTGAAGATGTAATCTGGAGACAGGTGTTTTATACAACAGCCTTCTGTGTGTTTTCTTTTCAACTCCCTCTGCATATATGCAATCAAATGGTAGAATTTTCTCCTTCTCCTTAGCTATCATACTCTGCTTCCACTGGGCATTCCACTGATCTCAAAACTCTGTCCTTCAGAAAGTGTAGAGAAACACTTTTGCAGTTATTTGTGATATCTTTCAGAAAAGCAGCGTTAGAAATAATTACCTACACATACTGAGCAGCCCTTTGTTATTGTAAGGATTTATGTTCAGAGAGGTCTCTGGAATCCTTTATGGTTTTCACGATTAGTGTCCAGAGACATCTCTGGAATTCTCTATGTTCCCTTTGATATTGGTCACCAATTAGAGGCAGCTGTGCCGCATTGCCTCTAATTGGGGAGCCTATTTATGTTCAGTTTTTGCCAACTGTGTTTGTGGGTTTTTGTGTGTTCCTTTTTGTTTCTCGCTGGTTCATGGTCGCTGTCTCTTCTTTGTTTGGATTTGGGATTACTCTTATCGGAATAGAGTAATGTTTTTGCACCACAGCTCTGCGCCTCAGGTCCTGTCTCATAGGTCCTGTCTCCCAATGCCGGCAGCATTGGGAGGAGGACGAAGGTGACAAGCCAGAGCTGGAGGATATGGTGCCTGAAGTGTGCATCACCCCCATGCACCAGACCTCCGGTGTGCCTCCCCAGCCCGGTAAGCCCTGTGCCGGCTCCCCACACCCGACCTCTAGTGAGTGCGCCCAGCACGGTGCCTCCAGTGCCGGCCCACACACCAGACCTCCGGTGTGCCTCCCCAGCACGGTAGTGCCAGTACCAGTTCCTAGCCTGGTGGTGCCAGTGCGTGTCCTCAGCTCGGTAGCGCCTGTACCGGATTCTAGCCCGGTGGCGCCAGTGCCGGTTCCTAGCCCAGTAGCACCAGTGCCGGTACCTAGCCCGGTAGCTCCAGTGAGTGTTCCCAGCTTGGTAGCGCCAGTACCGGTTCCTAGCCCGGTGGCGTCAGTTGGTGTCCCCAGCGTGGTAGCGCCAGTGCCGGTTCCTAGCCCGGTAGCTCCAGTGCCGATACCTAGCTCGGTAGCTCCAGTCCAAGTCCCCAGCTTAGTAGCGCCAGTACCAGTTCCTAACCCGGTGGCGCCAGTGCCGGTTCCTAGCCCGGTAGCTCCAGTGCCTGTACCCAGCTTGGTAGCCCCAGTACCGGTTCCTAGCCCCGTGGCGTCAGTGGGTATCCCCAGCTTGGTAGCGCCAGTACCGGTTCCTAGCCCAGTGGCGCGAGTGCCGGTACCTAGCCCGGTAGCTCCAGTGCGTGTCACCAGCTTGGTAGGGGCCAGGACCGGAGCAGTCCGCTCCACCGTTGCCCAGTCCGGGACCGGTCGTCAGCCCCGCTCCAGTGCCGGAACAGTCCGCTCCACCGGTGCCCAGTCCGGGAGCGGTCATCATCCCTTTGTTATTGTAAGGACTTATGTTCAGAGTGGTCTCTGGAAACCTTTATGGTTTTCAGGTTTAGTGTCCAGAGACATCTCTGGAATTCTCTATGTTCCCTTTGATATTGGTCCCCAATTAGAGGCAGCTGTGCCGCATTGCCTCTAATTGGGGAGCCTATTTATGTTTAGTTTTTCCCACCTGTGTTTGTGGGTTTTTGTGTGTGTTCCTTTTTGTTTCACGCCGGTTCATGGTCGCTGTCTCTCCTTTGTTTGGTTTTGGGATTACTCTTATCGGAATAAAGGAATGTTTCTGCACCACAGCTCTGCGCCTCGGGTCCTGTCTCATAGCGATCGTGACAGTTATAGACAGAAGTACGCCACATGGCAGACCAATCCGAACTCTCTCTCGGCAGCCCATCCATTATCTCAGCCAATCTGAACTCATCTCTCGACAGCCCATCCATGATCTCAGCCAATCATGGCTAGCGGGAAGGTTCATGTCTTTTTCTGTGGCTAAACCAACTAGGCTCGTAATTGAACAATTGTATTCATATTTACAGATGGCATACAAGTTTGCTAATAAAGCACCTGAAAGTTCTGATGTTCCAGAAGGCATTTCTGCCCAAAAAACGCATTTAGATAAAAAATAAATGTTTATTCAAATGCCTCTCCTGTAAAGTAGTGATGCGCGACATACACCTAGTTTCCTGAAACAAGTCACATATTCTTCCAATGTAAAGGTGGATGTGAAATGGTTGTTCTTCTGAGACAGCTGAATAAAATTCTAAACACGTTAAGGTCTGCATCTGTCGTCCCCTCTGACATCAAACTGACTTGAACTATAACACATAATAGTACAACACATAACAGTGCTCTCTAGTACTCTCACATTCAGTAAATGGTTATATGCGTTAGTACTCACAGATGTAGTAGTACTCTCTGCCCGGTCTGAACTCGAAGCCCAGAGAGAAGGGGGTGAAGAGCTGGAACTTCTCTGAGAACTTGAGTGGTCCATTGGGGGAGTGAGGCCTGTTGCACTCCCAGCGTTTAAAGCCCTTGGCCGTGTGGTCACACGTACTGTAGCCGTCATAGTTGACCATGTAAAGGACGTAGCGCTCCATACGCTCTTCCGGCACCGTGTCTTCATAGTGGGGACAGAATACATCCAGGTAGTCATTTATACACACGTCAATGTGGTAGTCTCCACGGTGGAACCTGATTGGACAGAAGACAAGGAATAGAACGTTAGTGTTGGGAAGACTGATGAAGGGCTTCAGTTACAGATGGAATGGAAGATAGTTTTAAATGAACAGAATTACTTGATCACTCAATAACAGTCGTACACCATTGAAAGTGCCTTAAAAACGTTACCTTAAAAAAAAACTTTAAACTTTAACTTTAAACTTTTTAGGGAGAGGGAAGGAGGGAGAGAAACAAAGGGTTTGAAAGTGCCTCAAAACCTTTACAGTTATTCAATTAATTATCAATTACCAACAACAGTACATTACATAACAACCCCAATAATTGAACAAAGAAGTGACTTTACTCTGCACACCCTGATGCGATTTAGTAGTACTTTAAAAGTACAAAAAACATGAATGGTCCTAAACCCGCAGTACTGCAGTACACAGTGTGCTGGACACAGAAGTCAACGTGACTTGATGAGTACACTCCCACACCCACTCCAAGTCCACTTCAATTCATATCAACAAGACCACCGAAGTTAAACATCCTCAATTATAAAACTCACACACACACGCACACACACACACACACACACACACACACACACACACACACACACACACACACACACACACACACACACACACACACACACACACACACACACACACACACATACACACACACACACACAAATGCGTCATCTTAACATTTTATCAATGTTATACAGTATGTTAATTAATTTGTTTAGACGTTTATGAGCGCAGGTAGCAACCGTTCTTAACATTTGGCTTCAGTAAACAAGGAGGTTTGTCTATAAATCCATTGCAGGAAATTTACGCACAGCACTTCTCTACAACATGACGGATCACACACTAAAGAATCCAACTTGGACAAAATATATCTATTTTGGATGCCAGAAAGCGCTGCGAAAAAGTACTTTTCCTTATTTACTTCTAGCTTTTTGAAAACTCAGAAATGAAAAATTCAGACATCAGAGGGTTCCAGAGTCCACGGGGAGGTGTAAGATAGTTGAGGCTGTAAATGTCAAATGATACCAAAATACAGCGTGTGTTTTCCTCCAGAAGGCTGTGCATAGAGGCATGTTTATAACTCCAGTGATCCACAACATACTACACAGGGCCATGATGTTCTAATTCCCTCATCTGAACACACACACGCACAGGCATGCACACACACACACACAGACACTAAAACAGACACACACAGAGTTGGGTAGGTTACTTTGTAAATATAATCAGTTACAGTTACTAGATACCTGTCCAAAATAGTAATCAGTAACGTAACTTTTGGATTACCACAAACTCAGTAACGTAATGTGATTACTTTGAGTTACTTTGCGATTACGTAAGTGGCATTAGAAGAAGCCAAAAATGTATATTACCAATTGAACAACATCTACTGCCAGATAATCAATGTTAAAGTTTACAAAGCTGGCCATAAATGGATGTGGCAATTTACTTGATGGGTTATGTAGGCTTCTAACCCATTGCTTTCCACCACAATAGAGATAACAAAACGATTAGTCTACATATTTACATAAATAACCAAAGTCTGACAGATTACCAGTCATTCCAATTAGTTAAATACCCCTTAAACATCAAGAATAGGATGATAAAACGGAAATATACTGTAGATTAGTGTTTTACCTCAATATAAAACAAAACAAAGGATGTATTAGTTATTATTATTACTGTGTTGTTTAGGTTGTTGTCATGGAGAGTTGATAGGGCTCATTGCTTCAAAACATGGTTGAAAAATAAACGCTGCTCTCATGGAATGGCATGTTTTGAACAACACCGAAAAGTGCTATTTGCGTAACGTGAAAAAATCAATGCCATAATACATACTATGGATTGACCTATTGTTACCATTTTTGTTGGTTATACCATAGAATTAAGAATTAGAATGCTTAATTAATTTGAATAAGATTTCTATGGGTGACACTTTGATATCTCGATGATGTGCAGCTGTTGAAGTCTTTCAAAAGAGTACAAGTTTAGATAGTGGTCTCTGACGTGTTCAGACTCGCTCAGGCAGAACAATCTTAATAAACTTGCACCTTTTCTTAATGCTGAATTGAATGTCATTGAGAAAATAGAAAGGTGTCATTCATAATTTAAAAGTAATCCAATAAATAATAATCTAGTTTTTCAAAAGTATCTGTAATCTGATTACAATATTTGATCTGGTAATTTAACGGATTACAGTTTCTTTGTAATCCATTAATCCCCAACCCTGGACACACACACACACCTACACCTACACACACGCACACACACACACACACACACACACACACACACACACACACACACACACACACACACACACACACACACACACACACACACACACACACACACACACACACACACACACACACACACACTCTAATGCACACACACACACACACACACGCACACACACAACCTGAGGTCAAAATTCCTGATTTGATTTGTCCACGAACCACTGTCTGACCTGCATGCCTCTGACTCTAGGCTTAACGTCCTACAAACAGAGCAATTAGAGGGGATGTCGTGAGACCAGTGGGCTGAGGGGTGGATCTGGGGTAAGCTGACTCTAACCTCAGTTTGCTGAGATTCATTCTCTACCTAACCTTTGCAATGTCTGGACCTGAGGAGAGATTACTCAACGTTTAAATGAAAACCTCTCCGCCTTGTACACGGGACGTAGACAGCACTTAGCGGGACGTAGACAGCACGCCCTTCCTCTCGTCTATGCTTCATCCTCTACTCCTCACCACTCCCTTTTATCAATTTCTCTTCGCCCCTCCCCAAACAAAATATCTCTCTCTCTTTCCCCTTGTCTCTCTCCTCTTTTTCCTTTCCCTCTCTCCTCCCTCCCTCTCTCCTCCCTCTGACAGAGTTGGCTCTGCAGCCAAGGTAAGCAGACTGCCTATGATGTTACGATGATAAAGGTGGTAAGGACTGCATTATTAATCACACCCTGATGGGGACAATACACACACTCACACACACACACTCACACACACACACACACACACAGACACACACACACACACACACACGCAGACGCACACACAGACGCACACACACACAGCTGCTTCATTCCTTCCCAGTTGTTAGGGGACAGGGG
Source organism: Thymallus thymallus (assembly GCA_023634145.1). NCBI lineage: Eukaryota > Metazoa > Chordata > Actinopteri > Salmoniformes > Salmonidae > Thymallus > Thymallus thymallus. The sequence continues at coordinate 9,013,759 of CM042402.1, read as the reverse complement.
AGAGGGAGAAAAGCCTTTGATAGTCCACATTCTATCTGGAAGCCTTCACTAACCCAATGTTAATATTGGAGAGTGGGCTAGCTTGAGGACCCAGTGACGGACACCATCTGTTCGGTGTGTGTGTGCGTGTGTGTGTGCGTGCGTGTGTGTGTGTGTGTGTGTGTGTGTGTGTGTGTGTGTGTGTGTGTGTGTGTGTGTGTGTGTGGTATGTAACATATGTGTATGTATGTTTCTGTGATGTTTATGCTAGCGTCTAATGCTGCTTTCCTGTGTTTACTCATTCAGAATAAATACCTGAGTGAAACTGTTTACCTTCTGGCCAGCATCTCATGTGTAACATCTCATTTAAAACATGTCACTGCAACCCCCAGGCAAAGCAATACATCTCCTCTGGCTTAAATGTCACTGACTTAATAATCACATCCTCTTACAACACACATTTCCACTGCTCCGCCTCTCCGTTGTGTGTGTACACACATCATGGTTTCCCTGCACCCCCACAGACTGCTTCCTGTGTGCGTGTGCGCGTGCGTGCGTGTGTGTGTGTGTGAGTGAGTGTGTGTGTACGTGCGTGTGTGTGTGGGTTATGTTTAGGTATTAATTCCGATTGGTTAAAGTGGTTAAAAATTATATTACATTGTTAGGCTTTCACAAGGCAATTCAGGGAAAAATATAATCATTTTGGTGCGCATAAAAAGAAGACATGAGGGAATTCTGCTAGTGTGTCACGTCGAATTTTATTCACATCAGACACACATAGGCTCATTCTGTTAGCACAACCCAGGGTATGTCTTGTAACCTTACATCAATCATAAACGTTGACTCTTTATATCACATGGAAATGTGAAGTGGACATGCGGCTTGCTTGTATGAAATCAAAGTGGTATTTATTATTATTTCTCAACATCTCATCTTTCAAAATACATTGAGTCTTCTTAATTTACAGCGTTTCCCTCACTCAGACAACAGAAAATGTGCAAAAGTTGCAGGATTAGCGGGAGGGATGGGGGTGCTCAAGTTCATAACGGCTGTCAGTCAAAACCCATACAGAGCTGTGAAGCGCAGAACCAGAGCTCTGAAGTCATCGATAGCATTTTACTGTACAGCCACTACGTTACATTGTAGCCGTTTATCAGTGTCCAAATCTGCCATTTTCAACCCGTATATGGGTACGAGTGTAAAGGGTTACAGGTTGAATAAAAAGACTGTTCATGTTGTTTATAACCTTACAGTCTTGGTGTTTTATCAATAGCAGACACGACTGACCATGCATTTATTTAAACAATACCGGAATTCACTGGCAAAAGGAAACAGTTATTCACTACAGAACGGACATGTAATCAAAACAAGAGAGGGAGGGATGAATAAATAAAGGAGGTGGGAGGGAGAGATGGAGGGAGGGAGGGACAGAGAATGTGTATGCGTTTGTGTGTGTATGCATCTGTGTGTGTGTGTGTGTGTGTGTGTGTGTACGCGTCTGTGTGTGTGTGTATATGCATCTGTGTGTGTGTGTGTGTGTGTGTGTGTGTGTGTGTGTGTGTGTGTGTGTGTGTGTGTGTGTGTGTGTGTGTGTGTGTGTGTGTGCGTCTGTGTGTGTGTATGCGTCTGTGTGTGTGTGTGTGTGTGTGTGTTTGTGTGTGCAGATAACTTTGACTACCAAATTGAATTGTCAGTAGAAGACAGACACACACTACAAGAAAAATACCTCCCTGTTGAGTGTTTGAGTTGAGAGCCCTTAACCCCCGACACACACTCCACCTGTAAAGTAGAAAACCTGTCCAGTCCTTGATGCCCTGATCATTTAGCAGGGTAATTAAACCGCCAGTGGATGGCAGGCTAATTGTCAAACCAATATAATGACATGTATTTGTTATGCTACAGCTGTTACCAGAGAGATCCAGATCACCACACAGTGCTGGGGAGGAAATGGGCTCGTAATCACCCTGGCTGTGTGTGTGTGCTTGTGCTTGTGCGTGTGTGTGCTTGGTGTTTAGACATTTTATTACCAGCTGATTACACCGCTCTGACACATCCCTTCGGCAGGGCCGAAAACCATCCTTGCCACTTCCTACAAACACACAAACACTCTCTGAGAGTCGGGAGAGCTGGAACAGTGGAGTGCATGCAGAGTAAGGTACCGTGCCACACCAGTCCCTGATTGGCTTATTTCCATTTCAATTACACAGTCCATTGACATAGCTCACACATACACACATCATTCAGTGGAAAGGCCAGAGAGAATGTGTGAGAGAGAGAAAGAGAGAGAGGCTATCCCACCTGTGTAACGAAAAGGTAAATCAGCTTTTCATTACATCCTTCTCTCCGAACAGCCCCATGCCTCCCTCTCTCCATTCCACCCTACCTCCATCTCTCTCCCTACCTCCTCCTACTCTCCCCCTCCCTCCCTCCTCCTCCATCCCTCCATCTTTCCCTCCCTCCCACCTAATTTTATTCATCCCTCCCTCTCTACTTCTTCTTCATTAATTCCTCCCTCCCACCTCCCTTGGATTGTTAAATCTACGTGTATTGTACCTACAGACTTATACAGTCTTCCCACACTTTGCAACCTGAATATGCAGCATTTATCATGTCAAGGCAATTCAAAAATACGTAAAGGTATACATGCATATTATACACACATACACAAACACAGCTACTCATTTTTTATATTAAACTTTTATTTAACTAGGCAAGTCAGTTAAGAACAAATTCTTATTTACAATGACGACCTACACTGGCCAAACTTGGATGACGCTGGGCCAATTGTGCGCCGCCCTATGGGACTCCCAATCACGACCGGTTGTGATACAGTCTGGATTTGAAACAGGTTTTCTGTAGTGATGCCTCTAACACTGAGATGCATGCAGTGTCTTAGACCACTGCGCTACTTGAGAGCCCAAGATATAACCCCAGATACGTGCTCCAGCCAAATTAATTTGTTTCAGCGCCATGTTGTGTGTGTGTGTGTGTGTGTGTGTCTGTGTGTGTGTGTGTGTGTGTGTATTATACAAGCCCTGAGTGAAGGATGACTTGTTCATCTGAATCAACAGTGAATGTGTTTAGCCGAGGGCAGCTGAACTTTCTCTGACCCAGGCTACAGCACACATACTAGGCAACACGAGTTAGAGCAGTTGGCTAATCTTGGAAAATCTGTTTTTAGAGAGAATGAAGAGAGCTGGAAAGGAGGTGTAGTGTTAAAGGAGGAACGACAGTCAGATAAGCTGATAATCAAATGAATTGATTGATGTCCCTTAAATAGCATTAACCATGAATTTGGATGTGACTTTGAAAACGATGTAAAAGAAAAGGTGTTATCTAGAACCTAAAAGGATTCTACGGCTGTCCCCATAGGAGAACCCTTTGAATAACCATTTTTGGTTCCAGGTAGAACCCTTTTTGTGTTCCACATAGAATGGTTCTAACTCTAACCAAAAAGGGTTCTCCTATAGAGACAGCTGAAGAACCCTTCTGGAACCCTTTTTTCTAAGAGAGTAGAGGATGACTTCATTTCCTCCCTCCATCCCTCGATATAGACAAAAGAAACAAGTGTACAACGCAAGGCAGAGCCAGTCAAATGTTCCCACAACGCTTTGGAAACTTTCTCCAACTGCTCTGACAGTCAGATGGACCTCAGTGTGATGTCACTGGAGCATGTGACAGGGCCATTTATGATGTGAGTGCCAGCTACATTCCAAGATTTCTAACTGGCCTACTGATGGACAGGGAGAGGAGAATTAGACATATAGGGTTACCATATTACCTTCGCTGTGGCTGTTTCACATTCACAGGCGCTGGCACACTCACACAAGCAGGCACGTATGTGCACACAAACATAAACATACACTGAGTTTTACTGCGGACATGTGTTTCTCATTTATAGATGGTACTCCTGGATCGCAGCAGGTGGGCAGGCTTGTATAATATACTCGATGTCAGAGGATAGGAAGAAAGGCTGCTAATGGATCTTCTCTCACACTCGTGCGTGTGTGTGTGTGTGTGTGGTGTGTGTGTGTGTTCCCCAGTTTTAGAGAGAGAGAGAGAGAGAGGAGGGGGAGAGAGAGAGATAGAGAATGGGGGAGAGAGAGAGAGAGGAGAGAGAGGAGGTGGAGAGAGAGAGAGAATGGAGGAGAGAGAGAGATAGAGAGAGGGAGGAAGGGGGAGAGATAAAGAAAGAGAGAGAGGAATGGGAAGAGAGAGGGGGAGAGAGAAAGAGGGAAGAGGGGGGGGGAGAGAGAGAGAGAGAGAGAGAGAGAGAGAGAGAGAGAGAGAGAGAGAGAGAGAGAGAGAGAGAGAGAGAGAGAGAGAGAGAGAGAGAGAGAGAGAGAGAGAGAGAGAGAGAGAGAGAGAGAGAGAGAGGGTAGAGGAGGGAGAAACATATACTGTATAGAGAGAGAGAGAGATAGAGAGAGAGCACAACAGGGATGGACAGATATCAAATCAAATTTGAAAGGTCGCATACACATATTTTGCAGATGTTATCGCAAGTGCAGTGAAACGCAGTAATACCTAACAATACAAACAGTACTCAAATCCCAAAACATTTTAATAAAGAAATTAAGAAATATCAGAATGAGCAATGTCAGAGTCCGGAATATAAATGCATAGATATGTATATAATGGTGCGTATAGACAGTATGGACAGTATATGAATAGAACATGTGTGTACAGCAGTAGTTCTATAGGATGAGCCTTGACTAGAATACAGTACATACATACTGTATGAAGTGTGTTAAACAGTATGTAAACATTATTAAAGTGACCAGTGTGTGAGTGAATGCGAAATAGTGGAGTGGTGGAAGCAGGCGCAGGGAGACAGGCTACTGTACTGTGTTTTTAATCTCAAACGAGACAAAAACATGTGTACAACAGAGAGCTCTGGGTGAGTCTGGTGCTGACTCACCTGGGAAGGCCCTACAGTGCTCTGCCTGCCGCCTCGACTCCCGGAAGGACCCCTCCAGCACCGACCAGCCGTGTGTCCTTGGCGGCCACAGCTGGTGCAGGAAAGGACCCCTCCTCCAGCCTCCCTGAGTGCAGCCCCTCCCAGCTCCATGGGTGTTGGAGCGGGGAGGCTGGAAGATGGGTTTGACGGGCCCTGATCGGGACGTCCTCGGGTGGCCAGCAGGTTGTCCAGCCTGATGGACATGTCCACCAGCTGGTCCAGGGTGAGGGTGGCGTCCCTGCAGGCCAGCTCCCGACGGACGTCCTCCCGGAGACTACACCGGAAGTGGTTGATCAGGGCCCTGTCATTCCACCCTGCGCTCGCAGCCAGGGTCCGGAAATCCTGGGCGCTCCTCGTCCCCTGCCGCAGATGGAACAGGCGTTCACCCGCCGATCTACCCTCAGGCGGATGGTCGAAGACCGCCCGAAACCGGCGAGTGAACTCCCCGTAGTGGTCCAACACCGCGTCATCCTCGAACCAGATGGTGTTGGCCCACTGCAGGGCTTTCCCATCCAGGCAGGATACGAGGGCCGACACTCTCTCGCGTCCCGAGGGAGCCGGGTGAACGGTCGCCAGGTATGGCTCCAACTGGAGCAGGAATCCCTGGCAACCGGTCGCTCCGCCATCGTACGCCCTCGGGAGTGAGAGCCGAATCCCACTGGGACCAGGGACAGGAGGAGCGATCAAGGGAACCGATGGAGGGACTGGTGGAGGTGTGGGTGGTCCCACCTGTCCCCCACGCTCCATCGTCAGCAGCACACCCAGGAGGGCTGGGCTCACCTGCTGCTTCCATATTACGGTCCGTGATTCTGTCACGAGTTGGTGGAAAGAGAGACCAAGGCGCGGTGCATTCATAGTTCGACATTTATTTTCCCAAATTCCAAAAATGACGAACTATCAAACAAAACACGATATACCAAAACGTAACACACTTACTTTCACAGTGACATGATGATAATGACCCACACCTAGGATGTGGGACCTACAAACATATGTAGGATCCCTAGATCTGTCAGACTCTGACCATGGCTATATAGAGAAGCAATAGGCTTCAATGACTATGTACATAGGGCAGCAGTCTCTAAGGTGCAGGGTTGAGTACCGTGTGGTAAACAGTTAATAACAGTGACTAAGGTTCAGGGCAGGGTACTGGGTGGAGTTCTTGACGTTCCTGTGACACCAGATGCTGTAACTGTCCTGGAGGGCAGGCAGTGTGTGCCAGGTAATGTGTTGGGCTGATTGCTGTTCCAGGAGGTGATACATCTGTAGAGGTTTGTGAAGGTCTTAGGGGCCAAGCCTCCTGAGGTTGAAGAGGCACTTGAAGAAACTTGAAGCTTTTCACCTTCTCCACTGCGGACCTGTTGATGTGGATGGGGGCGTAATCTCTCGGCGGTCTCTTGAAGTCCACGATCAGCTCCAGGTTATTTTCCTGGCCCTCACCTCCTCCCTGTAGGCTGTTTCGTCATTGTTGGTAATCAGGCCTACCACTGTTGTGTCATCACCAAACGTGATGATTAAATTGAAGTGCGTGTCTAAGCAGTCATGGGGGAACAAGAAGTACAGGAGGGGGCTGAGCACGCACCCCTGTGGGGCCCCCGTGTTGAGGATCAGCATGGCAGAGGTGTTGTTGCCTACCTTTACCACATGGTAAAGAAGTCCATTCAGGAAGTCCAGGACCCAGTTGCACAGGGAGGGCTTTAGACCCAGGGCCCAAGCTTAGTGATGCACTTAGAGGGTACTATGGTGTTGAAGGCTGAGCTGTAGTCGATGAACAGCATTCTTACATAGGAATTCCTCTTCTCCAGTGATTGGTGATTGCATCATAGGGAAGAGAGAGAGAGAGAGAGAGAGAGAGAGAGAGAGAGAGACAGTAGGAGAGGGAGAGAGGAGAGAGGAGAGAGGGAGGAGAGGGAGAGGGAGAGGGAGAGGGAGTTTGTCTCCTGCTTTATAATCTGATGGAGGCTCTTTGCCTGTGAGAGATTGTGAGAGCATTGTGGATGAAGGTATTAGACTTCTATTGCATATCGATTTGCCCATATCACACATGGAGGAGGAGAGACAGTGTAATCTTAAGGATGTCCCAGGACACACACACACGCACACACACATAGTATGACAGGTCCAGTAATCCCAGGCTATTTGCAGGAGAAAGACAGAGCCCAACCAACAGCTTACAAAAAAAATTAAAGGAGCTCAAGCTCCTGTGTGTGTGTATGCGTGTATGTATGCGTGTGTGTGTGTGCATCCGTGCGTGTGTATGTATTTTTGCATGTGTGTTTGTGCATGTGTGTATTGGTGCATGTGTGTATATATTTGAGTATGTGTCATTGTAAACACATCCTGCTAGTATTGGTGCATGTGTGTATATTGGAGTATGTGTCATTGTAAACTCATCCTGGTCTCTCGATCACTGTTGACACTGTATCACCAGGTGTGGGAATGACCAATTCAAGGCATCATCAACTAAAAAACATTTCAACATCAGTTAGTTTACTTACGAAACTAGTCCAAACATGTCTCTAGCTGAGATAGATGTGTGGTAACACTTTATATGGACAGTCCATCTGTAGATACTCTACAGTTCTAGCAGTAACAGTTAATCTAACTGTGTGGCCAGATGTGTGGTGATAAGGACAAACTTTTCCAGGTATCTTTTGTATCTAAACACTAGGAAGTAGCAAATCACTCCGTGTTCCCTTCTAGTGCTGTTTCCTAATAATCATACATTAACATCTACTGTGTCAGAAAAACGGTGAAAAGCGTGGGATTCTTGTAGAAATACCTTGATTCAAATGATCTTAGAATATCTGGTTATTTTCTACTTCACTTGCTTTGGCAAAGTTAACATATGTTTCCCATGCCAATAAAGCCCCTTAAATTGAATTGAATTGAGAATTGAGAATTGAGAATTGAGAGAGAGAGAGAGAGAGAGAGAGAGAGAGAGAGAGAGAGAGAGAGAGAGAGAGAGAGAGAGAGAGAGAGAGAGAGAGAGAGAGAGAGAGAGAGAGAGAGAGAGAGAGAGAGAGAGAACCAAAGTTCTCAATTGGTGCAAAACATATAGAGTATTGCACACAATACAACTATTTGGGTTTAAAAATAAGTTTGACTGGACACCTAAATAATGCAGTGAATGAACTGAGAGACAAAGCACGCAGGGCATTCTATGCCATTAAAAAACAAATCCAAATTGAAATACCTATTACAATTTGGCAAAAACGAATTAAATGCGTGATTGAAACAATCACACTCTATGGCAGCGAGGTGTGGGGTCCACTTACAAAACAAGATTTTACCCACTGGTACAAACATCCCATTGAGACCTTGCACGCGGAACTTTGTAAGATTCTCCTACATGTCCAGAGGAAAACTACAAACAATGCATGCAGGGCAGAATTAGGCCGATATCCACTAATATTAAAAACTCAAAAAAGTTTTGGAAACACCTAAAACACAGTGACCCCCTCTCATATCATTACCAAGCCCTGCAATACCAAGAGTTGAGCAAAGATAAGAGTCCCTTCATCCAACTGGTCCAGGGGCTGAGTTCACAAACTTGTTCCACTAACACACTGAAGCCTCAGGACCAGAACATCCAATCAATCAGAATTAACCAAATTACAAAACATCTAAAACAAAACTACATTATCTATTGGAAACACAAACACAAGCACAAGGCAAAATACAGTGCTATTTGGCCCTAAATCGACAGTACACCATGGCAAACTATCTGACCATGGTGACTGATCAAAACCTCAGAAAAACCTTGACAAAGTGGAGGCTCAGCGAGCACAGCCTTGCTATTGAGAAGGGTAGACACTGGAAAACCTGGCTCCCTGTAGAGGAAAGGCTGTGCAACCACTGCACCACAGCAGAACCAGAGACAGAGCTGCATTTCCTGACAAAATGTCAAAAATATAAAACTGTCAGAGAGAGTCACTTCCCCAAATTCAAACAAGTAGTCTGGGGCTTTGAGGACCTCTCTGAAATAGAAAGGCTGCCAATCCTTTTGGGGGAAGACATGGACAGCTGTGCACTGGCAGCATCCTATGTTGCTGCCTGCCACAAGTTGAGGGACAGTGCCTGACATATTTACTGCCTTTTTTTTTTTTCTATGTTGTTATTTTGTTCTCTGATGTAATTATACAAAAAAAAAAAAAATGGATGTATGATACTTTGGCAATATGTACATTGTTGCGTCATGCCAATAAAGTGAATTGAATTGAATTGAGAGAGAGAGAGAGACAGAGACAGAGACAGAGACAGAGACAGAGACAAAGGGAGAGAGAATGTGTTGGAGTGGACTAAAAGAGAAAAGAGGTAGAGATGAGGAGAGAGTGAAATTCATTTTAGCAAAGTTGGGATTCACGTCAGTGCACTGATCATTACCCCAACAGAGCAGAGTGATAACTACTGAACATACACAAACACACACACACACACACACTGACCTTCAGAGCAGGTTGCCATGGAGCTGTGTCAGGGTGTTATAATGTCACCACTTTCATAAAACCTAACCCCTTTCACAGTTCACAAACCACACTGCACTGTGTGTGTGTGTGTGTGTGTGCGTGCGTGTGTGCGTGTGTGTTTGTGTGTGTGTGTGTGTGTGTAGGCTGTTGCTATAGGCTACAGCAACCATATATCACTTGAAGAGAGAGCCAAAACAAATGTGTCATTCTTCTGCAGGGCAACAACAGTTATGTGTTCATGGGTGTGGCCATATCATTGAGTTAAAGCTGACATACTCCAGCTGTGGCCAGCCTATATATCCAGCTCCCACCTCCTACCAAACGTTGTGTGGAGGTTGGTTGTTCAGTAGCAATTCACACTCAACACAACTGAACTGCTCCTACTGAGTCCAAATGGACAAGTATGGTAGTGAAGCTGATGGATGAATAACAGAAGGTAAGCAATCTGAGTGACTAAAGACAAAATGTGCTACAGGCTACACCAACAGATGAACACTTACATTGAGTGCACAAAACATTAAACACACCTTCCTAATATTGAGATCCACAGGGATGCTGGCCCATGCTGACTGCAATGTTTCTCACAGTTGTGTCATGTTGGCTGGATGTCCTTTTCGTGGTGGACCATTGATGATATACACAGGGAACTGTTCAAACCCAGCAGTGTTGCAGTTCTTGACACAAATCGGTGTGCCTGACACTTACTACCATAACCCATTCAAAGGCACTTTAATATTTTGTCTTGCCCATTCACCCTCTGAATGGCAGACATACACAATCCATGTCTCAATTGTCTCAAGGCTTATTATTTAACCTGTCTCCTCCACTTCATCTACACGAATTGAAGTGGATTTAACAAGTGACATCAATAAGGGATCATAGCTTTCACCTTGATTCACCTAGTCAGTCTGTCGTGGAGGGAGTTCCTAATGTTTTGTCATCTCAGTGTATAAGACTGTCACCCAACAACACCTTCAAATCCACTACTATACCACAGCTTAGCCTGGCACAAAGACACAACTACAGGCAGAGATGATTTCCCTGGAATCTGTTGAGTGTTCAAAAGCAGTGTTTGTAAAAAGCAGATGGTGATTTAAAGATGATGGAAGTGCTTGGTAACTGTAGCACTGGTCTCTACAGACACGACAGCACCGTCTGGTAACAGACCACTGTCTGCTCCCAGGAAGTCTCATTTGAGTGTGTGTGTGTGTGTGTGTGTGTGTGTGTGTGTGTGTGTGTGTGTGTGTGTGTGTGTGTGTGTGTGTGTGTGTGTGTGTTTGTACTCCTATCTAAGAGAGTCACAGTGAGTAAATGCATATAGGTAGTATTGTGAGTACTGATGCAAGGTGGGAGGGCCCACGGTCTATAAAAACAATAATAATAACTATATTGATTTATATTTGGGGCCCTGGAGGTATAGAATAGCATAGCTATAAAACATTATTCTCTCTGCCCCATGGCAAAATGTGTAGAATTGCATGAGATTAGCTATAAAACTGCTCAGACCTTGCGGTATGCCACTGATTGAGAGAAACAGAGGAGAGAAAGAGAGAGAGAGAGAGACAGAGAGAGAGAGAGAGAGAGAGAGAGAGACAGAGAGAGAGAGAGAGACAGAGAGAGAGAGAGAGGACATGATGAAGGACAGATAGAGTGCTCGACAGAGAAGGAGGGAGGTTGGCATTGAGAGCTTAACACCAGAACCACCAACTGCCACTGACGTTTGATTTTATAAATAAAATAAATCTGTCCCCCCAAAAAGCTGTATGCTGTTTCTTTCCTGACTTTTCCTAAATGTTTGTATTTTACACTGCTCATTTGTCAGAATTGCTTTCAAGACGTTGGTTTTAATTTAGAAAGACAATAGTGTAATGCTGAGTTTGTGTTATGCCTATTTACCAGCAGCACATCATTTGACCGCATGCCTTGCTGTTGATATCATTCTCTTTGTAAAAATAAGCTGTTATGGGACTGTTTAATTTACTATAACTCTATTACTCTAACACATTGAAGGTAAAACTAACGTGTCTAATCCCAGCTCAGGGAAACTAAAACATGCTACATGTTGCAGTCTACCTTTAGAACAACGCAAAACATATCGTTGACTCAATCCAGCGAAGCAAACGATGCCAGCCCACTGAATGAATGACAAATGGATGGAATGGGACATAATTGTGCAAGTTACTTCTCAATCAAATGTAAATTAGACCTAACTGAATGATGAGGGTGAAGAGGTTGATTTAATTTAGAACAACAATGGTGTAATGACGAGATTGTGTTATGCCTATTTATCAGCGTTGGCGCTCATGTTAATAATTTGCCGCGCCTTACGGGTTGATACCATTCTCTTTTACGTTTTACGTTTGTAAAAATAAGCTGTCGCAGCACTGTTTTATTTACTGTAACTCTATTACTAATCAAATGTATTGTAAGGTAAACGAAAACATGCTACGTGTTGCAGTCGGCCTTTAGAATAATGCCAAACATATCCTTGACTCCAAGTTGATGAGCGGGAAACAAACGATGCCAGTCAGCCTTCACAGCCGGCCCATCAAAATGACACCTAAACTATACCGAAACTAATTTCACACATAATAAGAGTTAGCCTATAGACAAGATTACATTGACAATAATCTGATGAGTGACAATATTAGGCCTATCAGCTGTCAAATTGTACATGAAGAGATGGGAGCATCTTGTAATTGACAGATGCAGGGACAGGAACATCGCTTTATCAAATCCTCCTTCAGAGTCACATGCAGGTAAAACACTGTGATTTCTATATAGTGTCAGAAAGAGCATGTTCTGCAGACACTTACCTTTGTCAAATAACTCATGAGGTGCAGTTATTTTTCCAAATGTCGCTTTTTCTAAGAATATCCGTGAATGTGCTTTTTACATTGGTCAAAATGTCTAAGGTTAACTTTAGGCATTAACTCCAAATTGTTAAGTTTAGGGTTAAGTTTAGGCAATAATTCCCGAAATCGTATAGTTAGGCATTAACTCTGAATGGTTAAGGTAACGGTTTGGGATAGCCTTAAAACATACATCTCAATAACAATTTTCTATCGCTGGATTCAAACCTTTGGAATCAGAGGCAGATGCTGACACCTATCCACCATCCCTGTCCACAACTGAAACCTCCCTACGTCCTCAGACTTGGATGGATGTTGAAAACTGACTTGAATCACAGGTGACATGGCTGGGGGTTAAATGGTGAGTTAGGGCTGGAGTTGTGTGTGTGTTATGAAGATGTTAAGCCTTCATAGAAGGCAGGGATCATCAACTAGATTCAGCCGCGTGAAGATTTCTTCTTGAGCGGATGGTGGGGGCCGGAACATAATTACAAATCATTTGTAGACAAAACAATTGACCACAAGAACCCCTAACAGATAAATGATTTAACTAAAACATAATCATTTCATAATCATGTGTGTGTGTGTGTGTGTGTGTGTGTGTGTGTGTGACCCCTCAGATTTTCACTACACACTATACTCTGTTCTGTTGGCCTTGTACGACCCTCATTGAACGAGAAAAAACTTCCCCCAAAAGTCTCCAGAATCTCCCCACAGCACTCAATACATGACCTCAATGACAACCAGCTCTGATTGGCTCGTGATCAAAAGCTGGTTCAGATCAGACACCAGGGGAAGGAGAGGGAAGGAGGGCGCTAGGTCAGGTCTTGGTGGGCACAAATTACAATCTGTTCACATCTTACTCTATGAGGTCGTGAACTTCTGAACTATTGCCAGCTAGGTCTAGTGATGGAGAGGTCTCACCTTTTCTGGCTCAATTTGAGAACGTTTATGTTTGATGTGAAATGAAAGAATGTTTAGGGTTGTAATTGAAAAGAGGTGTCACCTTAAACAGAGTGGATAGCCTGGCCAGGGGCAAACGAGAGAGAATATCATCAATTATTTGGTTATTTATTAGATATAGTAAAACCAACTGTTATAAACGCAAAGTGTTCATTGGATGTCTAATTCAAACTCAGCTTGCAAGCTTATCATGATGATTTTCTTGTCTTCACAGAAAATAGGTTTACTCCAATATCTGCATTGTTTTTAAAATGGCATGGGGACAAACAAATTGACACATCTTGAGTTCAGATTTTTACAACTTATCCACAAGTAAAACGTACCAGTTTCACAGAAATGTTCACAGAAATCCATATTTGAAATTGGCAGATTTTGGGGCTGATTTAAGACGAAAACTTCAACCCTGTTACTTGATGTGACACCTACAGTAGGCACTTAATATAGCAATTTTTTTATTTAACTTGACCAGTTTCCGTCTGTATAAAGGCATGGTCTTCAAGCTATTGGAGATGGCAAAACATTAAATAATAATAATAATAATAATAATAATTGATTGGCACTTTTCTAGACACCTAACACTCTTTACAGTGTCATGGGAAACTCACCACTCTAACACCACGTAAATACTCTTTATTTGTACTTATGTTATTCGCCCATCCACCCCCCCTTCGGAGGACAAAAGTTTTTCATACACAGTATTATATGATAGGAATACAGTTTGATATTCACATGCAAGCCTCCTCACCATGTGCTCTAACTGTTGGATTGGGACACCTGTTTCAAGTCCCAGCTTCTTACATTTTATTGAGGAATATTCCATTGTTAGTTAGTACTTCAACATTATTAAAATGAAATGAATGTTGTAAAAGTGTGTGGTATAAATTACAGTGACCCGTCTTTGAACTTGCTGCCTTCTTGTTCATTTCAGCAGCATATTTATCTTCGGCTTGGGTTTGTCTGTCTTTGCCCTGGTGGCATTCAGACGTCTTTGTGCCCACAACTTAAAAAGGAACACCATTGAATGGGAGACTTTTACTCTCCCAGCTGAGTTTTTTTTTTTTTCTGCCAAAGGCTGTGCATCTGTTGAAGGTCAAGAATATGATATATTACTATTAGAATGAAAAGCTTGCAGGTGAACTAACAACGTTGCTCTGTCAAATAGAATAACTATTATGTGCTTGGAATGGAATCCCTTATGATAGCTATCTTATTTTAGATGAGAGTAACAACAGTTAGCTACTAGTGATCTAAAAAAGAAAAGAGAACTAACCCCTTTGCCCAAAACCTTTGTCCTTTTTCAATGTTATGAATGTTAGTGACTTAGCCAATTCTTGTTCCTGAATGTGTTTAGTTATGTGGTCCTCAAACTTGAACTCAAGATATGCCATTTCGAAAATGAGGCGTTTCCCACGTCATCACACTCCCTCATCTGATTGGACGAGTAGGCGGCCTTCTGACTTTGTGGCTGTGGTAACTAGTGACAACAATCAGGTTCGGCTGTAAGAGGTTCAGGGTGGGCTGTAAGAGGTTCAGGGTGGGCTGTAATAGAATCATGGTGGGCTGTAAGAGGGTCAGGGTGGGCTGTAATAGAATCATGGTGGGCTGTAAGAGGGTCAGGGTGGGCTTTAAGAGGTTGAGTGTGGGCTGTAATAGAATCATGGGGGGCTGTAATAGAATCAGGGTGGGCTGTAAGAAGGTCAGGGTGGGCTGTAAGAGGTTCAGGGTGGGCTATAAGAGGTTGAGGGTGGGCTGTAAGAGGTTGAGGGTGGGCTGTAATAGAATCATGGTGGGCTGTAATAGAATCAGGGTGGGCTGTAAGAGGGTCAAGGTGGGCTATAAGAGGTTCAGGGTGGGCTGTAAGAAGTTGAGGGTGGGCTGTAAGAGGTTCAGGGTGGGCTGTAAGAGGTTCAGGGTGGGCTGTAAGATGTTCAGGGTGGGCTGTAAGAGGTTGAGGGTGGGCTGTAATAGAATCATGGTGGGCTGTAAGAGGGTCAGGGTGGGCTGTAATAGAATCATGGTGGGCTGTAAGAGGGTCAAGGTGGGTTTTGCTAACATTTTAACACATATATTTTCATGATACAACAAAGGCCTCAGTTGTGTGTGTGTGTGTGTGTGTGTGTGTGTGTGAGTGTGTGTGTGTGTGTGTGTGTGTGTGTGTGTATGTGTGTGTGTGTGTGTGTGTGTGTGTGTGTGACAAAGCCTGGTCCCCTCCTCACCTCAGAGGGAGGAAGAGATGGAGGGATTAAGAGAATGGAATGAGTGAGTGAGTCAGGGAGAGATTGGGGTAAAGAGATAGGCCAGGGAAATTGAAAGTAGATGAAATTGCTGCTGAGTATAAGAGACTTTAGTCTATACCCCATGTCTCCTTTTATGACCTGCATACTACTGCAGGCAAGATAAAAAATATATAGAGAAACAGAGAGAGAGAGAGAGAGAGAGAGAGAGAGAGAGAGAGAGAGAGAGAGAGAGAGAGAGAGAGAGAGAGAGAGAGAGAGAGAGAGAGAGAGAGAGCAAGAGATTGAGAGGGGGGGATAAAGAAAGAGAGAGAAACCGAGAGAAAGAGGAATGGATAGAGAGATAATGTTAGTATTGAAAAAGAGAAGGGGTGAGAAGGGGTGAGGTCACAAATTGAATCCCATTTGAGGTTACAGCAATGGAGTATAGGTGAGAAATTATTTATTTGCCAAAGGCAAACCGTCATAGCTCACACTCCACTCTCACCAGTGCATGTACACTTACACACAGCTCTGCCCATTCACAACTTGGTGAAATTACACTCAGTATAGAGCTATCCTCCCTCCCTCCCTCCCTCCCTCCCTCTTCCCCCTCTACTTCCTCCTTCTCTCCCTCCTTCTCCCTTCCTTCCCTCTTCCCCCCTTCCTCCCCTCTTCTCTCCCTCCCTCTCTTAACCAGGGGAGTGTGGCCAAAACAACAGCTCTGTTTTGCACCCTCTGAATGGCACACATGCTGCTACTTCACTCAATCCCGTTTCTTAAATGCCTCCCTAACTGTTTTATATTCCCTGAGACCAACCAGAAATGTTTCCTTAGCCACATATTCCCAGATGTTCATAAAACAGCTTGTGGTTTCTCGTTTCTGCATTACCAAGTGTAGGCTAGGTGCACTTTAATTAGCACGTTCGGTGCCGTGGGAGAAGGGGTGTAGTGCTGCCGGAGCGCACTGGAGCGTCGCTCGCAACTTCTCACAATGGTGCTCATTTAGTAGTGTTAGATAAAAGCTGAATCAGTGTCTTGAAAGATCACATAATGATTAATTAGTATTCTACATAGCACAACCAAATATAATAGCACAGTATATCATCTACCTGCAATCATCTACCTTCTGCAGAGGGCCTACTCTCACCTGGACAATGCAGGTTGCACTGTGAGGGTCATGTTTTTTGACTTCTCCAGTGCCTTCAATACCATTCAGCCCCTGCTACTGGGTGAGAAGATGAGGAGGATGAAAGTGGAAGCACCCTTAGTCTCCTGGGTCACGGACTACCTGACCGGTAGGCAACAATTTGTGCGACTACAGAGCTGTGTGTCAGAACGGGCAGTTAGCAACACAGGGGCCCCCCAGGGTACGGTCCTGTCCCCCTTCCTGTTCACCCTCTACACCTCAGACTTCAGATATAACTCTGAAACATGCCACCTACAGAAGTTCTCGGATGACTCTGCTATTGTAGGGTGCATCAGGGGTGGGCAGGAGGAGGAGTACAGGAGCACAATCAGTGACTTTGTGTTGTGGTGTGAGCAGAACCACCTTCAGCTCAACATCAGCAAAACTAAGGAGATGGTGGTGGACTTCAGGAGAACCAAGGCACAACTGACTGCAGTCCCTATAAAGGGGATGGATGTGGAAATGGTTGAGTCATACAAGTTCCTGGGTGTCCATATGGACAACAGACTGGAATGGGCTGGTAACACCGGGGCCCTGTACCAAAAGGGCCAGAGCCGACTCTACTTTCTGAGGAGGCTCAGGTCCTTCAACGTGTGCAGTAAACTACTGCATACCTTCTACCAGTCTGTGGTGGCCAGTGCCATCTTTTTTGCAGTGGTGTGCTGGGGAGCAAACATCAAAGCCGGTGATGCTTCTCGGGTAAATAAGCTGATCAGGAAGGCTAGCTCTGTCCTGGGGATGAGCCTTGACACTCTAGAGGAGGTGGCGGAGAGACGGATCCTGGCCAAACTGCTGGCCATCATGGACAACGTCACCCACCCTCTGCACGCTATGGTTATGACGCAGAGGAGCACTTTCAGTCACAGACTGATCCCACCACGGTGTGCCAGAGAGCGCTACAGGAGGTCCTTCCTGCCGGCGGCTATGAGACTGTATAATGCCTCACCGGGGTGCCGTGCCGTCGGCAACATAGATCTGGAACTGTTGGGGTGCTAGGACCTAGTTTAACAATTATGCATCCATCCGTGAGTAACTCTGGTCCATCAGCACTCATGCACTCAGGACCTATTTATTCATACAGGTCTGTATATACATACTCATGTACAGTTGTTATATTATATCACATGCAATATTGTAAGTAATTATTGGACGTAGGCATTCACTCAGGAATGCATATTAGTATCCTGCCAGTTGCACCTTTTCTCATTGCTTTTAGTATATCGAATGTGCAATAAGTGCAGTTGTCTGTAATTAAACCCTGCGCACTAAGGACTGTATTTTTAAGGGAATTACTATTATTACCCCAAATGATATCATACACACATTTAGCTATTAAAGTATCTCTTCCTGTCATTTACCTGTACAGTTTGTGTAAACATGCAAGTATTCACTTATCTGTAAATATAACTGTATACCTAACTGTACAGCTAATTTAACCATGCAAAATTTTCACTTACCTGTTCATTTAGCCAGTCTGTCTATTAAGTAAACTATTATTACCCTCGCTCATATCATACGCATTTTTAGCTACTGAAGTATTTCTCTGCCATCGACCTGTATAGTATAGTTAACCATCCAACATCCACCAACGTATAGTGTACATATTCAGCCAACCACCCATACTATGCAATGTCCTTTTATAGCTTTTTTTTGCACTCCAGATATCTTGTATTTCTATACTTTTTCATACTGCCGCTCTATGTATCATGTACCGTGTATCTGTCTTTTGTGTACTTTCGTTGTGGCATTTTGCACCTGCCCTGTGTTTTGTTGTAGCTGCTTGACAATGAAATTTCCCCCCCGGGGGATCAATAAAGTACCTATCTATCTATCTATCTATCTATGTTCCTGTTACAAACACCACCTCATTTCTTATGAGATTTTAGGATGATTAATGTAAAAATATAATGTGGCCTAAACTCGACCGCACACGCCACTAGGCACAATGTGGATGTAGGCCACACTGTCCCGCAAAATCATTCTGTTGTCCCGCATTTGGGTAATTTCGCACGCACGCACGCACGCACACACACACACACACACACACCTTCAAGTGTTTATGTGTAGTCCTGTGTAGCTCAGATGGTAGAGCATGACGCTTGCAACGCCAGGGTTGTAGGTTTGATTCCCATGGGGGACCAAAATGAAAAAGTATGAACATGTATGCACTAACTAACTGTAAGTTGCTCTGGATAAGTGTGTCTGCTAAAAGTACATGTGGAACCCTATAAAGCCCATCCAGCTGTCTCTCTCCAAACCAATAAATATCTCTCTCTCTGGTGTGTGCAGGTGGTGAGCTGTGCAAAATGGCTGTGGCACTGCCACCCTTTTTTCAAGGACAATCACACTGCCTGTCTAAACTGTTCCGTTTGAACGACACACACACACACCTGTGTAATGACTGTCACCCTTCCCTGGTTATGAACTAAATCAGCATAATCCCTTCACACTCTGTTAATCACAAGCAAAGGCAGGCTATGACAGTGGAGACTAACACATACACACAGAGAGAAACACACACATATGTATACCTGTGTGGCCTGCTACTTTCTCTGACAACCATGACATCTTTTCCCAAGTTTACATCCGTTTACATCAGTCTACTGAGTTTACATCTGTTTACATCAGTCTACTGAGTTTACATCTGTTTACATCAGTCTACTGAGCTCATTCAACCACAAGACAATTCACACAGCCTCAACAGGTAGAGGATTGTTGTCTGTCTACACAGATCTCACACAAAGGGAATGTCTGTGTTGTAAGATAGGCTCATGTTGTCAGAGTTGTGAAATGTCTACTCTACATGATAGTGTTACATTCAGTTGTACCACACGCAGGTAGAGATGTCTTGCTAGTGAAGTCTCCGTAAGTCTGTCTGGAAACATCGGTTGATAGGTCGGTGGTCCGATGCAGAATAATCTGGGGTCTTATCATCGGTTATCTACTCGCCAGCCAGTGAGATCAGCTGACTGATCATGAGCATTTGATCAGCCTGCTGCTAGAGATAAGCCACCACAGAGAGCGACGCCAATCACTGAAAGGGAGGAAGACACACACACAAAAGAACACACAAGTGAACACATTAACACACTGTTGCCTCATACTCTTTAGTGTGGTGTGTGTGTGGATGTGTGTGTTTGTCAGCACACACCAATAGCTCACACACTGTGGGCAGGACAGCTGTGGGGCAGGAAAGCTGTGGGCAGGAGAGCTGTGGGCAGGAGAGCTGTGGGCAGGAGAGCTGTGAGCAGGAGAGCTGTGAGCAGGAGAGCTGTGGGCAGGAGAGCTGTGGGCAGGAGAGCTGTGAGCAGGAGAGCTGTGGGCAGGAGAGCTGTGAGCAGGAGAGCTGTGGGCAGGAGAGCTGTGGGCAGGAGAGCTGTAGGCAGGAGAGCTGTGAGCAGGAGAGCTGTGGGCAGGAGAGCTGTGAGCAGGAGAGCTGTGGGCAGGAGAGCTGTGGGCATGTATAGTGATTGAGGTGTTAGTAAAACACTGATAATACTCATGCATACCTTATCAGCTCTCCTATATGAATACTCTCTTAGCCTAACACACACCCACACAAACACACACACATGCTCTCAAGTACAGCTCATCTCTAAGCCAGAGATTTCCTGCCCAAACTGCTGAAGTTGCCAGATATGGAAAATCCTACTCTATGTGAGCATTCTACAATAAAAGGTATTTTGTTGGTTATTCAAGCTTAATTACTGGAATAATAGTGTATTTTCAAACAGTGACCAGATGTGTTGAGTTAATCTTCAGATCACCCAGAGAGAGAAAGTGAGAGAGAAGGAGAGAGAGATTTGCTATCCTTTCATCTGCCGTGAAAAGATAAACACTGAGGAAGAATAAACGAAGCAGGCAGAAGAAGAAAGAATCGTAGGCACAAAAACGAGCGCCGTTGTATTTCTCTCTCTCTCTCTCTCTCTCTCTCTCTCTCTCTCTGTCTCTCTGTCTCTCTGTCTCTCTCTCTCTCTCTCTCTCTCTCTCTCTCTCTCTCTCTCTCTCTCTCTCTCTCTCTCTCTCTCTCTCTCTCTCTCTCTCTCTCTCTCTCTCTCTCTCTACTCACCTTTCCATCTGGACCTCCTCAGAAAGAAAGAGTTGCGCCAATAAAGGGAGGAGAGGAAAGAAGCAGATAGCCTATCGCTCCTCAGAGAGAGACACTGGTGAAGACAGCATGACAGATGACAGTAAGTGATGCATTTCTTTCAGGCCATTGAGCCACTATCGGATTTCGGATTATCGGAGTTGAGAAACCAATGTTATGGATTCCCTGGCCAATCAATAATATAAGGATCAGACATTGTGTGGACTGGATCTTGGTTGACAGTCCTGCTTTAAGCCCTTTCTGGAGAATGCTCAGTCCGCCCTAGCCAGCCAGGCCTCCCAGCTGGCACAGTGATGTCATCTATGTGAGTCGTGAGCAGCAAGCCGACACACAAAGGACACTGCGCACACGACTCCTGTGAAAGGTGCTATTGAAATGTCATCCATTCAAGTGTGTTGTTCTCTGGGTCACTCTGAGATTAACTGGCATGTGTTGTATAAACAGTGTCTAACACTACTTGCGCATCAGGAATTCTAGCCATTGTCATTGACACGTACTATAACATGCAATATAAAAGAAGATTTGACAACTTTTGAGAACAAACCCACAAGTATGCACAACCACAAAACAGACGACAAGTCACTCACAAACACGTCTCTGCTCACCTTGATTCTTTCTCCTATTTACAGGATGTATAAGAGTGTGGTGACATTATGCAGGATTGCTTTTGTTCTCAAAGTCTAATTTAGACTCAGTCCAGATTCCCACAGGTAGACACACACACACAATTCACTCACCGAGCTGCAATTAAAAGGTAGAACTGTGTCAGAATGAGAATGTTCAGAATAAGAGAGTACGCAACTGAGACCACAGAAAAGGTTTTCTAAATTTCACCTCCCAAACAAATGTTTAGTAAATCTCCTGGGATTAGGGGAGGCTGAAGGAGGCATAGAATAATAATGAGTAGAAGGGACATTCCCATTCAAAGCAATCTTCTGTTGTGGGTACACATGCAGATCTACTTAGGGTGCCATTAAGAATGTTGGATAACATTATGAATGTTGGGTACCATTAGAATGTTGGGTACCATTAAAATGTTGGGTACCATTATGAATGTTTGGTACCATTATGAATGTTGGGTACCATTAGGATGTTGGGTGCCATTATGAATACTGGGTACCACTAGAATGTTGGGTGCCATTATGAATGTTGGGTACCATTAGAATGTTGGGTGCCATTATGAATTTTGTGAACCATTATGAATGTTGGGTACCATTATGAATGTTTGGTACCATTATGAATGTTGGGTACCATTAGGATGTTGGGTGCCATTATGAATACTGGGTACCACTAGAATATTGGGTGCCATTATGAATGTTGGGTACCATTATGAATGTTGGGTACCTTTAAGAATGTTGGGTATCATTATGAATGTTTGGTCCCATTAAGAATGTTGGGTACCATTATGAATGTTGGGTACCATTATGAATGTTGGGTACCATTAAGAATGTTGGGTAAAATTAAAAATGTTGGATTAATAAATGCTTGTAATATCAGGATTCTGTCCATTTTCCTTGTTGGCCACACAAACCATATCTTTATGATGGTAAAAACATAAAAAGTTCTAATTCCTACATTGACCTTTATTGTGACAAATTATTTGTGAAGCCTTTATGTTGTATGGAAGTCCAGGCTACCCATTCATATTTGTAATTGAAGGCACAGTGAGTAGAGAATAACTCAATCTTGCATGTGTAAAAGGGCTAAAGTAGGGTATGTCCTCTGCTAAAGCAACAGCAACCATAAAGGAAACTGCTGGGCCTCCTAATTTGTTCATCACTCGTAATAACTGGGAGAGGCTCTTTCACACACACCACACTCCGGAAACACACACACACACACACGTACACACACAGTCCCCCGAGGGCCAATTATCTCCTGGAGCCCAGAGCCAATGCAAGGTAACTTTACCCTACCAACTCCCCTATGCCGCTTTAATCCACTTTACAGTACAGACCTTCAACCATTATAAAATACATGCCATGGATCCAACACACACACACACAAAACCACACACAACACTAGTTGTTAAATTATTTACTGTATAATTTACCGGTCTTTACCGTCCCATATACCCCATTTAAATATAGCAACAGGCAGTCTAACAGGCAGATTACAAGGCAGTCTAACAGGCATGATATCACAGACACACACCAGGCCAACACTATTCCCTGTATACACTGCAGGAGATGATTGATAATTGGAGACCATTAGAATCTCTCTCTCTCTCTCTCTCTCTCTCTCTCTCTCTCTCTCTCTCTCTCTCTCTCTCTCTCTCTCTCTCTCTCTCTCTCTCTCTCTCTCTCTCTCTCTCTCTCTCTCTCTCTCTCTCTCTCTCTCTCTCTCTCTCTCTCTCTCTCTCTCTCTCTCTCTCTCTCTCTCTCTCTCTCTCTCTCTCTCTCTCTCTCTCTCTCTCTCTCTCTCTCCTCTCTCTCTCTCTATATATATATATATATATATATATATATATATATATATATATAGCTAAGCTATAATTACAGCAGCAGACATTTACACAACAAGCTCTCACAGACTCACTGCAGTATTAGAAGGTTTTGCACTTTTCTCCAAACTTAACATTTCAAAGTTTCTCCAAAAGTGTTTTGGACATCCTGGGTTGATCCTCCTGCTCAGCATCCTTCCGTTAATAATTTAAGGGTTGATATTTGGGATAGGGGTTAGACAAATATCAATTCCTGCAACAACAGGGTGATCAAATTAAGTATGTATGAATAGTATGCTAATGTCTCTGGGGGTTCAGCGAATCCTTCTTTCCTATCTCTCTACCATTCTTTAGACTGCTTTCACCAACTCAACAGCATACAGAGTAATCCTCCAGAACCAGGCTATACATTCAAGCCAGGGAGAGTTAAACAGTCATCCTTCATATTCACACAGAAAGCCCAACTCCAACGCGCAAACCCAAGCCTTCTTGATGTAATAGCTCTCACGGTTGCCCCTAGTAGGCCATTTTTTATGGATTTCCTGACGTCCTCATGGACAGACATCCAATTATGAAGTCAATCTTGACTGATCTTGCCTCATTTAAACACGGTACCATTCCCTGAATGACAGTTCAACTAGACAATTACAATCTGATTTACCTATTTAATAAAGTGTGTGTGTGTGTGTGTGTGTGTGTGTGTGTGTGTGTGTGTGTGTGTGTGTGTGTGTGTGTGTGTGTGTGTGTGTGTGTGTGTGTGTGTGTGTGTGTGTGTGTGTGTGTGTGTATAAAACACCAATTCCCACCACATTCCAAATGAGATTTCGCTCATTAGAAACACAAAGAGACATCTGGTTCTGTGTAAAGAATGTGTAAAAAAAAACACACACACACTACACACACACACACACACACACACACACACACACACACACACACACACACACACACACACACACCTCCCTTTCTCACATGGTAGGCAGTGCCTCCTATACACACGTGTGTGTGAGGCTGAAATTAAATATGTGTAAATCAGCTTCCCTCTTGGCCAATCCGTTTTGCTTAAAATTGAGATATTCTTGCTAGAATTTTCCATTCCTTATTCAATATGGGATGTCTCATAAATTAGTATTGTATTTCCATATACAGTACAATTATAATTGGACACACTCTAATTTGATTCTGGGCCTTTGGAATTCATACTACCTTTCTTCAGCTTCTGTTAAAACTTCTCCTGAATAAGCCCTGCAGAGATGCAGCCTACAATGTTCTCTAAATGAATGCACTCCTAGTTTTAAACAGAGTGGAGTTGGGCTTTCTGTGTGAATATGAAGGATGACTGTTTAACTCTCCCTGGCTTGAATGTATAGCCTGGTTCTGGAGGATTACTCTGTATGCTGTTGAGTTGGTGAAAGCAGTCTAAAGAATGGTAGACAGATAGGAAATAAGGATTCGCTGAACCCCCAGAGACATTAGCATACTGTACATACAGATGCCGTATCTTAATTTGATCATCCTGTTTTTGCAGGAATTTTCCTGCACTTTTTGATTTGATTATAATGCACATCACAATGCACATCACATCCCGTGTGCATCACAGGAGGTTGGTGGCACCTTAATTGGGGAGAACGGGCTTGTGTTAATGGTTGCAGCGGAAGACGTGGAATGGTATCAAATACATCAAACACATGGTTTCCAGGTGTTTGATGCCATTCCATTTGCTCCATTACAGCCATTACTATGAGCCGTCCTCCCCTCAAAAGCCTCCGCTGGTGTGCATGTGTGCGTATCATCTGACATGAGAGGACAGGAGAGGTGAGTTGGGTACATGGGTGCATTCCAGGGTAATGGCTCTGTTTGGGGTAAACACCGTCATGCCAATCATCTGCTCTCTATTTTTCTCCTCTCTCAGTGCCATACATTCCCCCTTTTACCTTGGGGTGGGTTGATTCTGGCTTTACATGCCACGTGCGTTTGATAACACACGCACACACACACACTCAGACACACACAATCTCATAGTGACACACGCAATCTCATAGACGCATATACTTGGACATCTGTCGGTCATGACAGCCTGCCCAGGTAAGCTGTCAGCCAGGTCACCCATGATACAAGTCAGTATTCAACGTCCATCCATGTCTGTGGATGTCGGGGATGACTTGGAAACCGACCACTAGGAGCAACAGTGAGCGCAGGTGTTGTGGACGGGCATCTGCCTCTGATTCCAAAGGTTACATTTTTGAATCCAGCTTTTGAGATTTTTGTTTTAAGCCAATCCCAAACCTTAATCCTTACCTTTACCATTTGTAGTTAATGCCTAACCTCAAGGTTTCAGAGTTAATGCCTAAATTGAACCTTAAACATTTGACGTCTGAGAAACATGGATGAACGTCTAATTCTGATGTGAGACTGTGAGAGCTTGTTGGAAGCTGGACCAGGTGTGTGTGTGTATGCATCTGTGCGTGTTTGAGAGAGAGTGTGTATTTGTGCGCTTGTGTGAGGACGTGACAGAATCCCCTGAGAGACATAGTGCTCTTCAGGTCTTGTTTTTCCAGCATGAGAGCCATGCCGGATCCAGACAGATCCGCCAGTCGCCTGGGGCTAGTCTGAATGGGGATGTATGAGTGGGAAACTGCTCACATCTTTGAACTAACCTCAAGCCAAGATGGAGAGGAGAGAGCCTGTTCTGAACACATGCAAGCAATAGTTGGTGTATTTATTTATTCTATGGTAGAGTGATTCGGCATAAATTAGGCATGGGGGAGTATTTCATAAACAGACACACACACAGAATTCTAACTTCATCTAGGCTGTAGAGCATTGTCAACAGTGTCTACATTGTAATGGAGGATTCAAATGGTTTGTGTTGAAGGTTTATGAGAGGTGTGTGTGTGTGGCAGGGGGAATTTTCTCTTGCCTGTTAACTGACTACACCTTGAGAGACCTAGAGGGGTTACCCACATTTTCTTGCCATGGTCTTCTAGTTATTCCATGGCATACGTTACGTAATTGTTCCGTAAGTTGTGAGACTCTTTGTAGATATAAAGCACAAAACACAATCTACCGCACAAACACACAAACATGCACACGCAGGCTGACAAAGCAGGGTGACAAAGCAGGGTGACAAAGCAGGGTGACAAAGCAGGGTGACAAAGCAGGGTGAGTCAGAATCATTAACCTTCACCCTCTCTCTCTCTCTCTCTCTCTCTCCTGTGAGAATTTGTTTTAATGAAAGCCATTGGTTCAGAGATGTTTAATTACCTTAAGTCAAGGATGACAACACAGCAAATAAGCTTTGTTTACAGATACATATCTCCCTCCCTCCCTCCCCCCTCCCTCCCTCCCTCCCTCCTTTCTCCCCTTCTGCCTTTTTCTCTCTTCCAGTCCTTAGACAGACCCATAGACAGACTCATAGACAGACCCATAGACAGACCCATAGTCAGACCCATAGTCAGATCCATAGACAGACCCATAGTCAGACCCATAGTCAGACCCATAGACAGACCCATAGTCAGACCCATAGTCAGACCCATAGACAGATCCATAGACAGACCCATGGACAGACCCATACACAGACCCATAGTCAGACCCATAGTCAGACCCATAGACAGACCCATAGACAGACACAGACAGACCCATAGACAGACCCATAGTCAGACCCATAGTCAGACCCATAGTCAGACCCATAGACAGACCCATAGTCAGACCCATAGTCAGACCCATAGACAGACCCATAGACAGACACAGACAGACCCATGGACAAGATAAAAGCAGTGGCAGTCCAGTAATTTATGACATGGGACTTTCACTGATCCATATGCGAGGACATGAGTATGATAAGCCCAGGACTGTTATGACATGAGTATGATAAGCCCAGGACTGTTATGACATGAGTATGATAAGCCCAGGACTGTTATGACATGAGTATGATAAGCCCAGGACTGTTATGACATGAGTATGATAAGCCCAGGACTGTTATGACATGAGAATGATAAGCCCAGGACTGTTAGGCCAACAGAATAGAAAACCACTGATCACACAGAGAGACAGTTAGGAGGTGAGGAGGAGGAAGAGGAGGCATCTCTGTGTGATCAGTGGTTTTCTATTCTGTTGGCCTAACAGGGTGTCATGCCTGCTCAGAATGTCATTCCTTTGCAATGCGACATCAAGATGAAATGAGATGAGAATAGACGTTGGCGCTAAACACAGAGAACAAACATAATGGGAGACGGGATACAGCTGGGGGCTAGTGTGTGTGTGTGTGTGTGTGTGTGTGTGTGTGTGTGTGTGTGTGTGTGTGTGTGTGTGTGTGTGTGTGTGTGTGTGTGTGTGTGTGTGTGTGTGTGTGTGTGTGTGTGTGTGTGTGTGTGTGTGTGTGTGTGTGTGTGTGTGTGTGTGTGTGTGTGTGTGTGTGTGTGTGTGTGTGTGTGTGTGTGTGTGTGTGTGTGTGTGTGTGTGTGTGTGCGTGTGTGCGTGTGAGTGTGTGAGTGTGTGTGGGTGTGTGTGTTTCTGAGTGTGAGTGTGAGCGTGAGTGTGAGCGTGAGCGTGAGCATGAGTGTGAGCGTGAGTGTAAGTGTGAGTGTGAGCAAGAGTGTGTGTATATATATGTGTGTCCATCACAAAGGATAGCCTTGAAAGTAAAGGGAGCACAACTCAAGGGGTCAAATGTGAGCTTCCTCTATTGGGGACACAGAGGAAGGCTTCTTTCATTCTGGATTCTATCTATCCATTATTATCCATTCCTCTCTATTCCCCCTAGATTCTGAAACACACACACACACACACACACACACACACACACACACACACACACACACACACACAAGACCAAGAGACAGACAGCTGGTTCTCTTCAGCTCATGCCTCCGATTATTTCATTCGATTACACTGAGCATCTAAAGCATTCACCTGAAAAAAAAACTAAACACACACATACACAAATAGCACCATTTATTCAAACACCTCTTCTCAGAGGTTTGTCAAACCTGATGGGAAAATAGCAGGCAGAGAAAACTGCTAGTTAGATCCTGACAGTTTGTTAAGAAGCCGTGGCAGCAACCTGAAGCCCCATTTTCCTGTCACCATGATGCTTTCTATTTTTGGACAGTGAAGAAGGAGAAGCAAGGAGGGAAGTTTGGGAATGAGAAAAAAAAAAGG
This sequence comes from Thymallus thymallus, assembly GCA_023634145.1. Classification (NCBI taxonomy): domain Eukaryota; kingdom Metazoa; phylum Chordata; class Actinopteri; order Salmoniformes; family Salmonidae; genus Thymallus; species Thymallus thymallus. Next base: position 8,985,423 of record CM042402.1, on the reverse strand, counting down.
GTTTGTGAGAGAGGTGTTTCAAGGAACCCATATTTGCTCTAGATATTCTCTCTCTCTCTCGCTCAATCTGCGTTATCTGGAACAGGTAGTCCTAGAGGCTCATGGGAAATAGAGCCGACCTAGACCCTGAGTGTCTGTTTCGATTGGCTCTCACAAAGACCACTGACTGAAGTTTCTCTGTCTTCCTATCTGCCTTTCCTCTGTTTCTGTATTTCCTGTGTCCTGCTAAAGGTCATCAGTAACGTGTCTGACCTACTGACCTGTTGTCAAGCTGCTCCTCGTCAGTCCTGAGACATGTCCAGTCATGAAACCTTGTAAAAGGTGACGTGTGTGTGTGTGTGTTTCTGTGTGTCTGGTCTCTCTCTTATGAGTGAGATAGTGTTATAGCGCTGACCCTTTTTACATGTCTTTCCTATGGGATGACTCCTTGGCTTACAGCACCCCTCCATACCCCTCTACAAGTGCTTATTGAAGACTAGTACTCTGCAAGCTACACCAGACCTATTATCATGCTGCTATTAGGAATAAACTGCCATCAGTGAACACAGCCACTCTTGACACTGTGGACAGCTATTTCATTGGTAAACAGAAACATATGGGGATGTGATGGTATAATCACCATTCATCCATAATGTGCAGTATGTGCAGTAAGTGTTGCATGACTACCTAACCCTCACAGTCCTCATAGCACAGACTAGCAGACAAGATTTTACCCAGAATATGAAGAGCTGGCGTTCTGGCTAACTATGGCATGCAGGAATTTAACCTTTCCAACCGCCCTCAATAACATGCAACACTGACAGACTGATGGACACCTGAGACAGGGGGGAGCAATAGAGAGACTTGGCTTCCGTCCTTCCCATTATGCCTAAATCTATAAACCAATCTCTCTCGCTCTCTCACTTCACTTCTCACCCTCCTTCTCTCCACCCTCCTTCTCTACACCCTTCGTCTCTCCACCCTCCGGCTCTCAACCATCCGTCTCTTCACCCCAGTCTCTTCCAAGACGGAGACTTTCAGTTTGTAGTTTATTAACACTTCTTAAAGTTCTCTGCCAAATGCAAAGAATACTAAACCTCACTCTTCTTTAGTCCCTCAAGTCCTTTTAAAGAAATCAAAGAAACAAATAAGAAGTAGAGGAAGAGAGATGGAGAGAATAAAACGGAGGGGGTATAATGTCACTCCTCGGAACATTGCTGAGGCCCGTTGCTAGGTAACGCAGTGTCTGTCCCAACCAGCCATTCACTGGTTATATTTATGTCCCCCCCTTCCTCTTTCTCTCTATCTATCCCTCTATCGTTCTGGTATTCTATCGATCTATTCTTTATCGGACCTACTAAAAGAGCAGAAGCAGTATATTAATAACAGATATTTCAAAGCACAACAGCGGCCATTTTCTCCCATTAGTGGTCAGGGCTAAGGTATCTCTCGCACCTGAAGAAGAAGCAAACAAGAGAAGAGCCCTGTTAAACATGCAGCCCACACACATACACATATTGTCCAGGGTTGATTCCTGACCTGTGGTGTCAGTGTTGGCAGAGTGTATCTGTTTAGAGGCTGCTGGATGACATAGTGTCTGGAGGCTGTTTGGAGGGCCTATGGGGGGCGAGGGGGGCATTAAAACCTGGGGGGCGAGGGGCATAATACACCCTATTAGTAGTGTCCAATCACCAGACCATGCCTAAAGCTATAATCTAGACTCCTATGGAAGGAGGTGTAAAGCTATTGTCTGTTTTTATCATATCTAGTGTGTCTCTGTCAGCCCTCTACTTGATTACTCATCATAAGCCTTGGGCAGTGGGATGGCAACCGGAAGGGACAAAAAGAGATTAAGTGTGGACTTTTCTCTCACATGTAGGAAGCCATTAGCAAGACAACATTCTCTGAATAACTTCAGGGTAATCTGGACTACCATGAATGCACGCACACACACACACACACACGCACCTGGGCGTGAACAAAACACACAGTCTCACACTAACCCTAGAGAATTCTTTCACAAATGGCGAAGTAAACATTCTGGACATGGTTAGTGATGTTTGACCAGGTTAGAGGTGGAAAGCTTTTTACCGTCCCTGAAGTTTAGTGCAAGTCCTACACGCACACTGGGAAAGCAAACACACAAATGAATGTGTATACAATATCATGTGTGCATCCTGTACGTTAACCTTCCTGTACGTTAACTTCCTGTACGTTAACTTCCTGAACGTTAACTTCCTGTTACGTTAACTTCCTGTACGTTAACTTCCTGTACGTTAACTTCCTGTACGTTAACTTCCTGTACGTTAACTTCCTGTACGTTACTTCCTGAACGTTAACTTCCTGTACGTTACTTCCTGTACGTTAACTTCCTGAACGTTAACTTCCTTCCTGTACGTTAACTTCCTGTACGTTAACTTCCTGTACGTTAACTTCCTGAACGTTAACTTCCTGTACGTTAACTTCCTGTACGTTAACTTCCTGTACGTTAACTTCCTGTACGTTAACTTTCCTGTATGTTAACTTCCTGAACGTTAACTGATCCCACAGCGTAACTTTCATGTCAAACACTCACCATCCTACATTAGCACACCATCTTAAGGGCCCGGACACACCAGTAGCATTTGCTGGCCCAGAGTGCCCACCGGACTTACATGTAGAATCGCGTGAACATTTTTGGCAGTCAGAAGTCTACAGCACTCTGAACGATTGCAGACAAACGCTAGATCCACATTCAGTGTGATGTGTGTGTGCCTTTAGTGTGTTCAGTGCAGTTTGGAAAGGAATGGGTCTTATCTGAGTCTGACAATCATTAACGGCATTCCATGTGGACTGGATGGGAGATCGCCTGAGCCGATAGACCTAGAGAGAGAGAGAGAGTATGTGTTGTATGTGTGTGTGTGTGTGTGTGTGTGTGTGTGTGTGTGTGTGTGTGTGTGTGTGTGTGTGTGTGTGTGTGTGTGTGTGTGTGTGTGTGTGTGTGTGTGAGAGAGAATCAACACCCTCTTGAGAATCAGGGGATGTGAGCACAGCCAGAGTACAGATGGAATGCACTATGCACAACACACACACACACACAAGCATATTCAAATGTCATTAAAAGAGGCTCTCATGTGTACACTACTGATGAGAAAAGTGGAGGAGGAGGAGGAGGAGGAGGAGGAGGAGGAGGAGGAGGAGGAGGAGGAGGAGACAGAGGAGAGAAAATGTCTATTTGAGGGAGACAGCTCAACTTAGGACTGCTGGGCCTGTCCACAAAGCACCCTGTCTATAGCAGTCCACACACATGCAGAAAGAGAGACTGCTGTTGTTATACGATCACAGTGCTGAAAGCTTTCAATGACCTCATCCATTTAGCAGATTTTCAGCTCAAAGGCAAAGGAGGAAAAAGAGAGAAAGAGTGAGAGAGAGAGAGAGAGAGTTAGAGACACCTGTCGGTCCACTTTGAAAATGTTTTTTATACTTTAAAGCAGGGAGCATCAGATAATTGTCAACAGAGAACAGGTTTGGAGAGGTGATTTGGCAGCGTCACCTGGATCTTTAAACATAAACACAAACACTGTGACACACCTGAAGCAACCTTCAAACACTGTGACACACCTGAAGCAACCTGCAAAACACTGTGACACACCTGAAGCAACCTGCAAAACAACTGTGACACACCTGAAGCAACCTGCAAACACTGTGACACACCTGAAGCAAACTTCAGAGGAGGGAAAAAAAGGTTACGGTTTTGAACGTGTTACTCAACAGAAGAGATCTCTAATGAAGGCTGTGTGTGTGGTGTGTGTGTGTGCGTGTGGGTGTGTGTGTGTGTGTGTGTGTGTGTGTGTGTGTGTGTGTGTGTGTGTGTGTGTGTGTGTGTGTGTGTGTGTGCATGTGTGTGTGTATATGTGTCTCTGTGTGTGTGTGTGTGTGTGCATGTGTGTGTGTGTGCATCTGTGTGTGTGTGAGAGGGACAGAGGGGGGAAGAGAGAGAGAGAGCGAGAGAGAGAGAGAGAGAGAGAGAGAGAGCGAGGAGAGAGAGAGAGTGAGAGAGAGAGCGAGAGAGAGAGAGAGAGAAAGAGAGAGAGGGACAGAGAGAGAGAGAGAGAGAGAGGAAAGAGAGAGAGACGGACAGAGAGAGAGAGAGAGAGAGAGAGAGAGAGAGAGAGAGAGAGAGAGAGAGAGAGAGAGAGAGAGAGAGAGAGAGAGAGAGAGAGAGAGAGAGAGAGAGAGAGAGAGGGAAAGAGAGAGAGAGAGAGGGGGAGAGAGAGTGAGAGTGAGAAAGAGAGAGAGATGGTGGGAAAGTGAAAACTGAGAGATCAGAAAGTTATTTGTTTACTCTATTAGAAAAGCAAACCTCTAGCTGTTTTCTCATTCCTCCACTGATTGTCTGTCATCATTTCTGCCCAGTGTAGTCTGTGTGCTAGGAGGAATCAAGCAGACACATAAACTATCTAAAAGGGGCAATCTAGGATTCAAGAATCAATAGCTATATATAATCATTTTAAAGTCCAAAAATGTAGCTCCAAATCCCAGATTACCCCTTTAACATCCAGAGAGGGTTAAGGATTAGATGCACCAAGCCCTGATCAAGTGTATTATATTACCATGCAACTCTGTCTTAACTCTGTCCCTCAGGTTGGCTCAGATACTCACCACGTTTCCCCTTCCTATTCTAATTCACTTAACATGGGCTTTAGAGAAAGAAGAGCAAGATGGATTGGATAATGAAGCTGCTTCTGACCCCTGTTCACACACACACACACACACACACACACACACACACACACACACACACACACACACTGAGAAGAGCAGGATGATTGGATAATGAAGCTGCTTCTGACCCTGTTCACTTATGATCCATTATCCAAATGGACACCACTCTCTCTCCTATTGATCACATCCCTCTTTTTCACCTCTTACTTCGCTCCTGTCGTTTTTCATCTCGTTAGCCCTCCGCTCATCTACGCTGCTCCGCTGATGGTTGCCGTGGCGGCTGATGGGACCATAAATCAGACATCGCCATGGTCACGCTTAGCGATCCCCCCCCCCATCACCCACACCCACCAGATCCACACACACCACACACACACACACACACACACACACGCACACGCATACCCCCCCACCACCCCCCCCCCCCCCCCACACACACACACACACACACATCCCACACACACCCCACACACAGGCACATGCATGCAGTCATGCATTCACACATAAACAGACCCTCAAACACACTGGAACATAGACTGTAGAACAGACCCTCAAACACACTGAGCATAGACTGTAGAACAGACCCTCAAACACACTGGAGCATAGACTGTAGAACAGACCCTCAAACACACTGGAGCATAGACTGTATAAGAGACTAGAGGAAGAGGGGAGTGAAGTCAGCAGCAGATAAAAATAGACTAAAGGAAGAGGGGAGTGAAGTCACCAGCAGATAGGAAGAGACTAGAGGAAGAGGGTGGTGAAGTCAACAGCAGATAGGAAGAGACTAGAGGAAGAGGGGAGTGAAGTCACTAGCAGATAGAAGAGACTAGAGGAAGAGGGGAGTGAAGTCACTAGCAGATAGGAAGAGACTAGAGGAAGAGGGTGGTGAAGTCAACAGCAGATAGGAAGAGACTAGAGGAAGAGGGCATTGGTCACCAGCAGATAGGAAGAGACTAGAGGAAGAGGGGGGTGAAGTCACCAGCAGATAGGAAGAGACTAGAGGAAGAGGGGAGTGAAGTCACTAGCAGATAGGAAGAGACTAGAGGAAGAGGGGGGGTGAAGTCAGCAGCAGAAAGGAAGAGACTAGAGGAAGAGGGGGGTGAAGTCACCAACAGAAAGGAAGAGACTAGAGGAAGAGGGGGGTGAAGTCAGCAGCAGAAAGGAAGAGACTAGAGGAAGAGGGGGGTGAAGTCACCAACAGATAGGAAGAGACTAGAGGAGAGGGGAGTGAAGTCACCAGCAGATAAAAAGAGACTAGAGGAAGAGAGGAGTGAAGTCACTAGCAGTTAGGATCAGATGTTAAGATAAGAATGTCTGGCATCTTTATCCCCTTAAGAATCACAACTTGGATCAAGACTGAATGGCCTCTTAGGATCTCTCTCTCTCTAGTCCACACAATGTTATCATCACAGTGTGTTTGTGTGTGTGGTGTGTGTGTGTGGTGTGTGTGTGTGTGTGTGTGTGTGTGTGTGTGTGTGTGTGTGTGTGTGTGTGTGTGTGTGTGTGTGTGTGTGTGTGTGTGTGTGTGTGTGTGTGTTTGTGTGTTGATGTGGCACATCTAACATAATGAGTGAGTTATGAATACTCTCAGGATAGTGAGATGATACAAGGCTGTGAAAATGTCACTGGTAATCTAGCGAGGCTGCATCATCAGTGTGATGCCATGGCGGAGATAGTTGCAGAGAGACAAAGCATTTCCATGTGGCACATACAGTAACACCAAGGCCATGAATCACTTTTTTTATGTGAAAGGTAAAGCACAACAGGGAAACGGTAGAACCAACAGCCTAGCCAGTGTGATTGATATCATGACTTGTACTGTATGTTTGTTCAATATATGAGCTGTGAACACCAAGTTTCTCATTTATATAGATATCATGAACATGAATCTCATTATCTATCTAACTGCCTGGTGAAAAGATGGATATTAAAATATCTGCATTCTTCTCTGCAGATCCTCTCAAGCTCTGTCAGGTTGGATGGGGAGCATCGCTGCACAGCTATTTTCAGGTCTCTCCAGAGATGTTTGATCGGGTTCAAGTACGGGCTCTGGCTGGGTCACTCAAGGACATTCACAGACTTTTCCGGGAAACCACTCCTGCGTTATCTTGGCTGTGTGCTTAGGGTTGTTGTCCTGTTGGAAGGTGAACCTGTTCTGGAGCAGGTTTTCATCAAGGATTATCTCTGTACTTTGCTCCATTCATCTTTCCCTCGATCCTGACAGTCCCTGATGCTGAAAAACATCCCCACAGCATGATGCTGCCACCACCATGCTTTACCGTAGGGATGGTGCCAGGTTTCCTCCAGACGTGGTGCTTGGCATTCAGGCCAAAGAGTTCAATCTTGATTTCATCAGACCAGACAATCTTGGTGACTTTTGGCAAACTCCAAGAGAGCTGCCATGTCCCTTTTTTACTGAGGAGTGGTTTCCGTCTGGCCACTCTACCATAAAGACCTGATTGGTGGAGTGCTGCAGAGATGGTTGTCCCATCTCTGGAAGGTTATCCCATCTCCATAGAGAAACTCTGTCAGAGTGGACCATCAGGTCCTTGGTCACCTCCTGACCTAGGTCCTTCTCCCCAGATTGCTCAGTTCGGCCGGGCGGCTAGCTCTAGGAAGAATCTTGATGGTTCCAAATGTATTCCATTAAGAATGATGGAGGTCACTGTGTTCTTGGGGGCCGTCAATGCTGCAGAAGAGTTTTTGTACCTTCCCCAGAACTGTGCCTCAACACAATCCTGTCTCGGAGCTCTACGGACAATTCCTTCAATCTCATGGCTTGGTTTTTGCTCTGATATGCACTGTCAACCGTGGGACCTGTGTGCCTTTCCAAATCATGTCCAATCAATTGAATTTACCACAGGCGGACTCTAATCAAGTTGTAGAAACATCACAAGGTCTCATAGAACAAGGCCTTGTTGAGAGAACAAGGTCTCAACAATTTCGAGTCTCATAGAAAAGGGTCTGAATACATATGTAAATAATACATTGCAAACTTTCTAGAAACCTGTTTTCACTTTGTCTTTATGGGGTATTGTGTGTAGATTTATGAGGAAAAAATGCATTTAATGCATTTTAGAGGCTGTAATGTAACAAAATGTGGAAAAAGTCAAGGGGTCTGATACTTTCGAATGCAATGTATGTGTATATAAAGGTATATGAAACAACACTCTTAGGCTGATGCACCCTCCTCTTCCAATCCACAGATATCTCCCTCCAGAGAACCCTCTCAGTCTCCACACAGATAAACCAGTCCTCCCATGCAATAGTCTCAAAAATACAATGCCCCAAAACATACCTCCATATTCATTGTTCCCATCCGGAATTAAGCCTGTTCTTAAAACGAGTCAGTCTCCCTCGTCCTTCCTGTCAGTCTGGCTGACATTACGAGGTTAATATATTTACACGCCACCGGGGAGCCACTCATCACAGGGATATTCACTCACTCTGTTTTCACAGGGCCTGAAAGAGAAGACAGCTAAGGCCCCTGACGCTAGGTGAGCATTAATACAATCATTTGGAAAGTAAAGAGAGTAAAAAGAGGAAAGAGAGAATGCCATGAGTGTGCAAAGCTGTCATCAAGGCAAAGGGTGGCTACTTTGAAGAATCTCAAATATAAAATATATTTTGATTTGTTTAACACTTTTTCGGTTACTACATGATTCCATATGTGTTATGTCATAGTTTTGTTGTCTTCACTTTTATTCTACAATGTAAAAAATATTGCAAATAAAGAAAAAACAGTTGAATGAGTAATATTCCAAACTTTTGGTCCCCAGTGTATATTTTAATATGGACAACAACACTTAGGCTTCTACTTCCTGCTTATTTGGGGGCTCCCAAGTGGCACAGTGGTCTAAGGCACTACATCTCAGTGCTAGAGGCGTCACTACAGACAACCTGGTTCAAATCTAGACTGTATCACAGCTGGCTGTGATTGGGAGTCCCATAGGGCAGCGCACAATTGGCCCACCGTCATCCGGGTTTGGCCGGTATAGGTAGTCATTGTAAATAAGAATGTGTTCTTAACTGACTTGCCTAGTTAAATAAAGGTAAAATGTAAGTATAACTGAAGCCTTTAGTGAGAGTTCTAATGCTTTAATATGTAAAAATGTGCCCTCTGAATCCATATTCATTATATAAATAGGCCTGTTTAATTTGGTCTAGCTTATTTCTTTTTGGATATGAATACCGAGTATGTCTACTTCACCATCAGAACATTTTATTGGTAAACTACACGGTAATGTAAAAGTACATTTTTTTTGTGATTTAATATGTAATATAGTACATTTACCATCATTTCGTTTTAATCCAGAGAGGTTAGAAAAAGTATCTGGACCATGTTTTACTCCTCTTGACAGTTTAATACTTTCTGAGAAGTAGACATTATTTACTATTTTACACATAAGGTTACTATACATAACTTTATCCCATTGTATAAGAGATTATGCAAAATTGAAATATTCCAGGCATTTATATATACATTCCAGTCGTACTTTATCAAAAGCCTTTTCAAAGTCAGCTATGAATACCAGGCCTGGTTTCCCACATTTCTCAGTGTTCTATTGTTTCCAGTACTTGTCTTATATTATCTCCAATGTATCGTTGATGGAAATGTGTGTTCTTTGTAAGAGAGGCAGACACTGGATATGTCCATTTAGGCTGGTATTTACACAGTGGCAGAGGGATGGGTTGTGTAGTCATGTTTGACAACGTCTCTTAGAGCCAAGTCAAGCAAACAGGACAGGGTGTAATCAGAACGACACTATCGTCAGGGAAAGAATTCATATCTAAACACAACCTCAACGCAACCTCAACGCAGCTGTAACGTGGGGACCTCTACACCCAAGCCCCTGGTTTGCCAACATGTCTGTATCCATTTCTCCCAGTGGTAATGTGAGAGTGTGAGCTTATGGAAATGATGTTTCATAGACTGTCAGAGGACTAATGAAAATAAATGTTCTCACAACAAGGCCTTGCGCTCCACACTGGTACATGTGGTGAGGATGGAAACTATAATAAATAAACTTATACAGCTAAATGTAGGACATGCTGTATATAAGAGATTATTAGATATCTGACCTACCTCAAACTAAATCCCAAACCAAATGGAATGGAAGTTTCCGTGTGTATGTGTGTGTATGTGTGTGTGTGTGTGTTCATGTGGGTGTGCGTGCACAGGAGTGAGTGTGTCGGTATGTGTTTTCCATTCATGGAAAATAAAGTGATGTTGGAAATTAGATATGTTTAACACCCTAGACATCCAGGCTGAGATATAAAACTGCAACCTTGTAGGTGGAAAAAGAGAGAGAGAAAGTTTACATAGAGAGAGGGAGAGAGAGAGAGAAGGGTTACAGAGAGAGAGAGAGAGAGAGAGATAAGGTTTGCACAGAAAGAATGAGAGAGAGAGAGAGAGAGAAGGTTTACACAGAAAGAGAGAGCGAGACAGAGAGAGAGAGAAGAGAGAGAAAGAGAGAAGGTTTACAGAGAGAGAGAGAGAGAAAGAGAGAGAGAGAGAGAGAGAGAGAGAGAGAGAGAGAGAGAGAGAGAGAGAGAGAGAGAGAGAGAGAGAGAGAGAGAGAGAGAGAGAGAGAGAGAGAGAGAGAGAGAGAGAGAGAGAGAGAGAGAGATGGACTGAGGGATAGAAGAGAAAGAAAGTAGGGGTAGTGAAAGAGAAACATGATCCTCTACTGGGTGATACGAGACTTCACAGAGGCTCTTATCCAACATAATTAGTGTCACACACACACACACACTCTCTCTTTCTGTCTTGGCTCTTTCATCAGCTGCCTACTTTGGCGTGGAGATAAGAAAACATTGAGAAATCAATACGTAAAAAGTTTATATTCATTGGAAAGTGTATATATACTACTGTGAAATCCCACGGGCCTGACTATTTCCATATGTCAGGTTTTATTGCTGGTTTCCGGCCTCGCTAATATGGATTTTATCAACTCAGCATGTGGATATAAAACATTTTATTTCTCTATCCTTCTTCTTTAGATGTTGGAGCAAAAAGTTATGTTTCCTTTTTAAAACTTTCCATCTTACCCCTGACTCTGTGTGACCTGACTATCATAGGTGATATGAATAAAGACGCAGGCGCTTACGCACATACATACACACACACACACACACACACAGAAGCTAATATTTGCACTCACTCTCGTGTTCAAGTTATATAATAAACAAAAGTTGAATAAACAATAAAAAAAAACATACAGCAAACATTGCACTAATAAAAGTTCCAGAAGAATAAAGTAATTTCAAATGACATATTATGTGCAAATAGTTAAAGTACAAAAGGGAAAACAAATAAACCAAAATATGGGTTGTATTTACAATTGTGTTTTTTACTCACTGGTTGCCCTTTTCTTGTGGCAACAGGTCAAAAATCTTGCTGCTGTGATTGCACACTGTGGTATTTCACCCAATAGACATGGGAGTTGATCAAAATTGGATTTGTTACAAATTCTTTGTGGATCTGTGTAATCTGAAGAAAATGTGTATCTAATATGGTCATACATTTGGCAGAAAGTTAGGAAGTGCAGCTCAGTTTCCACCTCATTTTGTGGGCAGTGTGCACATAGCCTGTCTTCTCTTGAGAGCCAGGTCTGCCTACGGCGGCCTTTCTCAATAGCAAGGCTATGCTCACTGAGTCTGTAGATAGTCAAAGCTTTCCTTAAGTTTGGGTCAGGCACAGTGGTCAGGTATTCTGCCAATGTGTACTCTCTGTTTAGGGCCTGTTTTTTTGTTAATTCTTTCCAATGTGTCAAGTAATTTCCCTGTATAGATAGATAGATAGATAGATAGATAGATAGATAGATAGATAGATAGATAGATAGATAGATAGATAGATAGATAGATAGATAGATAGATAGATAGATAGATAGATAGATAGATAGATAGATAGATAGATAGATACTTTATTGATCCTATAGCCTCAGTATTGTTATTTTATTATGTTACTTTCAATAATTTGTTTTACTTCAGTTTATTTAGTAAATATTTTCTTAACTCTATTTATTGAACTGCATTGTTGGTTAAGGGCTTGCAAGTAAGCATTTCACGGTAAGGTCTACACCTGTTGTATTCGGTGCATGTGACAAATAACATTTGATTTGATTTGTTTTGATTATCTTTTTGTTTTCTCATGATTTGGTTGGGTCTAATTGTGTTGCTGTCCTGGGGCTCTGTGGGGTCAGATTGTTTTGTGAACAGAGACCCAGGACCAGCTTGCTTAGGGGACTCTTCTCCAGGTTAATCTCCCTGTAGGTGATGGCTTTGTTATGGAAGGTTTGAGAATCACTTCCTTTTAGGTGGTTGTAGAATTTAACGGCTCTTTTCTGGATTTTGATAATTAGCGGGTATCGGCTTAATTCTGCTCTGCATGCATTATTTGGTGTTTTACGTTGTACACAGGATATTTTTGCAGAATTCTGCATGCAGAGTTTCAATTTGGTGTTTGTCCCATTTTGTGAATTCTTGGTTGGTGAGCGGACCCCAGACCTCACCACCATAAAGGGAATGGGTTCTATAACTGATTCAAGTATTTTTTGCTAGATCCCAGTTGGTATGTCAAATTATATGTTCCTTTTAATGGCATAGAAGGCCCTTCTTGCCTTGTCTCTCAGATCCTTCACAGCTTTGTGGAAGTTGTCTCTCCTTCTCAATTTTAATTCAATTCAAGGGGCTTTATTGGCATGGGAAACATATGTTTACATTGCCAAAAACAAGTGAAATGGATAAACAAAAGTGAAATAAACAATAAAAAATGTACAGCAAATATTACACTCACACAAGTTACAAAATAATATGTCATATTATGTATATATACTGTGTTGTAACAATGTGCAAATAGTTAAAGTCAAAAAGGGAAAATAAATAAACATAAATATGGGTTGTATTTACAATGATGTTTGTTCTTCACTGATTTCCCTTTTCTTGCTGCTGTGATGGCACACTGTGGTATTTTACCTCTCTCTCTCTTTCTCTCCCTCCCTCTCCCTCTCTCCCTCTTTCCCTACCTCTGTCTCTCCCTCCCTGCCTCTGTCCCTCTCATCAGGGACCAAAGCTCAACAAGCGTAACAAATCTCCTATTTCTTATTTTATTCGTTGACTATAACACGGCCAGACTAACAGTCCCAGAGGCCTAACCCCCCAGTCTGTCAGGTAGTAAACCCAGGTGTAAAGAGAGAAACATAATCCAGCAAGTAGTTTAACAGTCCAAAGCCCCGAGAGCTCAATACTTTCAAATCCTACCTTCAGATTACATTACCTCCCTGCTGCTTTTTAACAAGTCAAGTATGTACACATAAATATGTAGTGAAATGTGGTTGCTGATATGGTTGGAGCATTATACTGACAACACCATGATTAGTGCAGGGGTCACAGAGTGTACTGGATGTTTTCATCGTAAATTCATTAGGATAGAAATGATGGTAATTGACTGTATCATTATCATATTGATCTTGGTCACATGTACATGATGTCAGCTGCTCACCATACTCCACACCCCCCTCAAACCCTACCCATGTCCCACTGTCATTTAAGACAGCTGTGGGCCCCTAACAGCGTTTGAACCCTGACCTTGTCACGTTTCAGTGGATGGGGGGATGGGGGGATGGGGGGTCTGGGGGGCTTGAACATGGGGGTCAGAGAGAGGGGTCTTGGGACAAAAGCCCTGGTTGTGGCGGGTGTATGCGGGTTCCCTTGGGTCACAGAGCATCACCCCTCTCCTGCTCTCCTCTTCTCTCCGCCCCACATCACCCCATCACCCCACGCTCCTCTCTGCAGAGACGTAGAGAGGGACAATGGTATGTTTCTGCCCCACACTCAGCCCGGTGCTTGGGAGGCATACTGAACAGAGCCCTGCAAGAACCACTCTATCACTTCAGACTGGATCACTTCTATATTTATATTTTGAATCACTCTTTATATCCTGTACTCTTCTCACTCCTTCTTCATCCTCCCTTATTCATCCCTCCATCATAGCCTTCTCCTCCCTTCTCAGTGGGCCTCTAAGGGCAGACTCCCCAGCTGGTTCTTCCAGCTGACCTCTGAACTCATAGCTCAGCTAGAATCCCTCGCTCTGTCTCTCACACAAACACACACACGCACACAAACTCTACCGCTGCCATCACTGTAAGAATGCCAGCAAGAGAAATTAGTGGTGTAATGAGACAGAAAACGATGGCATCTTTCAACTGGGGGTTCAACAAGAGTCAAAGAGAGAGGGGGAGCAACGGAAAAATGTCAGCCATGTTCCTCCATTCAACTAAGGATTAGATCCGAGTGTGACCCCCTGTACGTCTGTCAGTCCTCCATTTTGTGTGTGACTGACCCCTCTGGTCCTCCAGTTGCACCTTAGCGAGGGGGCTCTCTGTGAAGTTGCAGCCATTCTGTGTCCAAATGTGATTAATTTGTGGCATTCACTGGATTGTTCGCCTACACAATACAGATGAACTGACTAGGAGTCTATTAACAAACCCCACAAGCCAAAGGGCCCCAGTCCCAGCCACTTGGCAAGAACCTGGGGGTCACACACTACTGCTAAAAAGAGTTCCTGTTGTCAAGAAGTGCTTGTGTATGTAGTGCATGTGTGGGTGCGTGCACTGACTTTCAAGTTACTTTAGTACTCCAGGTTGCAGAAGAAAAAGTGAATTGTTAGTGAAGTTTACCTCCTCACCCTAGAGATACTGGCAACAAGCTGTTTATCAAGATCTATTTGTTTTGAACATACTTTCTTACTTTTCTGTAAACAGAGATACCGGCTCACCCAGGGCTGAGCAGTAGACTAATTGAAAAGCTCTCATTCTGGAACAGAAATAGCCTAATAATCCCAAAGCCAAAGATGTCTTATGAAGCAGATGAAGATTCACTGAATGCCGACGTTGGTATTTCCGTTAAATAATCACCGCTATTTGCTATAATTCCTCATAGAATGAAAAACATGTCTTTGTGGCCCGTTTATGATGCATTTCAGCTCTATATTTATTTTACTTTCCCTCTCTGTTTAACACTCTTTCACCAAACAATGCTGTTATGTCTGAGACAGAGAGAGAGAGAAAGAGAGAGAGAGAGAGAGAGAGAGAGAGAGAGAGAGAGAGAGAGAGAGAGAGAGAGAGAGAGAGAGAGAGAGAGAGAGAGAGAGAGAGAAAGAGAGAGAGAGAGAGAGAGAGAGAGAGAGAGTGGCGAGAAACAATGTCATAATTAGTTTGATTGATGTAGCATATTAAACAGGAAACAATTAGCTAACATAACACTGCTCCGGCCATCAGAGAGAGAGTGTTGTTGGATACACTGGACTTAGGCCCACGTCCAAACAGTCACACCATGGGAACTTTGATGCTTGGGTTTTTTGGCAAACATACCAAATCAATTAGTGCCCTGAAAGGCTGCAGTGTCTTGTGGGTAGTTGTGACACCAGTTTGTGTGGGGTTTGAAATTGGAGGGTTGTGAAAGCTCTCTCTCTCTCCTTCTTTGCCTCTCTTCTCTCTCTCGCCCTCTCTCTCTCATTTCTCTCTCGCTCTCTCTCTACTCCCTCATCTCTCTCTTTGTGCTGAACTTCTGGGTCTAGGCCTCCGGAGTGTACATCCATCCCAGGGTTACCCCAGCACCCTCTACCCCAGCCCTGGGCTCTCTGTCTGAAGTTCCCTGGGCTGCTGTATACAAGGAGGAGGGATGGAGGAAACAGGTAGATTTTAGGACCCCTGGGAGAAGAATAGAGAGAGAGAGAGAAGTTAAAAAGGGGACAGAGAGAAAGGAAGTGACAGAGCGAAGGAGAGATCAAAATAGAGGGGGGGGTAGAGGTGGGCTGTAAAAGAGCTAGTAAATGACAGAGAATGAGATAGGTAGAGAGAAGACAAAAAGAGGTAGAGAGGAGAAGAAGAAGAAGTAGAGAGAAGAAGAGAGGTAGAGAGAAGAAGAAGAGAGGTAGAGAGAAGAAGAAGAGAGGTAGAGAGAAGAAGAAGAGAGGTAGAGAGAAGAAGAAGAGAGGTAGGGAGAAGAAGACAAACACACAGACACACACAGAAACACATAACTATGAGGCATGCAGCCTTAGAGCCCCAGCTTTTAGTTAAACAGCAGGGGGGTATCCTGTTAACAGAAGAGGTCAAACTCTTCAACATCACACACAGCTCAGAGTCACCACCCACAGAACACCACAATAACCATCTCCCACACTGCACCTTGGGACCATTCCCTCTTTTTCACTCTCTCCCTCCTCCTTATCCAGGTCCTCTCTCTCAGATTTTCACACATTCTCTTGGAATTATCCCCCCCGTGATAGAGAGAGCCGGCTTGGCGCCCCATCCAGTTACGCATAAACACATTCTCAACCACAATGGCACAATCTCTTTTCTTTATTAACGTCTTACCATAAGCTGTGGCCGTTCGCAACCCTTTGGGCCCTCTCTCACGTGGTCAAACCTCATCAATGTGATAAAGCAGTAGTGTGAAAACACATATACACACACACAGCCAGTCGTTTATAGTGGTATGAATATGATATACCATTAAGAGAGCAAAGAATTTGTCTGTTTACATAAGGGACGTGACCTTCAACAGCCAAACCCTGGCCTAAACATTTCTCCAGATGGCTTCAGATTACACCTTTTCTCTTTCAATCATCCACCTCTCCACCTCTCCATCCCTCCATCCCTCCATCCCTCCACACACACCCGCCTGCTACAAAAGTGCCCTTTTCTCTCTCATGAATAGACTGGCTTTCAAGCTGCGGTTTACAAGTGTTGACTGAACTATAGAAACCTTGACAGCAAAATGTGGAATTTAAAGGAAGAGAGAGAGATGTATTCAGACATTTTATGAGAGTGTAAAAGAGTATGGCCTGTGCCCTTCAAATTCAACTCTGGACCTAGAGGCCAGTTCCATAGCTTTTTCAAATTCTTCTCCTCTAATCAGGGACTAACTGTGACCTGGAACACCAGGTGGGTGCAATGAATTATCACCAGAAAAGAAAATTGGCAGATTTGAATACCCCTGGTCTATGCCCTTATAACAAAGTCTTAAGAGTACAGTGTTAATGGAGAGCCTGTAACAGTATGTAGCCTCCTCTCTACTTAGACGTACAACTTCTCCTTGCAGTACAGTTAACCATGGCCCCATTTGTTTGCAGTGAAATAATTGCGATGGTCTTAGACTGTCTTCAAATACACTGTTAATGGGCCTGTCATCCTCCCATCCTTCCCTCCTCTCCACTCCTCTATTTCAATAAATGCAGAGATTAAAAGGTCGAATTTCGCTGCAAATGTAGGGTTTTCTGATTCCTGAAACATTATAAGGCCCAATGAAATTTCAGCAGTTTTGGTGGGATGGAGTTTTTGCCTGCCTGGTGACATCACCAGGCGTTAAATTAGTTAATAGACCAATAAGAAAAAGAGTTCCAAACCTCTCTGCCAATAGTTTTTTGTTTGTCCCTCCCCAGTCAGACCACTCCCAGACAGTTTGAACGAAAACGATCACAGTAAGGTACTTAATTGTTACCCAGAAATGATTTGATATTGAGATAAAAACGTCTACTGTACATTGGACCTTTAACGGGAAAAAGGCATGCATCAGCTGGATCAAAGAGAGCCATTTCAAGCTAAAGCTTAAAAAACTGAAAGAAAGAAACAACCATGCATGAATAAATATTGTACATTGAAATAACTGCCATGTGTGAATTAATTGTGCAGAGATTGAATAAAGCAGACAACTTGTGAAAGTGTGCTGAAAGCTGTATTCAAAGCTGGCTCTTTTTCCAGCTGAATCATCATACAAATTATTATTATTATTTATTTTATTTTTTTAACCAGGTAGGCCATTTACAACTGCGACCTGGCCAAGATAAAGCATAGCAGTGCGACAAAAACAACAACAACACAGAGTTACACATGGGATAAATAAATGTACAGTCAATAACACAATAGAACATCTATATAAAGTGTGTGCAAATGTAGTAAGATTAGGAAGGTAAGGCAATAAATAGGCCATAGTGGCATTTAAATAGGTGTCAGGCTCTGGCCATAGAGAAGCAATAGGCTTCTCTATGTTGCTTGGTCAGAGTCTGACAGTGTCGTTCTTTTCTGTGTCTTTGTGGGTTTTGGGTGGATCTCTAATTAGAGGCAGCTGCTACCCGTTGTCTCTAATTAGGGATCCAATATATGTTGAGTCTGTCCTTCACTTGGTGTGGGTTGTTATCGTTACATGTTAATGCATTTCGCAGTCACGGGTCAAGTAAGTGTGTTTTTTGGTTACGTTTATACTATCGTGTTTTGTTTTAACGTAACGTTGTTAATTCGTGTTGGTTTCGTTTTGTAGTTCGTCATCATTTGTGTTTCCTTATTTCATCGTATACAAACATATTACATAGTAAAATAAAATATGTCGAACTATACCTGCGCTGCGCCTTGGTCTCTCCATGCACCCAATCGTGACAATAGGCCATAGTGGCATCATTTAGCATTAACACTGGAGTGATAGATGTGCAGATGATGATGTGCAAATAGAGATACTGGGGTGCAAATATTGGGATGAGGTATTTAGGTGGTCTATTTACAGATGGGCTGTGTACAGGTGCAGTGATTGGTAAGCTGCTCTGACAGCTGATGCTTAAAGTTATTGAGGGAGATGTTAGTCTCCAGCTTTTTGCAATTCGTTCCAGTCATTGGCAGCAGAGAACTGGAAGGAATGGCGGCCAAAGGAGGTGTGAAATATACCTGCTGGAGCGCATGCTACGGGTGGGTGTTGCTATGGTGACCAGCGAGCTGAGATAAGGTGGGGATTTACCTAGCAAAGACTTATAGATGACCTGGAGCCAGTCTTCTCTAAAACCATGCAGCATGCTAAAGGTCTGTCTCACACAGCATTCATTACATTAACCCAATGTGGTGTCAAATCTGTTCCCTTCCTTCCTCTTCACTAATGACAGAGGGAGTGTTTCTGAGTGACGCTATGACTGGCTCTGCTTAGTTTATGTCTTTGACCAACACAACTGTCCTGCACATACATACGCACGCACGCACTCACACACACACACTTACACACACATACCTCTTCCCTGAATGGAAAGTAAAGCAGAGTGTCTCTTCATTAGCAGTCGTGGTGATTCAGAACCTAACAGCAGTAGCAGATAAATCAGGGATAATGTTGAAGCTGGCTACTCTTTTAGCCACATCCACCATCATCACACACAGCTTACTGAAAAAATCGCACTCACTTTAACTGGCCTCCAGCAACTTAGTGGAAGATCACCTGTCCATTTTCTTTAACTGGCCTCCAGCAACTTAGTGGAAAATCACCTGTCTATCTTCTTTAACTGGCTTCCAGCAACTTAGTGGAAAATCACCTGTCCATCTTCTTTAACTGGCCTCCAGCAACTTAGTGGAAAATCACCTGTCCATCTTCTTTAACAGGCTTCCATCTCCGGGCTGAAGAAAATGATCCTGAATCCAAAAGGCTGTTTAATATGACTGATCTTATCACCCTCATGATTTCAGAAGAGGGTGCGACCACTTCATCATATCTCACTTGAAGTGGAGAGACTGTCTGTTGGAATTAAAAGCTCTCTGTGGTGAAGGAATCTGCTCACTGGCTCCATATACCATCTCTGTGGTGAAGGAATCTGATCACTGGCTCCATATTTTCATATATACACTGGGGGCCAAAAGTTTGGAATATTACTCATTCAAGGGTTTTTTCTTTATTTGCACTATTTTTTACATTGCAGAATACAAGTGAAGACATCAAAACTATGACATAACACATGGAATCATGTAGTAACCAAAAAAGTGTTAAACAAATCAAAATATATTTTGTATTTGAGATTCTTCAAATAGCCACCCTTTTGTCAGAGTGCCTACCTTCTCCCTGTAGGCTGTCTAGTCGTTGTTGGTGATCAGGCCAACTACTGTCATGTCGTCAACGAACTTGATTAATGAGTTGGAACTGTGTAAGGCCACGCAGTCGTGGGTATACAGGGAATACAGGAGGGGACTGAGGACGCACCATTGTGGGGCCCCCGTGTTGAGGAGTAGTGTCGAGCGGGTAATTTTGCCAACCTTCACCACCTTGGGCGGCCCGTCAGGAAGTTCAGGACCCAGTTGCATAGGGAGGAGTTTAGATATATAATATACAGTGCATTCGTAAAGTAATCAGACCCCGTCCCTTTTTCCACATTTTGTTACTTTACAGCCATATTATAAAATCAATCAACACACAATACCCCATAACGACAAAGCAAAAACTGTTTTTTGGACATTTCTGCATTAAAACAGAAATACCTTATTTACATAAGTATTCAGAATCTTTGCTATGAGACTCGAAAACCAAGCCATGAGGTCGATGGAATTGTCTGTAGAGCTCCGAGACAGGATTGTGTCGAGGCACAAATCTGGGGAAGGGTACCAAAACATTTCTGCAGCATTGAAGGTCCCCAAGAACACAGTGGCCTCCATTAATCTTAAATGGAAGAAGTTTGGAACCACCAAGACTTCCTAGAGCTGGGCACCCGGCCAAACTGAGCAAAATGGAGGAGAAGGGCCTTGGTCAGGGAGGTGTCCAAGAACCCAATGGTCACTCTGACTGAGCTCCAGCGTTCCTCTGTGGAGATGGGAGAACCTTCCAGAAGGGCAACCATCTCTGCAGCACTCCACCAATCAGGCCTTTATGGTAGAGTGGCCAGACGGAAGCCACTCCTCAGAAAAAAGGTACATGACAGCCCACTTGGAGTTAGCCAAAAGGCACCTAAAGGACTCATCAGACCACTTCTGGTCTGATGAAACCAAGATTGAACTCTTTGGCCTGAATGCCAAGTGTCACGTCTGGAGGAAACCTGGCTCCATCCCACGGTGAAGCATGGTGGTGGCAGCATCATGGTGTGGGGATGTTTTTCAGCGGCAGGGACTGGGAGACTAGTCAGGATCGAGGGAAAGATGAATGGAACAAAGTACACAGAGTTCCTTAATGAAAACCTGCTCCAGAGCGCTCAGGACTTCAGACTGGGGGGGAAGGTTCACCTTCAAACAGGACAACGACCCTAAGCAAACAGCCAAGACAACACAGGAGTGATTTCGGGACTTCGAGTCTCTGAATGTCCTTGAGTGGCCCAGCTAGAGCCCGGACTTTAACCGATCGAACATCTCTGGAGAGACCTGAAAATAGCTGTACAGCGACGCTCCCCATCCAACCTGAAAGAGCTTGAGAGGATCTGCAGAGAAGAATGGGAGAAACTCCCCAAATACAGGTGTGCCAAGCTTGTAGCGTCATACCCAAAAATACTCAAGGTTGTAATCGCTGCCAAAGTTGCTTCAACAAAGTACTGAGTAAAGGGTCTGAATACTTATGTAAATGTGATATTGCAGTTTTTTATTTTTAATACATTTGCAAAAATGAGGGGGAAAAAAAACTATTTAATACATTTTAGAATAAGGCTGTAACGTAACAAAAACTCAAAGGGTCTGAATACTTTCCGAATGCAACGTATATAATGCTACTTCTATTTATATAATTTTTATTACCATTTTCATTTTTTTATTTCACTAGTCCTGCATGTTGGAGCTCGAAGCCTAAGATTTTCACTGTACTCTGAAATATCACCTACAGCCCTCTACATGTGACTATTAAACAATCTGAATCTGACCTATTCTGAGCTTATGTGAGGCCTTCAACAGTACTGTAGAGTCTACCACAGGTCAACCCCATTAATACTATTCAGGACTCATATTTCACTTCTAATGAATGAGTTTGTGTATGCGTGTACATACGTGTGTGT
>CM042402.1:8759325-8963766 GCA_023634145.1 Thymallus thymallus | reverse complement strand
ATAAGTATTTGATCACCTACCAACCAGTAAGAATTCCGGCTCTCACAGACCTGTTAGTTTTTCTTTAAGAAGCCCTCCTGTTCTTCAATCATTACCTGTATTAACTGCACCTGTTTGAACTTGTTACCTGTATAAAAGACACCTGTCCAGACACTCAATCAAACAGACTCCAACCTCTCCACAATGGCCAAGACTAGAGAGCTGTGTAAGGACATCAGGGATAAAATTGTAGACCTGCACAAGGCTGGGATGGGCTACAGGACAATAAGCAAGCAGCTTGGTGAGAAGGCAACAACTGTTGGCGCAATTATTAGAAAATGGAAGAAGTTCAAGATGACGGTCAATCTCCCTCGGTCTGGGGCACCATGCAAGATCTCACCTCGTGGGGCATCAATGATCATGAGGAAGGTGAGGGATCAGCCCAGAACTACACGGCAGGACCTGGTCAATGACCTGAAGAGAGCTGGGACCACAGTCTCAAAGAAAACCATTAGTAACACACTACGCCGTCATGGATTAAAATCCTGCAGCGCACGCAAGGTCCCCCTGCTCAAGCCAGCGCATGTCCAGGCCCGTCTGAAGTTTGCCAACGACCATGTGGATGATCCAGAGGAGGAATGGGAGAAGGTCATGTGGTCTGATGAGACAAAAATATAGCTTTTTGGTCTAAACTCCACTCGCCGTGTTTGGAGGGAGAAGAAGGATGAGTACAACCCAAGAACACCAACCCAACCGTGAAGCATGGAGGTGGAAACATCATTCTTTGGGGATGCTTTTCTGCAAAGGGGACAGGATGACTGCACCGTATTGAGGGGAGGATGGATGGGGCCATGTATCTCGAGATCTTGGCCAACAACCTCCTTCCCTCAGTAAGAGCATTGAAGATGGGTCGTGCTGGGTCTTCCAGCATGACAACGACCCGAAACACACAGCCAGGGCAACTAAGGAGTGGCTCTGTAGAAGCATCTCAAGGTCCTGGAGTGGCCTAGCCAGTCTCCAGACCTGAACCCAATAGAAAATCTTTGGAGGGAGCTGAAAGTCCGTATTGCCCGGCGACAGCCCCGAAACCTGAAGGATCTGGAGAAGGTCTGTATGGAGGAGTGGGCCAAAATCCCTGCTGCAGTGTGTGCAAACCTGGTCAAGAACTACAGGAAACGTATGATCTCTGTAATTGCAAACAAAGGTTTCTGTACCAAATATTAAGTTCTGCTTTTCTGATGTATCAAATACTTATGTCATGCAATAAAATGCAAATTAATTACTTAAAAATCATACAATGTGATTTTCTGGATTTTTGTTTTAGATTCAGTCACTCACAGTTGAAGAGTACCTATGATAAAAATTACAGACTTCTACATGCTTTGTAAGTGGGGCTGGAGTATTTGACCATTTTTAGGACCTTCCTCTGACACCGCCTAGTATAGAGGTCCTTGATGGCAGGAGGCTTGGCCTCAGTGATGTACTGGGCCGTACGCACACACAAAGGAAGCCAAACACACATACACACCGTTTTCTTCACCCGACAGGTATAAAGTTGACATACAGCAGCCTTTATACCATGGGAGAAAGACAGTCTTAGTCAGCTGTGTAGGCAGACTGAAAGCTAGGCAGAGACTCTGTGGCAGTAAGCTTTACTGTTGTGCTCCTATCGAGTAGTGAAGGGATGAAAACTAAGCCAACTAAGATGCCAGTGGCTACAGATGATGTGTGAATAGGAGAATATGTGTGAGAGGGATAGAGAAGGATAGAGGGACAGAGGGATAGAGAGGGGGAGATAGAGAGGGAGAGAGGGGGATGGAGAGAGGGAGGAGGGGGCATCTCTAATAACAGTCTTTCACATCAAAAACCCACACAAGACGCAGGGGGTGTGGGACGGGGGAAAGCGTGAGAGAGAGCGAGAGAAAGCGAGAGAGAGAGAGGGAAAGAGAGAGCGGAGAGCGAGGAGGGAGCGAGAGCGAGAGCGAGAGCGAGAGCGAGCGAGAGAGAGAGAGAGAGAGAGAGAGAGAGAGAGAGAGAGAGAGAGAGAGAGAGAGAGAGAGAGAGAGAGAGAGAGAGAGAGAGAGAGAGAGAGAGAGAGAGAGAGAGAGAGAGAGAGAGAGAGAGAGAGAGAGAGAGAGAGAGAGAGAGAGAGAGAGAGAGAGAGAGAGAGAGAGAGATAGAGAGACTCTGAGAGAGAGATAGAGAGAGATATAATAGAGAGTTTTGAGTTTAAATAACTTTTATTGGGTCTGGGACCCCACAACACAATAAATACACAAACAAACAAAACGATGGTTACACGTCAATTAAAAACACAACACCAAACCTTTCTCCACAGTAACTAACCACAACAGCCTCTGAATACCCCATATACTCATAAACAACACAATGTTGTTAACCATTTTATAATATGCAAACTCAACCTCAGTCTCGCTGCCAACATCCCCTCCAGCATTCCCACAACATCAACAGGCCCCCTGTCCCCGAATACTGTTCTTTCGTGTCTTCCATATTGCTCATTTATCGTTCCCTGACACAAAGTTAAGTAAGAGAACTACATCCCTTCGACTAAACATGTACTTTAGCCCAAATATGAACTTTTGGAAAGAAAAAACCTCTCCCAGAGCTGAAAACCAACCCGTGATCAGGTCAATCATCCAGACCAACCTGGGACACTGTAAGAACAGATGTGCCAGAGTTTCAGACTCAGCACAGATACCCCTCCCCAACATTAGGATCCAGGTGTACCAGATGCAAATGAGTGGCTATGGCTGCATGTATTATCCTCCATTGGAGGTCAGCTGTCCTCTTTTCAATAGGCAGTTTGTATAAAGACCACCAACAGCCTTTTGGGGAGGCACCTGGGCCAAACACAGCCGGCCACCTCGTTGATTTTACCCCTTCCAGGGAAGAAGCTTGGGACACCTTTATACAGATTTTGAACATGGCTTTCTTTCCCACCGCCTTGAACTCCCCCAGCTCCGGGGTATCGAAGGAAAGCAGCATCCCCACATCCTCCTCTAATGCCCCCACTGCAGCACTAACAATCAGCGCATGGAACACATAATCCAGACCCTCCGTCCACCGATCAGAATTGGAAGTGTCAGTCACATACTGTCGATGAAGTGCTGGTGTGGAATCGCAGACCTCAGCTACGACCTTCCTGAGTAGGCGAGATGATCGGATGCCCGCTCTTTCTCCCAGCTCCTCCGACAATCTGCTCCTGCTCCTCATCAGATGATCCAGCTTGGAACACCCCACACCTAACAGGCATGCACGTAGGCTGGCTGAACCCAAAGCACGGGACTGCATGGCAGTGTTATAAAAAAGAGGCTCTTCAAAAAGCCACATCCCTGGTGGAGTGGTAGCCTTACGAGACATGACGAAAACTCTCCAAGCCTGCATAACAGACTCATAGAATGGAGTCAGGCAAGACAAATCACCCCCTCTAGCTTTAAGAGGAAAATATGCTTGTCTAAGCCCAAACAGCCCGCTCTCCTCATCAACGTGTAGGCTGTATCGACCCAGCTAGAACAGTCACTGTACAACAAAAGCCATGATCCTAGAAGAAATGTCCACCAGGCCTTGCCCACCCTCGTGCAGTGGCAGGTACAAGGCTGCAGCTTTAATCCAATATTGTTCAGACCAGAAGAAATTGACAAGTGTCCTCTGAAGCTCTTGTATCAGACCCCGCGGTGGCTGTACAATCATTAGTTTGTGCCACAAGGTAGAGGCGGCTAGGTTATTGGCTACCAGCACCCTTCCCCTATAAGACAGCACGGGTAGCACCCATTTCCACCCAGACAATCTGGCACACACCTTCTCTACTACACCCTCCCAGTTATTTTTTTGAAAGACATCCTCCCTCCGCCTTCTCCCTTTTCGAGCAAGCATGTCGCTTATGGCCAACATCCCCACACTCAAAACACTGTTGACTACCCGTACTAGCATAAGCCATATACATACTTGACTTTAAACAATAACTCCAAAGTCTGCTCCGGTGAGTCCAAAAACATAAACACCTGTCGCCGAAACGACATAACCTGTTTCAGAGCCGGGTGTTTGCAACCCAACGGGACAATCTTAATGTACTTGCAAACTTCCCAAACCGCAATAACTCGCACTCCAATATTATTATCATTATTTTTTATTTTATTTTTTTAACCAGGTAGGCCAGTTGAGAACAAGTTCTCGTTTACAACTGCGACCTGGCCAAGATAAAGCAAAGCAGTGCAACAAAAACAATAACAACACAGAGTTACACATGGGATAAACAAACGTACATGTCAGGCTCTGGCCATAGAGAAGCTTTGCTTCTCTATATTTCTATGGTCAGAGTCTGGCAGATCTATTATTTCTACATCTGTGTGGTGTTGTGTGTGGGATCCCTAATTAGAGGCAGCTGCTATGCATTACCTCTAATTAGGGATCCTACTTATATGTCTGTGTTCCACTCCCTTGGCGTGGTTCATTGTTGTATATTGTCCCGTGTTCGTGCTACGTGTGTTTTACTTTCCGTTATTTTGTATAGTTCGCATCCAATATAGTTTATTCAATTAATAAACGATGTCGAACTATCGCTACGCTGCGCCTTGGTCTCTCTACACACCCGAACGTGACAGTACAGTCCATAACCCAATAGAACATCTATATACAGTGTGTGTAAATGTAGTAAGAGTAGGAAGGTAAGGCAATAAATAGTCCATAGAGGTGAAATAATTACATTTTAGCAATAACACTGGAGTGATAGATGTGCAGATGATGATGTGCAAATAGAGATACTGGGGTGCAAATGAGCAACAACAAAAAAATAACAATATGGGGATGAGGTAGTTGGGTGGGCTATTTACAGATGGGCTGTGTACAGGTGCAGTGATCGGTAAGCTGCTCTGACAGCTGATGGTTAAAGTTATTGAGGGAGATGGTAGTCTCCAGCTTTTTACAATTCGTTCCAGTCATTGGCAGCAGAGAACTGGAAGGAATGGCGGCCAAAGGAGGTGTTGGCTTTAGGGATGACCAGTGAAATATACCTGCTGGAGCGCATGCTACGGGTGGGTGTTGCTATGGTGACCAGCGAGCTGGGGTAAGGCGGGGATTTACCTAGCAAAGACTTATAGATGACCTGGAGCCAGTGGGTTTGGCGACGAATATGTAGTGAGGGCCAGCCAACGAGAGCATACAGGTCGCAGTGGTGGGTAGTATATGGGGCTTTGGTAACAAAACGGATGGCACTGTGATAGACTACATCTAATTTGCTGAGTAGAGTGATATTTTGTAAATGACATCGCCAAAGTCAAGGATCGGTAGGATAGTCAGTTTTACGAGGGCATGTTTGGCAGCATGAGTGAAGGAGGCTTTGTTGCGAAATAGGAAGCCGTTTATAGATTTAATTTTGGATTGAAGATGCTTAATGTGAGTCTGGAAGGAGAGTTTACAGTCTAACCAGACACCTAGGTATTTGTAGGTGTCCACATATTCTAAGTCAGAACCGTCGAGAGTAGTGATGCTAGTCCAGCGGGCGGGGGCGGGCAGCGTTCGATTGAAGAGCATGCATTTAGTTTTACTAGCATTTAAGAGCAGTTGGAGGCCACAGAAGGAGTGTTGTATGGCATTGAAGCTCGTTTGGAGGTTTGCTAACACAGTGTCCAAAGAACGGCCAGATGTATACAGAATGGTGTCGTCTGCGTAGAGGTGGATCAGAGTGTCACCAGCAGCAAGAGCGACATCATTGATATATACCGAGAATAGAGGGCCCGAGAATTGAACCCTGTGGCACCCCCATTGAGACTGCCAGAGGTCCAGACAACAGGCCCTCCGATTTGACACACTGAACTCTATCTGAGAAGTAGTTGGTAAACCAGGCAAGGCAGTCATTTGATAAGAATGCAGTGATTGACAGAGTCGAAAGCCTTGGCCAGGTCGATGAAGACGGCTGCACAGTATTGTCTTTTATCGATGGCGGAATTAGTGCTACATGATGCAAACTTCTGTTTGAGCTAGTCTTTGCTTTTCTAACTGACTGTGTATATTGGTTCCTGACTTCACTGAAAAGTTGCATATTGCGGGGGCTATTCCATGCTATTGCAGTACGCCATAGGATGATTTTGTGCTGGTCAAGGGCAGTCAAGTCTGGAGTGAACCAAGGGCTATATCTGTTCTTATTTCAAATTTTGAATGGGGCATGCTTATTTAAGACGGTGAGGAAAGCACTTTTAAAGAACAACCAGGCATCCTCTACTGACGGGATGAGGTCAATATCCTTCCAGGATACCCGGGCCAGATCGATTAGAAAGGCCTGCTCGCTGAAGTGTTTTAGAGAGCGTTTGACAGTGATAAGGGGTGGTCGTTTGACCGCGGACCCATTATGGACGCAGGCAATGAGGCAGTGATTGCTGAGATCCTGGTTGAAGACAGCGGAGGTGTATTTGGAGGGCAAGTTAGTCAGGATGATATCTATGAGGGTGCCCATGTTTACGGATTTAGGGTTGTACCTGGTAGGTTCCTTGATAATTTGTGTGAGATTGAGGGCATCTAGCTTAGATTGTAGGACGGCCGGGGTTTTAAGCATATCCCAGTTTAGGTCACCTAACAGTACGAACTCTGAAGATAGATGGGGGGCAATCAATTCACATATGGTGTCCAGGGCACAGCTGGGAGCTGAGGGGGGGTCTGTAACAAGCGGCAACAGTGAGAGACTTATTTCTGTAAAGGTGGATTTTTCAAAGCTCAAACTGTTTGGGCACAGACCTGGATAGTATGAGAGAACTCTGCAGGCTATCTCTGCAGTAGATTGCAACTCCGCCTCCTTTGGCAGTTCTATCTTGATGGAAAATGTTGTATTTGGGGATGGAAATATCAGAACTAGCCTTCCTAAGCCAGGATTCAGACATGGCTAGGACATCAGGGTTGTGGAGTGTGCTAAAGCAGTGAATAAATCAAACTTAGGAAGGATGTTAACATGCATGAAACGCCTGGGGAATAGGTGTAGTACCTCTACATCACCAGAGGAACAGAGGAGGAGTAGGATAAGGGTATGGCTAAAGGCTTTAAGAACTGGTCGTCTAGTGCGTTGGTTACAGAGAAAAAAAGGAGCTGTTTTCTGGGCGTGGTAGAATAGATTGAGGGCATAATGTACATACAAGGATATGGTAGGATGTGAGTTCAGTGGAGGTAAACCTAGGCGTTGGATAATGATGAGAGAGGTTGCATCTCTGGAGACACAAGTTAAGCCAGGTGAGGTCTCCGCGTCTGTGGGGGGAGCTATCTGAGGCATGTTGAGCGGGACTGGGGGCTCTACAGTGAAATAGAACAATAAGAACTAACCTAAACAGCAACAGACAAGGCATATTGACATAAGAGAGAGGCATAAAGCAATCACAGGAGTTAATCAAGAGAGCTAAGACAACAACGGGTAATGACAATGAATGGACAGAGAGGGTCAGTTAGAGAAAATGTTGTGCTACACACAGGACCTAAGTTCGAGGCTGAGGCTTAACAGATAAACAGAATGAGGTACAGTGTAAGGGAACAGTCCAGCAGGCATCAGCTGTGTAGCCGAGTGATCATAAGGTCCAATGAGCAGCAAGAGGTGAGCCAGGGAGCAGTTCAGTTGCCGCTACTGCACAAGGCGAGCGGGAGGCACGGTGTTCAGAATGCTAGCGAGCCGGGGATGGCAGATGGGTCTCCGGCGACATCGCAATGGAAAAGCCTGTTGAAACCACGTCGGACAATAACGTCGGCAGACCAGTCGTGATGGATCGGCGGGGCTCCGTGTCGACAATAGAAGTTCCAGGCCGGTTGACAAAGAGGTACTGTAGCCCAGGAATTAGCTAGTACACGTCGGCTAGCCGGGAGATGGGCCTAGCTCGAGGCTAGCTCAAGGCTAACTGGTGCATGCTTCGGTACAGTAGTGCCAACAACAGCCACTCGGTTGCAGCTAGCTAGCTGCGATGATCCGGTGTAATGGTCCAGTGATTTCGGCAGAAATCCGGTGATGTGGTAGAGAAAGCAATTCCATATGCGCTGGGTTGGTAGCGCGCTGTGCAGACTGGCTGATATTGTCCGAACTAAAGTTGGCTGGTGCAGGCAAGGGCAGTGGTGAAGACCGCTAGCAGTGGCTAGCAATGGCTAGTATCTAGTTAGCTGGCTAGCCTAGCTTCTGCCGGAGGTCCAGTTAGATGGGATAAAGAAATCAAGAAATTGCAGTAAAGTATATGAGAATAAGAAAAACAAATTATGAAAATTATGAAAACCAGAAAAAAACGTATAATTTACACGGGACAGGACAAAAAAACACGTCCACACTGTTACGCCATCTTGGAATACTAATAGCTCATTGGGAATAAACGGCGGTACATTCAAAATTGTTAACCTTGTTGAGAAAAGCGGCATAACGCCATGCTCAACCATCCAATCGACAAGACGCTCTTCTTTGAGAAAATCCACCATCGCTTTATTCATCCGCGACGCATAAGCAACATGTTCATAGCCTGCCTTCTCTCTTACAGCGACCGGAAATTCCTCCACAGTGACAGTAGCTTCAGTAACACACCTGAAGCCGTGCTGAAGTGACAAGGACGGCGTCCCGAAGTGGGTCGCCATCCCCACCAAAGCCAGGACATGCAAAAAAAGGACACACAAAAAATCATGCATAGAAAAAGGAAAACCACGAAGAAAAGGAAACAAGAAAGAAACCACAGGCAATCTAACTCCAGACACCACTCACACTCGCTCATACAATTCCCAGCATGCAGAGAGAGAGAGAGAGACAGATAGAGAAAGAGAGAGAGGAGAGAAAGAGAGAGAGAGAGAGAGAGAGAGAGAGAGAGAGAGAGAGAGAGAAAGAAAGCGAAAGAGAGCAAGAAAGAGCGAGAGAGAGCGAGAGAGAGAGAGAGAGAGCGCGAGAGAGAGAGAGAGAGAGAGAGAGAGCGAGAGAGACCGAGAGAAAGGGAAAGAGAGATAGAGAGAGAGACAGAGACAGAGAGAGAAAGAGAGAGAGAAACAGGGATGGCAGAGAGGGAAGGTGTCATACCACCCACCAGATGGGTTCTGATCTGATAGGGCACCCCTGGAGCATCATGGGTAACGGAACAGAGTCAGAGGCCACCAGAACCCCGCAACGACCACACCCTGCTGAAAGGCAACCTCTCTTTCTCTCTCTGTTTGGTAATAAACTCATAAACTGTGTGTGTGTGTGGGGGGGGGGGAGTGTGTATGTGTTTGTTATATACAGTATATTCTCAAGTTCCGTTGCTCTCTCTGTTCAATCCCTCCTCTCATCTTTTCCTCCGTTAAAGGCCCTCACACACCCCTCCCTCTCTGTGGCTCTGTAAGTCTGATCTACAGACCGGGATTCTTTGTCATCCTCAGAGGAGAGAGGAAACACCAACAGGCTCACCAGATAGCTCCTACACCCCCCATCTCCCCCCTTACACAAATACAGTGTGTGTGTGTATGTGTCTATCTACTAATACAGAATCAATCTCTCTGTCTCTTATAAGGGCAGTATGAGCATCACAAGGTGAAGGATACAACACAGGAGGCTCTACTCTTTCCATATATATTGTAACTTTCCTTAGAGGTCAAAGGTCAGATGCCACTGACGTACAACCAGGTTATCAGACTCTCATTAAACACACTCACATACACACGTGCACACACTCAGACTCTCATTTCACCTCGAGCACGGCAGGGCAGGGCAGGGCAGGGCAGGGGGAGGGGAGCAGAGCTGATCTGTAAATGTGTTCTCAATCTCTAAACTTCTTCACCTCTTCACATTACATATTTTTACAGTGAGGGAGGTTGGGAGGGAGGGAGTGAGGGACAGAAGAAGGAAAGGGAGGGAGAGAGAGAAGGCAGGGGAGAGGGGAGGAGGAAGAGAGAGAGAGAGAGAGAGAGAGAGAGAGAGAGAGAGAGAGAGAGAGAGAGAGAGAGAGAGAGAGAGAGAGAGGGAGAGAGAGAGAGAGAGAAAGGCGGGAGAATAAGGTTTAAAGGAGAGAAAATGAGAGAGGGAGGAAGAATGGGATGGAGGGAGGGGAGGCAGGCTAATGGCCAGTCCAGTAGTAACACCCGTTTATGTTTTTCTCCCCATACAGATGCAGATGTTGTATTGATTGGTGCTCTGAGAGGCAGGTAATGGCCAGTCCAGTAGTAACAGTAAGTCCAGGTAATGGAACAAGGGTATTGGAACAAGAAAGGGGGAAAAAGGACCGGAAAATCAATTATCTCTGCTTTAATAAGAGCAAGCCTTCTCCATGTATAGGCAATAAGAGAAGGAGGAGGGAGAAGAGAGGAGAGGAGAGGAGAGGAGAGGAGAGGAGAGGAGAGGAGAGGAGAGGAGAGGAGAGGAGAGGAGAGGAGAGGAGAGGAGAGGAGAGGAGAGGAGTACTTTGACTACAATCCAGCCATAATCCTAAAACCTAGTCTAGCTCCGGTCACTGTACCCTGGGATGTCACACTGTTCTCTCCTCTCACCCTCCACCTCTCCATTCATTCCTCTCTTCTAGCTTTGCTTAGCCTTGCTCTGATCAGCACATTTTTTTCCCTTTGTCTGCAGAACCTTCACCTCTACCTCTCCCTCTCCTGTCATTTGCTCTATTAACATACAGGGATGGAGGGACCAGACTGGACACACACACATACACACACACAGAGATACACATACACACACACACACAGAGACACACAGCCACTGAAACAGCAGTGTCTTTATCACACATACATACACACTGCCATAGAAGGCACTGGTATTTGGGAATTAAAAACCAAAACAAATGCTCAACTGATGAAAGAGAAAAACTCAACAAACAAAGGCTGAGTAACTCTTCATCAGAGACATGAGACAGACATGATGTGAAAAAGGGGGCAGAGCGTGAGTCTTCCCAGATCAGATCCTAGCAGTTCTACATGGTGACAGGGGGCAGAGCGTGAGTCTTCCCAGATCAGATCCTAGCAGTTCTACATGGTGACAGGGGGCAGAGTGTGAGTCTTCCCAGATCAGATCCTAGCGGTTCTACATGGTGACAGGGGGCAGAGCTTGAGTTTTCCAGATCAGATCCTAGCAGTTCTACATGGTGACAGGGGGCAGAGCGTGAGTCTTCCCAGATCAGATCCTAGCGGTTCTACATGGTGACAGGGGGCAGAGCTTGAGTTTTCCAGATCAGATCCTAGCAGTTCTACATGGTGACAGGGGGCAGAGCGTGAGTCTTCCCAGATCAGATCCTAGCGGTTCAACATGGTGACAGGGGGCACAGGGGTAGCAACGCAATGTTTCTATTGGCTCACATCTTAAATCCCGTTCAAAGGCGGGTAGTGGGTGTGTGTCTGTCTGTGTGTGTGTGTGTATGTGTGTGTGTGTGTGTGTGTGTGTGTGTGTGTGTGTGTGTGTGTGTGTGTGTGTGTGTGTGTGTGTGTGTGTGTGTGCGTGTGCATGTGCGTGTGTATGTGTGTGTGTGTGTGTGTCTGTGCGTGTGTCTGTGCGTGTGTGTGTGTCTGTGTGTGTGTGTGTGAGAGAGAGATATGAGAGAGAGTGTGTGTGCGCATGCGCTCCAAGCATCGCGTGCCAAGAAACGTCCAGGGAAATCTCTCCAGGGCCCACGTGACGAAGTCAGATCCAGCCTCAGACACCTAGCACTTATATACCCACCCGCCGCCCTCCTCCGCCCTCCACCTAAACCCCATCAACGCTAGCTCTACGCCACAGGCCCAGAAAGGCGTGAGAGAGGGTCCGGTGACAGACACGAAATCTGGCATGAAATGCACGGGGGGGGGGGCCTTAGATATACACACACCCCGACACATACCCATGGCTCTCCAATCCTGGCTATGGTTAACTTCTGGGGTGCTGTACAGTCCTGAGTAGACACACACACCGCCGGACTGTGCTAGGTTCAGCTGCTCTAGTAAAGAAAATGCTGGAGAAAGATCAGATGACTGAAAAGGGCATTCTTACATTTCTATGAAAGCTAACTCAAGACAGAGTGACCTTCTTAATGTCTAGAGGATAATCCACCTCCTGTTGTATGACTAATCATTTAGGAAATTCCACGTTATTTTTATTGACATACATTTTTTGTATATTTTTTTAGTTTTTTTAAATAACACATCTATGTTGATATAAATACACAATAATATGTCAGTGTTTGGGCGGCAGGTAGCCTAGTGGTTAGAGCGTTGGGCCAGTAACCAAAAGGTCGCTGGTTTGAATACCCGAGTCGACAAGGTGAAAGAAACCTGCTGATGTGTCCTTGAGCAAGGCACTTAACTCTAAATTGCTCCAGGGGCTGACCCTGTAGGTAGGCCATCACTATAAATAAGAATTTGTTCCTAGGCCGTCATTGTAAATAAGAATTTGTTCTTAATTGACATGCCTAGTTAAATAAAGGTTAAATAAAATAATAAAATGTATTAACTAACATATGTTGCCATGTATACATAGCCTTTATCCTGTAAAATGAACTGTGTTGTACAGTAATGCATTAAATCCTTAGGACTAATACCAGGAAGTCACATTAATCCCAAAAAATGACATCTCATTTTTTTTTCTCTCTTTGGGTCATGGGTTGAGTTTGGATAACCTTTAAATATACAGTAAGCGGGTGATTTCTTTGACCCTGTGTTACGCTGAAACATGTCCCCCTGACCTTCCAATTAGATCTCACTACCGAACTGCGGGCAAGACACTAAATCTTCCCCCAGCTGCAGGTTTGGACACTCATATAAAAAAGCTGGCTATAAAATCATCACTGGGTAGTAAAACACACGAAAAATACACAATTAACAGACGTGTGGAGAGACAGAAAAACAAAGCCGGGAGCGTAGGCATTATCCTGGGCTCAGATATGAGAAAATAAAACATTTACACACACTTCATAACTCCCAATGTCATTGTCTCACAGGAACATTCTCCAGCTGAGGATTTTTATGAGAATATCTCTGCGTTTTATTGCTGGAATAGTCAAATATAACAAATACAATTATCTTCTATCAACTGAAATGTATAATCAGTGTGTGTATGTGCATTGACAGTACTGGAGACATTGACAGTGTAAATAAGTAAACAGTTTTATTCCTAATAACTGTATCAGTACGATCACCAGCAGCTCTCCTCAGGGGGTTGACACATCATTAATTGACTGTTTGATAAACAGTTGTAAATGCATAGCATCAGTCTATACACGATCGCATATTAAAAAGACAGTAGCGCTTCCAATATCACCCATGTATGGAATCTAATGAAATGTCAGGCATATACAGTAAATGTGCATTGACATTTACACTAGGCCTATATGTTGTTTGATAATAACCGCACTAGCTCAGCAAAATGTTAGGGTGGTATATAGTGAGAAAATGAAAATAATCTATTAAATATATGTCATTGTAAATGACATACATGTATATGTTAATTGATAATTTTATGTAAATATGCAAAGCAAATGATTAGTGGAGTAATTCATATCAAATAAGACTGTAACATATGTAACTAACTACTATACAATCTAATTTGTGATAGCATAATTAACCATAATATCTTGTTAATGACATTACATAACCATCTCAGCGGGGAAGGAAGAAAGTGCGAAAGGTCAGGAAATATTATTATCTGATACTCTCATCTGGAGTAGAGGGGAATACTGCAGTCACATTAAAAGTGAAACTGGATCGCTTTTTAAAATGGACGCCGCCGCTGCATGCAGATTGAGGGTGAACCCAGACCACTGTGGGTGGAAGATTCCCTCAATTAACTTCACAGCGAGAGAGAGGGGAACTAATCTATACCTGCTAATGGTGATAGCATTTCAGCCCCATGCAGCATACCGAGCCAAGCTGTAAATAAACAAGTATATGAGCGCAACCAAGCCTGCTGGCCCTTTTCACACTTCCTCATTTATGTTTGGAGAGGACTAGATTATACAGGCTGTTGACTCCATTGTTGTCAGTGACAGCCAGAAAAATGTTGTGTGCTTGCTACAGGTCAGTGGAGTACTTAATGATAAGGATGTTGATCTTGATTTTTCTGTTAGTTAAACTTAATCTATTTCTATTTGCGTCAGCCAGTCATCTGCAATATTGTAGTCTTGTCTTTAAATCATCACTCTTAGCCACTGTTATGTAGAAATGCATATTCATAAATGTTTTTTGACCTCTCTATATGTGGCCAAAATACATTGATTAATAAATCTATGAATGTAAAATGTTTACATATTGTAAATGTGGCTATGTGTTATCCTTGACATCAAATACAATAATTGTATCAAATAGATTAACATATGGAATAAAATATATGTATATATATAATCTAAGATATATACATTTTATTTTAGTATCTTGTGCATAAGAGTTTCATTTGTTATATTTTTAGATATCCCTTCCATTTTATCATCACATGACCATTTTAATTACCATATTCAGGCATGTGGTATTCTTCACATGTTCCATTACTTAATTTTTTATTTATTTAACATTTATTTAACTAGGCAAGTTAGTTGAGAACAAACTCATATTTACAAGGACGGCCTACCAGGGAACAGTGGGTTAACTGCCTTGATCAATGGCAGAACGACGGATTATTCACCTTGAGAGCTTGGGGATTTGATTCAGCAACCTTTCGGTTACTGGCCCAACACCCTAACCACTATGCTATCTGCCGCCACAATTATACCTGCAAAATATATAATAATACAACAAAATGAGTGATCATTTATGCTAATTTGAGCATTTATTGATCTTCTACATTGGTTTTAAAATAGGGTAATTTGGAAGAGTTTGGTGCAATCTCTGTCTGCATCTTTACAGAATGGCTCCGGTAGGTGCATTGCCCTTAAGTGCACTCGTAAATCGGCTTTATGAGTTTTCCAGAGGTATCACTGCTAATGTTTCCATCAGACGGCTTTATGGGCATATTGTTGTGACTCCAGTGAAACATCCGTTCTTATATATTATAAAAGTGTTGTTGAAAAAAACTATATAAAGCTTAGACAGACAGCGTGCTTTTAAACTATTATGGTGCAGCTATCAAATACAATTTATTGTTCCTCTCCACTGAAGGTATATGGGTACTCATATTGTGCAATAAACATAAAAAAGTTTCAACTGAAATCCTTTATGATCGGCACAAACACAATTTTGATGCAATCACACTTATAAAGTTTGTGATTTCATTTTGGCACTCAAAATATTTAAATGAGTAAATGAGTTGAAATGTATATGGATCAAATTGAATTTATCAATCATTATGTATAGCCTGCATCTGATTCCAGGGGTTTTATGTATCAAAAATGTGTCTACAAGGGAGATTGTCTCAAAGATAATACTATATGGGGTATTTGTGAAAGCTAGTTCTTCTGTTCAAAAGTGTGTGGATGTACTGTACGCATTACTACACACGTCATATAAATATGCATGCCTCCGATATTTAGCGTGTGTTCTGTATTGTTATCCAGATGTTCTCCTTTACAGATCTCTTCAGTCTCTGTTTCCACCATCCCCAGTCTTCCAGGTCACTACCAACTGATCTCCACATCAAATCATGACACTTTACCAAGCATGATCCATGTGTGTAGTGTGTTTCCAGCAGAGGATTAAACATTTCCCACCGACCTCTGATATGAACACTATCTCAGGTTACCACTGAAGCGGACAGCCTGCGTGTTATTGCCAGCTAAAGTTCTTTGTTATCGAGTACAAAGGCAGTGTTAGGTAGTTAGGCAGTGGTCTTTGTTGAGGGTCAGCAAGGTGTAAAATCGGTTACAACTGGGGCCATGTTTACGGCTTCCATCTGAGAATCCCGTGGCCAGGGATACCCATTCACACTGACTGTGGAGATATATAGAAATATAGAAGGGGACTATTCTTGAGAGTTTCTTATAGAAAATCTTAAGCCCACATACAGTAGTCATACAACAGACACTGGTGAAATAGATTTACGGTCTAAAGAGAGGCAGATAAGGATGGAGGGAGGCAGGTACAGTCAATTAAAAGGAAAATTGTACTGTAAGTGTCATCAATTTTTCCTAGATGGGAATTGTTAGAATTGTTGTCTTAAAAAAAAATAGAGTCCATGTCCGCACCCCCCGTGAAAATCCAATTACCATAATAAAGAAATCACCATCAACATCTGTCCATTTCAGCTAGACTAGAGATATGTTTGTTTTTTGCATGGGCTGCGTCTCAATCCACCGCATGCGCCGATGTCAGCCTTCCACATCTGCGGTGGAAGGTGGCAGAGCTACAGTGGTGTTTATTAGACTAGGAGACATCCCGAAAACGTCTGTAGCCGCCGAACGGTTTGGCCTACAAAACTAATATGACCCCACCACCGAAAGGTGAGACTCTGACGAACATGTCAGTGGTTTTGCCCTAGAACACCCACTAGCCTCACAAGACTCATCTGAAGATAGCCCAGTACCAGTTAATGTAAAACTATTTTAAGTACTTCTGTGGGCGACGGAGAGAAACAAAATGGTACAGTTTGAGGCCATGTGGCGGAGAGTGGGCGCTGGAGATGGTGACATTTTTTTGTCCATTAAAATAACATCAAATTGATCAGAAATATAGTGTAGACATTGTTAATGTTGTAAATGACTATTGTAGCTGGAAACAGCTGATTTGTAATAGAATATCTACATAGGCGTACAGAGGCCAGTTATCAGCAACCATCACTCCTGTGTTCCAATGGCATGTTGTGTTAGCTAATCCAAGTTTATAATTTTAACAGGCTAATTGATCATTAGAAACCCCTTTTGCAATTATGTTAGCAGAGCTGAAAACTGCTGTGCTGATTAAAGAAGCAATAAAACTGGCCTTCTATAGGCAAGTTGAGTATCTGGAGCATCAGTATTTGTGGGTTTGATTACAGGCTCAAAATGACCAGAAACAAAGAACTTTCTTCTGAAACTCGTCAGTCTATTCTTGTTCTGAGAAATGAAGGCTATTCGAAGCGAGAAATTGCCAAGAAACTGAACGCTGTGTACTACTCCCTTCACAGAACAGCGCAAACTGGCTCTAACCATAATAGAAAGAGGATTGGGAGGCCCCGGTGCACAACTGAGCAAGAGGGCAAGTACATTAGAGTGTCTAGTTTGAGAAACAGATGCCTCACAAGTCCTCATTAAATAGTACCCACAAAACACCAGTCTCAACGTCAACAGTGAAGAGGCAACTCCGGGATGCTGGCCTTCTAGGCAGAGTTGCAAAGAAAAAGCCATATCTCAGACTGGCCAATAAAAGTAAAATATTAAGTTGGGGAAAATAACACAGACACTGGACAGAGGAAGATTGTTGAGTTACAGTTCATATAAGGAAGTCAGTCAATTTAAATAAATTCATCAGGCCCTAACCTAGGGATTTCAATGACTGGGCAGGGGCGCAACCATGGGTGGGCCTGGGAAAGCACTTACTGTGGAGCCAGGCCCAGCCAATCAGAATAAGTTTTTCCACAAAAGGGCTTTATTACAGACAGAAATACTCCTCCTCATGGCTACTGCGTCTGCTATATGTACAGAAGGAGGGTAATTTGTACATTTTCGATCAGAACATTTTGTACAAAGATAAGCATTATATTGTTAGATTAAAGGAGTAACTCTGGTAGTCCTGAAACAGTTTTCCTCACCTCAAGTTCAACTGTAGGAGCCGGGGAGCACTGCCTTCATATCATAGGCCTACAGTAGCTAAAGCTTAATAAAGGTCACACCATACCAAACCTTCACAAACATTTTCAAACTTTATTAGGCTAATATCAAAAGTAAGTCAAGCCATTGTTTATAGGGAAAATGTTTTTTTTTTTTTTTTTTTTTTCACCTTTATTTAACCAGGTAGGTCAGTTGAGAACAAGTTCTCATTTGCAACTGCGACCTGGCCAAGACAAAGCAAAGCAGTGTGACAAATAACAACACAGAGTTACACATTAAACAAACAGTCAAAAACACAATAGAAAAATCTATATACAGAGTGCAAAATGTAGTGCAAAAATGCAGTAAGGTTAGGAGGTAGAACAATAAATAGACTATAGTGGTGACATAAATTACAGAATTATCATTATTAACACAGGAATGAAAAATGTGCAAATTATGATGTGCAAATAGAGATACTGGAGTGCAAGATTAGTGAAAATAAACAAAAATAAATATGGGGATGAGGTAGTAGTGTGGGCTATTTACAGAAGGGCTATATACAGTTTGAGCATGTGAGCAGAAGAGTGACTGTAAACCAGGGAAAAAATGCACTACCCTCCTCTGTGCCACCAAAGAAACCACACAAAGCAAAAATTTAATAAAATTGACAACGCTCCCCTATTTTGGACCACCCCTGCCCCCCAATTTGTATTTGCCCCTTAGTAGAAACCCAGCTCCGGGCTCTTAGACCTTCAATTCTGGAGGTAATTTCAGTCAATTTCTCAATGGATGTCATCTCTTTGGTGTTGGAGCTCAGCCAGTAACTACTCTTCTCCAGAGGTTGCTGATTATTGATTACTGTATCTTATGGTTGTAATGTGATGTCAATGCCTCCTCGCTCATCTACCTGCCTGTGGTGCAATAGGAATCA
The DNA here is from genome assembly GCA_023634145.1 of Thymallus thymallus. NCBI lineage: Eukaryota > Metazoa > Chordata > Actinopteri > Salmoniformes > Salmonidae > Thymallus > Thymallus thymallus. The sequence continues at coordinate 8,945,247 of CM042402.1, read as the reverse complement.
GAGGAAAGTGTGTTGGAGGGGATCCAAAATAAACAACACCGACACCCTCACTCAAATATAACTCTGAAGGACAATCAAATAAAGTTAATAATTTATAGATGATTGGTTCATTTGCAATATTTTCAAAATGTTTACCAAATAGCCTATCAGCTTTCTCAGTTAAGGTTCGTAACTCTTTAGCATTCAAATGCTCCAGTCACATCTAATGCCAAACAGTTCCAGACTGGTTTATGTATGAAGGGGTTAAAAAAAAGCTGAGTTCAGTCCCCTTTTCCTCCTTCTCTTCCCCGTCCTCCCTGCCATCTCAGGCTGGCCTACACACACAATCCTCGCGCTAGCCCAAGATAAGCCTGATAAAGGCTAACACAAGCTCTGTGCAATAGTGTCCTACCCCACCTCCCTGTCTTCAACACTTCCCACTTCACCTCCAATCCCCTTCTCCACTCCTGCTGCCGCCTGACTACACTTTCACTTCGCATTACTTCTGCTATTCTAACTTTTCCACTTCTGAGCACTATCAATTATGCACTAGAATAACAGTGTGGCCTGGGCCGGGCCGGGCAGAGGGACATAAAGACTGATTATGAGTGTGAATAATTCAGCCTGTTTCCATGCCAGGTCCCTCGTACCACTGATACAGACAGGGAAACTCTGCTCTGCTCTGCCGTTAATGTACCGCGGAGGGAGGTATTCTGTACCACTGAGCGAGGTAATCTGTACCACGGAGTGAGGTAACCTGTACCATGGAGTGAAGTAATCTGTACCACGGAGTGAGGTAACATGTACCACGGAGTGAGGTAATCTGAACCACGGACAGAACCACGGACAGAGGTAATCTGTACCACGGACAGAGGTAATGTGAACCACGGAGTGAGTTAATCTGAACCATGGAGTGAGGTAATCTGAACGGGCCCTAATGTAAGAATGCTTCTCCCCGTCACAGAAAGAGGGAGGGATGAGGGGAAAGGAGATACCTAGTCAGTCCCCCCCTCCTCCTTCTCTTCCCCCTCCTCCCTGGCTCTCCATCACGTGATCGGGTCTTTCTCACAGGCTACAAGTGAAGACAGACACATCGGGGATGCAACTGCGCGCATCCTTATCCAATTCCGAGGTGCATATTGAAGATATTGGAAGAACTGTCCACATTTACTTTTCATCAGCCAACAAGTTGAGAGGCCTAATGAACAGCAAAAGCACTAGCCCATGTCAATCTATTATCCCCCATAGTACAAATGTCAACCTATTATATTCTGTGCAAGAAATAAATATTCCCAACATAGTCTGGAATAGTTGTGGGATTCGATAGATCCCAAATTAATACAACCCCTAGAATCAAAAAAAGGTTTTACGCAATGTGACTGACGAAACAGATCAGAATGTTTAGCTTAAAATGTTGATAAACTATTAGGCTATTTCTTAACATTATATGCACACGGCAGTAGGCTTTAAGCGCAAATGTTCCATTAGCAGGAAAACACCATTATCAAAAGTGACTGTAAATGTGATTAGGCATCTAATGCTTTTATTATAAAGGTGAATTTTTATGGTGAAAATTATCTTCCCCAAACTTGAAACTCACGCATTGCTTATGTAAACTCTACACCCCTTGTAAAGCGGATTAATGTGCTTAATTTTAATAGCGATCGGAGGACGCTTTTCCTGTGGTTAATTTTCATGCCAGCCAGGTAGGCTATACTCCTGTTTTAAAGAGAAGCAATTTGCTTAATATTAGGAATGTTGAGAAATTAATATTGTAGGAAAGCTGATGGGATCCTCCTCTTTTTAATAGAGGCCATCACTCTGTTTTCTCACGCAATTGCATAGCCTATAGAAATGTTGCGCAACATGAGCTCATGGGCTCTCATGAAGTGTTTGATTAGATTTCCGATGACATTTGCATTGATGTCAGAGTGATTAGAGGGACAATAGAGTGCTGAGTACCAGGCAGTTAGCATGTTTGGTAGGCTACTAATGACCATCAGCAGCATCAGAGCTTGGAGAAGCCTAATTACCGTGACTAAACAGTCACGTGGAATTTGGCTGCCTTCATGACTCTTGACCGCCTGTGTGGTGGTAATACGGTCACTGCAACAGCCCTAGGTGCGACAAATACAAAACATCCAGTCAGCGGTAGACCTGTGGGCTAAAACAGCTCATTGATGAGAGGTCGAAGGAGAATGGCAAGAATCGTACAAGCTAACAGGCGGGCCACAAACAGGCAAATAACGGAGCAGTACAACAGCGGTGTGCAAAACAGCATCTCGGAACGCACAACTCATCGATCCTTGTCACGGATGGGCTATTGCAGCAGACAACCACACCGGGTTACAATCCTACCAACTAAAAACAAGAGGAAGCGGCTCCAGTGGGCACGCAATCACCAACAATATACAAAAACCTTGCCTGGTCCGACAAATCCTGGTTCCAACTGTGTCATGCTAACGGCAGAGTCAGGATTGGCCCCATCCAGCCTGCTATCAACGGCACAGGCTGGTGGCAGTGGTGTAATGGTGTCTGGAATATTTTCCTGGCACACGTTAGGCCCTTCGATACCAATTGAGCAACGTTTCCCATGCTTTGAAGATTTCAGCCTGTTCTGGAGGCAAAAGGGGGTGCGACCAGGAACTAGATGGTTGTACCTAATAACACTAATATATTATATTATAGTATATAGTTGTATACCAGTAATATGAATGTATTGTTGTGTTAAAAAATATATATACTACAACCAATTAAACACATTTTATATAATACAAATTAAAAGGACATCAAAAAAGGTGTGAATAACAAATAGTAATACATCATTCAATAAATAAGAAATATTAAATATAAAATAGAAAACATTTAATGAAATAATACATTGAAATGCAATTCTAGTCAAAATAGCACTCATCGCAAATGCATAATTTCTCTCCTATCCTTTAAACTAAGTTGTCATTGATCTTCGTTTCAAAACATTGTTCTACTATATTAATAACAACAGGAACACAGCAGAATGATTTAAGACCTTAACACTAGTGAGGCAAACAACATTGTTCATTCTTAGGAAAATTAAAAACCTCATGTAACCTCCCCCCGTGTCTCCGGTTGTGTTCTAGGAATGACATGGAGTTCTGACGCTAAGAAGTACAAAGCACAGCAGGGAGTGTTCTGTGTGTTCCGTGATGTATGGAACTTGAGTCGGCCCACTGCATATTCCAACGAGACCTTTTCAAAACCAAATAGAGAGAAAAACACTACTCCTAACATTAAGTCTGAAACAAGAATGTGTGCCTATGAAAATGTTTAGAGCAGTACAGCTGCAGACATTTAAATCAAATAAAGTCTGAATGCCCTTGTTTTAATCACACATCTGTTATTTCGGACCATTTTATATACAGTTGAAAATTCTAAAATCTCTCATCATGGATGGCTGTATAGTTTGGCTAAAAATGGCTGCCAGCATTAGTCTTTTGTATGTGTCTGCTTTGATAGGCTGGCACAACATTTGTATTTATACTCGCTGAACCCCTGAATGTTTTTTCGCTCGCGTGGCTCTGTCTCACTCACTCACAAACACACACACACACACACACTCAGAGATACAGTGGCATTTTAGCCATCTATCAGTCAGCCAGGCCAGCCACAACACTGGGCCTAACCCTAACACAATGCATGCTGGGTCAGCCCAGCAGGATCCCCAAAACCCAAGACTTATTACTGACACATCTGCTAGTAATCTCTGGGAGAGAGAAAGACAGAGAGAGAGACAGAGAGAGAGAGACAGAGAGAGAGAGAGAGAGAGAGAGAGAGACAGAGAGACAGAGAGAGAGAGAGAGAGAGAGAGAGAGAGACAGAAAGATAGACAGAAAGAGAGAGAGAGAGAGAAAGACAGAGAGAGAAAGACAGAGAGAGAGAGAGAGAGAGAAAGACAGAGAGAGAAAGACAGAGAGAGAGAGAGAGAGAGAGAGAGAGAGAGAGAGAGAGAGAGAGAGAGAGAGAGAGAGAGAGGAAGAGAGAGAGAGGAAGAGATAGAAAGCGCGAGAGACAGGGAGAGACAGAGAGAGAAGAGAGAGACAGAGAAACAGAGAGAAAGAGAGAGAGAGAGAGAGAGAGAGAGAGATTAATTTGAGATTATTTTATATTCTTAGGAAGACTACCCTCCGCACAGTTCCTTTAATCACACATCTGTTATTTCGGGCCATTTTATATACAGTTGAAAATTCTAAAATCTCTCATCATGGATGGCTGTATATTTTGGCTAAAAATGGCTGCCAGCATTACTCCTTTGTATGTGTCTGCTCGATATGCTCAGGGACGGAGCGTGCGTATAGGCAGACTAGGCGACGGCCTAGAGCGGCACTTTGGAAAGGCGGCAAAATGTGGGCTTGTATAAAAAAATATATATATATATATATTAAAAAATATATATATATTTAAAATAAAAAAAATGGCGCTCATTTTGCCGCCTGTTGTAGTCCATTGGTGAGGAATGTGTGTCAATCAAAATCACCAATCAGCGTTGTGGTTATGTGTTCTTCAGTTGTCTGAGTTCAGGTTATGGGGGGAGGGGGAATGTTAGAGTGACTACCGTAACCGAGCCTTGCATGGCCGGAGGTTAGGTTCGTTGTCAAAAGTTGAAGGCGGATAATAAAGTGTTACGTTCCTCGAGTCGTGCGGTGTATGGGGCACAGGAACTCTCTGTTAAATCAATCTCTGTCTCATGCCATCTTCCTATAGCCGAGCTCGCAACAGTACACTGTAAAACCATGTCTAAATGACCCAAACTGTTGGGTTGTGAGTACAAAAAAAGAAAATTAGGAAAGGAGCAATAATTATTTTTGAAAATAGAGGGGCGGCACAATTGTGTTACGCCTAGAGCGGCAGAAATGCACCCACTGGCCCTGGATAGGCTGGCACAACATTTTTATTTATACCCGCTGAACCCCCATGTTTTTTTGCTTGCGTGTCTCTGTCTTACTCACACACACACTAAGAGATATAGTTGCGTATTAGCCAGCTATCAGTCAGCCAGGCCAGCCACAACACTGGGCCTAACCCTAACACAGTGCATGCTGGGTCACCCCAGCAGGATCCCCCAAGACTTATTACTGACACATCTACTAGTAATCTCTGGGAGAGAGAAAGACAGACAGAGAGAGACAGAGAGAGAGAGACAGAAAGAGAGAGAGAGAGAGAGAGAGAGAGAGAGATGGAGAGGAAAGAAAAAGGCATGTTTGTCAAACACCTCACAAACAACCGATTCTCTTTTCCCCAACACAATTCAACCACCACAACACAACACAGCACAATTGGCCCCCAAAAAATATTTTCGAAAAAAATGCTTTACTGCATTTCGCAATTCTGACTGGACTTTTGTACCAAACAAAGAGTATTGAAAACTGTAGTGATCCGTAAAGAAACACACACAGGAGGTTGTCGCCCTGGGCCCTGTTCATCACCTCTGTTTATCCAGGGGGCTTAGGGCACTTTGGGGGCTCCCCTTAAGTCTCTCATCTCATTAGCCTTAAACCGATTAATATGAATGCCCAGGGTTTTTAAGAAAGGAGGGAGGGAGTAGAGGAAGAATAGAAGGATGGGGGGATTTGAGAGGAAGAGGTTTTGTGTCTCAAGACAATGAGCTGATGGCTTTTTAATCCTTCAGTGACTCCATGTTTATACCCTGGGTAGCAGCAGCAGCAGCTATGGAATAGGCTGGGAAAGGCTGCCTGGGTATAGGGTCTTCACTCCACACTCACTCTGAAGAGATTTGGGGTGTAAAAAATGTACATAGAAAATAAATACAGGGACGCCAGCAACTTGAGCTACACAAAAAAGATGAACTCTACTTCTTAAAAAGAGCGAAACTGTTGTTGAGTGTGTGTTTGGTATGTTCTGCATGTTCTGGATGTGTGTGTGTGGTATGTTCTGCATGTGTATGTGTGGTATGTTCTGCATGTGTGTGCATACGCTCATGATCGTTGTGGTGGCACAATGCTTCCCCTGTATGGTAGGAAACACACACACACACACACACACACACACACTCACACACACAGGAAGACTATCACCCTCTATCTTAGCGGAGATGTGTGTATTGTAGGTGTATATTTGTTTGTGTGTTTGTGAAGAGAGAGAGCAAGAGAGAGAGAGAGAGGCAGAGAGATAGAGTTAGAGAGACTGAGAGGCAGAGAGAGAGAGAGGTAGAGAGAGAGAGAGAGAGAGAGAGAGGGGGGCAGAGAGATAAAGTTAGAGAGAGAGAGAGAGAGAGAGAGAGAGGGAGAGAGAGAGAGAGAGAGAGAGGGAAAGGCAGAAATGGAGCCTGATCACAAAAAATAGACTTCAATTTCAGATGTTTGAAAAGGTCCTGAGAACGTTGATGTATGCCTTCATCTGCAAAAAAGATATACAAAAATAAACGATTGCCCAGCACTAGGCACTAGGTGATGCTCAAAGCGTTGCTTAGACCACTAGCAAGCCGTGAGAATACTTGATGGTAATAGCGCGTCGTTTTTAATTATTTTGTTTTAAGCCTTCCCCAAACCATAAACCTTTATCATTCAAAATTAATGCCTAAACTGTTAAGATTTGAATTGTTTCTGTTTCAACCTGTAAGCACACGGAATTAACCCTGTAACCACGCAGAATTAATGTGTAAAAAATAGACGTTCATCCATAATACGTCGGATTTCGTAGGGATACGATGAGATCTTGTTGTATATAGAACCACCTCCTCAACACTCTCCTCGGCCTCCGATCTAAGACTCTGCCTTCCCCCATCTCCTACTCTCTTTCTCTCCTCCATGAAAGTGCTACAACTTCAGCTGTGGCCCCCACTCCTCCCTCATCAACCCCTCCAACTGCTCCATCTCCTTTCTCTCCCTCCTTTTCTCCCTCCGTTTTAAGGGCATGCCTACTTTCAGCCGAGAGAGAGCGAGGACAGAGAGAGGAGAACAATGACTGCCTTTCAGCCTGTCAGAACCCGGCCAGAGAGAGAGACTCGACCGCTGCTGCTGCTGCTGCTGCTGCTGCTGCGTGCGCGCGCGTGTGTGTGTGTAGGTTGTATTTGGAGGGAGTTTGGAAGCGGCCTAACTGTGTTGTGGTGCCTCTCTCCCGCTCACGCAGCGGGGGTCGAGCGAGGTGAAAGCATTGTTTATTTGTTTGTGTTTAGGGACATGGAATTGAGAGAGAAAATATAAAGGGGTGTTCATATTCAAAACAATGTCTGGTCCAACACTGGCATTATCTACGCTAGACTGAAGCAGACAAACAGACCAAAGTCCTGCTTCTAAAACCCACATGCTGAGACTGAATATGGGCTTTCAGTGGCTCTAACTGACTGTATACAGTTGCGGAGGTGGATATACTCTGTCGCTCTGACAAAGGTACAGTATGATAAAAAACGGTATATTCCCTTTACACTTTGTGGAGCAATAACGTATTCAGCATTTTTATCCAGGCAGCTGGAGCTACAGCACAATAAGATGTGCTAACATTTCCTTCTTGAATGTAATATTCTTCCCACATAGAAGAAGCACTCAGTAATGCATGGGTTCGACTCATGGAGATGGACGTTTGGGAATAAACCCAGCAGACTATGACAGTCATACAGAGGAGAAGGGAAACCATGACCAAGGCAGCTGGCTGTTCTAACGTTGGTGACTTTTCATGAATATATTGCACTGGAGCAAGAGTGTGCTGTCGGCTACATTCTTTCAACCATTCCTCTCTCTCTCTCTCTCTCTCTCCTCTCTTTCCTCTCTCCTCTCTTACTCTCTCTCCATTTACGAAGGCCTACACTGTCAATTAGGTATTTGTTCTGGAGATGTGTCGTCTTCTAGGATCCATTCTCCACAGTGCTCCCCAACCCAGCTACAACAACATCCAGTCACTCCCCCGCACCACCAAGCCAGCCAGCCCCCAAGTTAAATAAGGAAAATGTCTGTGAATGTCCGAGGTCAGTGTACCATGAAAGGAATTATCTGTGAAAAATGGGTCTGGTAAAACCAAGGGTCTCAAGTTGTCGGTCTCGGCCCGTCACATTTTCCAGTTGCACAGAAAAATGGTGAGGACAAAAATATAATCAATCATTCAATCATTCGATCATGCCCTTCTGGTCTATTCATGCAAATGTTGTTGTTGCGTCAAAATACAATTGAACTTTGAGTTTGAATGAGTTTAACAGCGGAACACAGAAAACATATCAAGCAAGACTAAATTAGCTTGTTGACATCAAATAAATGAATAAAGAATTGTACTACACTTGCTCAAAAGCGCAACAAAATTGAATCACAAAGAAATGTTTTATTTTTTTACTTACATTTAAAAAAATAAAAGATGTCTATACGCCTGACCTCAACATAAATGTAATAAATCCAGAACAGACACAGAACATAAAATGCCGTGGACTCTCTCTCTATGCTGACACAGGGCATAAAGAACTGGTGCCATGGGTAGCAATGTTGAGTTCCAGAGTTCTAGTCAACCCGTCCTCAGCCAAAATGCATTGACCCATACATTCACCCTACACTCAACAGAAGAACAGGAGCTGTGTGGACAAGATGGAAAGGATTGGAGGGGTGGAGGAGAGGAGCGTCTGATAAATTATTGACAGATTGGGGTTTGTAGTTTGGGGGGGGTGAGAGAGCCGCACAATAGCGCCTGCTCTGGAAAGGTAGAGCACTCCATGCCACTGCCAGCTGCTTCTAGACCTCCTCCTCCAAAAATGTGGGGGGAGGTGAACTCTGCTATGGAGGGCAGAGGTTGGGTGGGGGTGTACTCTGCTAGGGAGGGGGGAGGGGGAGGGGAGACCAAGGGTAGAGGCGAGGACTGGGGTCGAGGGCCTCTACAGCTCCAGACAAAGGCATAATGCCCATAGACATTTAATGCGTAGAATAGACATATGCCTACAATTGTAATTCAGAGCTCTAGAGAAACAAGGACAAAAAAAACAGCATACGTTGATGATAAACTGCACCTAACATCTACCCCTGAGAACTGGTCCAGAGTCATTTGTGGTGTTTAGGGCTAAAGGTAATGGTTAGAGCTGGGATAGTGAGATCTGATCCATAATCAACTCTTAAAGAGTTCACAGAAACTATACAGGGACAAGTTATTTTTATCAATGTTGTGACAGAATTTGATAAAAGTATAGTATACGGTCGGGCACATGTGGGTGTTGCATAAGCTTTATTGTTTCTAAGTAAAGCTATAGGGTTGCTGTGAAAGCTGGGGATTAGTGGGCAGCTGAATGGAGATGGGCCGATAGTAGAGTTTCAGCACTACACATGACATTGGAGTGATTAAGCTCAAAACTAAGTAGAAAGCAGGACATTGAAATGAGTTAGGACCATAGTACAGTACAGCCATCTATAGCCTACAAGTGCAACAACAACCCAAACTTCCAAGGAGTAGAATTGTATTTTTAAATATTTCCTGCTCTCTACCAAATTCATGTTCCTGTTATTTATCTACCATTATAAACTGGGTGGTCCCAGTATAAGAACAGCCCTTATCCGTGGTATATTGGCCATATACCACACCCCCTCGTGCCTTATTGCTTAAGTATATACATTTTTAACTGATACAAAAATGTATCAGAATTAACCTGCACACAAAATTCTCAAAAACAAATCAGATAGCTTTTTCAGTGAAATGCTACTGATGATACAATGATATGCAAGATAATCTAATCTCCAATGAGTGAAAGACATCCCCAGACCCCAGTGAAGCCTTCCCCTCTGCTCAGGACCGGCGCTCACTGAAGAACAGCTGATCCTCCCACACTTATTTTACTGAGCTATGGTCTTCTGTCTCTATCATTATAACAGCCCACCATGGATACACTTCAGCGGTAGAAAATTAAGCTGTTGTTATGACCGCATAATAAGTTAAGTCAAAAATACACAGAGGTCACTTGTTCAAACACCGCGTTCAGTTTTCACAAAAGGCTCTCTAATTTGGAAAGACATTAGTATGGCTTGCATGACTATGGATTTCAAATAGTAGGCACTACGAAGAAAATACACTTCAGGAAAAGTTTTAAAATCCTCATTAATGTATCGGGTCAATGTATTTGTTCAATTAAAATAAGCTGTGTTAACACGTTTTGTGAATGATATTTAGCCCTGATAAAAGTCATTCACAAAGTTCATGTTTTTTCATGCATCCTTTAGACAACTGTTTGATTTAATAATATGTCCCACCTTGTACGTTGTATCTCTACTGCTCTCTCCCTTCCTCACTCTCTCACTCTAACAACCTCTCTTTCCCTTCTCTCTCACTTTCTCTTTCCATTTCTGTTGAGTCTACCCTGCTCTTACGGACGCCGCAGGGATGAAAGAACGACAGAGCAAGAGGTCATTAACGAGAACTAATCAGCCTTCAGTCAGAAAGAGAGAAGGGGGGGAGGGAGAGTGAAAACCAACTGATGGAAAAGAAGTCTGAGGGTATAGAAAAAGAGGAACGACAGGACAGAGGAGAGTGAATGTGTGTACAGCAATGTGGTCAAACTCATTTAAAACTCAACTACATTGGACATGGAATTGTAACCTAAAAATGTTAAAAAGTTATGTAAATAAACAAGGCCGTATTGGATTTTGAAACCTGGACTAATCTCTATGGATACGGCTACGGTAGAGACCACTGGAGACCGGCTTTCCCTCGACAATCTCAATATGTTCTGTATCTGTGTTAGTGCACAGTCAGCACACACACACAGTGACAGATAGTTTGTCACCTCTCGTGGCTCAGTGACAGGTAATGAGAAGTCCAACCGGGAGAGATGTAATTATGAGAGGTTTGCGAGAGTGTGGAGGAGAGGGAACAAGCCCCCAGTGACCTCCCAGCCCATTCTTCACATAGCACAGAGACATGCACAGAGTGGCCCGAGAGCTATGAGGGAGGCCAACCGATCGGGTTTAGGGTCAATACCATTTCAGTTCAGTCCTTTCGGGATGTAAATTCTAAAGTCCAAATTTATTTTTGTAAATCTCACAGACACACACACACACCTTAAAGTTCTCTGGCGGACTCCAGCTAGCTTTGTGCTGTATTATTTCTGTGTGTGTGTGTGTGTGTGTGTGTGTGTGTGTGTGTGTGTGTGTGTGTGTGTGTGTGTGTGTGTGTGTGTGTGTGTGTGTGTGTGTGTGTGTGTGTGTGTGTGGGTGTGTGTGTGTGTGTGTGTGTGTGTGTGTGTGTGTGTGTGTGTGTGTGTGTGTGTGTGCCTGCGGGTCTCTGTGAGTGTGTGTGTGTGTGTGTGTGTGTGTGTGTGTGTGTGTGTGTGTGTGTGTGTGTGTGTGTGTGTGTGTGTGTGTGTGTGTGTGTGTGTGTGTGTGTGTGTGTGTGTGTGTGTGTGTGTGTGTGTGTGCGTGTGTGTGTGTGCGTGTGTGCGTGACCTCTCTCCAGCTAGCGCTAGTTGGGTCCATGGAGGGACTCCTGAAATATCTAATTGTATTCATTCATTTTCTGGTCCCAGTGTGGGAGAGAGAGACAAAGCTGTCCACAGCTCCGGGGGAGACGGATGAGGAGAAGGAAGAGGTTGAGAGAGGGAAGAGCTCTCACCAGCAGGACAGCAGGAACCTCCTTAGAGAGAACAAAGTGACTAAATACTCAAGGTACTGAGATAAAGAAAGATGGAAAAGAGTGAATAATAGGTAGAATTAAAAAAATAAGAAATAAAAACGGTCCATTAAAACGGTCCATTAAAGACATTATAAATAATCACAGGGAGAGAGAGGGAGAGAGAGAGAGGGAGAGAGAGAGAGAGAGAGAGAGAGAGAGAGAGAGAGAGAGAGAGAGAGAGAGAGAGAGAGAGAGAGAGAGAGAGAGAGAGAGAGAGATAGATAGAGAGAGAGAGAGAGAGAGAGAGAGAGAGAGAGAGAGAGAGAGAGAGAGATTCACAGGAGTAATTAAGGAGTTTGCAGATTCCCGGTCTCCTAAGAAGTATCTAAATGTTTCCTTCACTTTGAGCCAATAGATCTAGTAGGAGAGACCCCAGTCCGCTACCATACACCGCTGAACCCAGTCTCATCTACGCTAGCAGATAACAAAGGACTGTATGATTTCTCAACACTTCCCTTTGGTGGCTAATATTTTATTGTTTTCTGTTTGTGAATCAGGTTGACCGTCAGCCTACTGGTGTTTGGGATCTTCATAGAGCTTCAATGGAGAGGTAAATACACTTCATATACACCGTACTCCATACACCACAGCTGGCTCCTAAAGACATAGAGAATACATATTTATTTACTGAGTCATCTGTAAGAACACGTTTGCTCTTTCCTGTTGATCTAGTTTCTGCCCTACAGTGTTTGCTAACTTGCTAGCTAAGTGGCTATCTTCTTGGTTACAACAGAGACAATCAATCCCCTCCTGGATCAAGATCCCTTCTTCCTAAATTCGTTTTATGCATAAAAACTAAATAGTGCCCCTTGTGTGCACTGCCGGTAATACCATATACCCTGGCATGGTACAGGAACGGTATGAAGGTATGAAAATATGGATTCCGCCCAAGACTAGTTATGAGTCAAACAAACTTAGCGTAAGTAGAAGAGAATGACTAACATTATTAAAGCCTTTCACATAACCTGTTACCTGTCCTCGGGCTAGTCAGGAGTTCAGAAACAAGATGAGGGAAACAATCTATTAATCATATTTTACAAGGACACACAAGTTCAACACTATTGGAGCTAGCTGTTTTGCTTTCCTTCAATTTCAACTCTCAACCAGAGGTTTACAGTAAGTTTACTCAAACGTTTTAATTTCTGTAGCTTTATTTTAGCTTCCACTGGAACTAAGCAAACTGTCAGCACATCTGGAGTAAATCAGGCGGTCTACAGAGCCGCCAGTCAAAGTCTTAGTGAAAAATGTGCACCCTAATGAAACAGTGTCTATCAGTGTAACACATCAGATAGAGCTCAAATGTGCGTTACTTCTATTCAACAAAGTGGCACACAAATAAACAACCGGCTTAAACTAGAGTGCAGAGCTGGACCACAACTGTCATGACGGAGTGTATCAGCGCTGGGGATACATAATCTAAGTCTAGAACGGCCACAGCTCAACTAGGTCCCTATGCTAAACCCTACACTTGTACCCGGACCACTAATTGCTCTCAGCATCTTTTTTCGGAAACTTCAAACGGAATATAAATAGTTATTAAACAAGCCATGATAAAATACGTTGTATGTATTTGGAGAATAAGCTTAGGTGATCCAACAAATACTAAATACATTTGGCAGTTGAGTGAGTAAACAGTAATCACCTAACCCAAGTAATTGGAACAAAATCAGACTAGGGTTAATATAGTCGTATGGAAAGTAAAATCCTTTTTTGCAGTTAGAACAACACATAAAATAAACTACATATGATGCTTAAATACACTTTTGACTATGTGAAGTGTGATTGGCTGCTGTTAAGTTTTCCAGAAAATGTGATATATTTACTTCAAAAAATGTAAGGCATGTACAGTAGGACCCTCTGTATTCTGAAAATGTAAATAGCTACATTTTCTATGCTATGGGCTCAAGGAAATGTAAAACCTACGCTGACCTTATTCTCACTGTGTAATACTAATACATGGATACTTCATTGTAGCCAACAATTCAATATATTTTCAAGAATAATACACAGACACACCACGACTTAATCCTGTACTAGATAAGTATGTGTGTGAAACCTGCCCAAATGCAGTTTATTTTCTCTGTCGACCAACTTCAATGCTTTTTTAAATTAATAACGCAGACTACATGGCCAACACCCTTACTCAATATTCAAGTTTTTTTTTTTTTTTACCTTTAATTAACTAGATAAATCAGTTAAGAACAAATTCTTACTTACAATGACGGCCTACACATAAAAAAGGTGTATTAAATAATTTGATATTCATGAAATCAATTAACTGGGTTTATTTTGGGCAAAATGTGGGCAATGGTTTGTTTATGAATTTGTCCATCAATATAAACTATTAATGATTCACGGATGCAAACTATTCTGGCCATGGGCTAATACGTCGGTGTATACGTTCTGCATTTCATATATTGATTATCAACTTATTTTAATGTTTGTGGTTTTAGACTGTATGACAATAACTATGCTATGCTCGCACGAAGTAGATTGATTTAGTGCAGCAAAAGTTGCTTTCACAACCAGGCAACCTCCAATTGAATTACAGAATGTTCATATACATTAAATATTTGATTTAACCATTTAAACCTATAAATCATAATAATCGCATAATTGTATAATACTACATCGGTGAGAATATTTTTAGGGAACAATCCAGAGGAGCTTTACTTTTTTCACTGGAATAAAACATGTTTTCCGAATAAGAACAACAAGTGGATTGGATAAATCCCTTGTGAACAGCGCATATCATGATCAACATAAAATATGAGATTAAACGACTAAATTAAGTGCAACCTATCAGCCTCGCGAGGCTTTATTCCTGGTAAAGTAGGCCTATTGCTGATTTCTGATAAGCTTCTCAATTGTAAGAGGGACTCACAAATGTGCGGATAACCTAGAGCCAAAACATACCCTGTACAGACTTGAGCACTTCCCGCTCACATTCAAAATCTAATTGTAACATTTTCGCCCGCTTGCTGTTCTCGGAAAGAAGTCATATGGGTTTAACATGGTGCCATCTTATCCGTGAAATGACAGTACTTGCTGAGTTGAATCCCGCTCATTCAAAGATGAGAGATGTAGTCTACAGATGCGCGTGTAGGTTACAGATACGCGTGTAGGCCTACGCCATCCAAGTAACGCAATGGTCCACTGACTATCCATGCTCCAACAGTAGGCTTTAATACACATCTTTTCGAATTAACACACAAATAATGCTCCATGGTTTAACCCGGCGCCTATTCAGAAGACCGGGTGTTCGATTCACAACACGGAATGCAGATACTGGAACACGCAAGAGATTACTCTCCAACCGTGAGCTTTTCTGGGTGACACATATCGTAGTCTTATTATGGCAATATACTAGATTTGATCCACTTGACTTGATTACTGTTGACTGAAAACAATTCAGTGTAGACTGTATCCCAAATAGGTTAGCCTATATTCAACCCTGTGCGCACAGGTTGTGTTCTGTTGCACCAATAGCCTACCCACATTTCTGGGAAATAGCCTATAACCCATCAGAGAAAACTGTTCAATAAGCAGTACTCTATACCTTAAATAAAATGCACCGTGCCATCTTTCTATAAACATATTTGATCGACCGAAACGTATTGGTCCACACGAGCCACCACAGAGACAACATCGACTCCCTTCGGCCCCACTGGCCGCTCTGAGTGGCACCTACCTGGGGTTGGTTCGGTTCCAGAAGACGGCATACCGGTCGGCCACCACCTTGGAGCTGGGCTCCTGGCTGAATACACACATCCATAGCACCAGAAAGACAAATAGCACCATCTCCACTTTCAACATCACTACAGCAAAGTTCGGCACGTATTCCTCTTTGATGCGGAGTGACGGCACGATCAGTCAGTTCTAGGTACACTTCAGCAGGAGAGATGCCTTCTTTCGTTTACATTTGTGTGATTTGTCTTTCCTCTGTCGCAGTTTATGAATAGCAGAAATAGGCAAGACTACAACAGAAAATCGCTGTCTCCTACACCCCTAGGTGCGAAGGGCTTTGATAGCGCAACCTGCGATATAGATGACGCCTTGCTGGTCACTTGGTTAATATTAATTGGCGACCGTAGCAGGTGAAGTTATCAAATGCGAGGTTCACTGTGTGTAGCGCATCTCGTTCCGTGTCCGGGTCCAGTTTTATGATGTGTTCATGGGACGTCAGCTTTGACGGCTCCAGGATACGTAAAAATCACTCATTGGGCAGACACATTTTGTTCACACAAATGTACAAAAAGGGATATCAATACAGATAGTCAGATGTATAAAACTGTGGTTAAAATGCCCCTCTAATACAGCAGTCTCTGTAAGGTCATGGCATTCACTGAGCTGGATCCGTGTCAGGACTGCTCGCAGCGAATCAACAGCGCAGAGGGTAAGTCCAAGAATGAGAAAAGACAATGTCGCGCTATAACTCGAGTCCGTCAGATGTCAACGTTTTCAGAGATGGAACTTTGGAAAGCCATAGTAAAGTCGTTTATACGTAACGCTGTCTCACTGCTCTATTCGCAGACTGTCCGAAAAAGGCTGCTACCCTTTCTCAGCGCAGTCTTGAAAGTGTCACGGGTAGGTGGGGAGGAGTCCGTCCTCGAGCCTCTCTCATGCGCTGCTGCTGGGTGACAGTAGAGCAGCCTGTTTACCCGGAACCCAAATAGCAGCATTCCACTGCATTCTCTTCATATATAACCATCGGAGAGAAAAAATAAAACACGCTTGATTCATGTGCTTCTTTCACCTGATGTTTAGATTCAACGGGACGAGAGGGAAGGTGAGAGCAAAGGCAGTTCATTGCTGACTGCCAGAGAGTGGGTTCGGTTACAGCCGAACGGAGGATAGTCCCATTGGTTTGAATTTTGAATGGGCGTAACACTAACAAAACAAAAGCCCTCCCCTCCCAACCGAACTAATTCAATTACTATGTGGCAGCTGAAAGCATCGTTTTCACTGGGGGAAGGAGCTCAGGACAGGGACCGAGAGATACTGTCAGATAACACTGATAAACGCACTGAGCAGGCTATTTAATTACCGAGCAAACGGACAGAGACCAAGGTTCGAGTTACAATCTGGACCAACAGTGTGTGTGTGTGTGTGTGGTTATGATTCTAAAGACAATACATTTGAGCATAGGATACTTTTTTCATGATGACATGAATGGACATCCAACTTGTTGCGGTCATTGCAGCGCCCAGACGCCCCATAGTGGAGACCAGGCAAACCAGCCCACTCCTACAACAGGCACAACGAAGTCCGACTGGACCCTAGAGGCTATGAAAACATCTTATGGCAAATACCCTCGAGAGATTTATTTTAGCTGGAGTATAGAACACAATTAGGCAATTTTATGAAGATAATATTAAATGTTAGAAAGTGATTTCAATCATACCTAGTGAACTGTGCATATGCGAGGTTGGTACTTTTTCAGCACTTTTCTCTCTATGCATATTCTGACCTTGAATTTACGTGTGCCAGCGCATGTGCCAGCCAGCTATTCTTTCGGGGTGGAGATCAGAGAAATTGAAGTGTGGCAGAGGTCTGTATACAGATATGATGTTTTCTGCCCTTGACTTAATTCCCTCATAATTCCACCACCTTTAAGCATGAGGAAACGGTTAATAAGGCCGAGCAACCTGTCGGTTCCAAGTGGAACAACATCTAATACATTTTTTCCCCATAGAATTAACACCATTCTCCATGCACTGTACTTTACGGATTTATAAAAGCTATTGAGTTATAGGTAAATTATTACCCGTTTGGATAAGGGTGTTGTAAATATAAATGACAATTGTTTTAGATCTATTTACCTTATAGACAAACATCGAGAGCATGGGACTAAAAGGTTCTATTTGCAGAAAGATGAAATCATTTACTTGAAAGTTCCGAACACTCATTGGTTTGAATGGTGTCCGCATTTCTGATCTTGTATTCTTTTGAATTTAACATGAATTTTGGTATTTAGAGCACTACATATGCAGAATGATTAAGAGGGGTTGGGTTACATGTGGAAGACATGTTCCGGTTGAATGTATTCAGTTGTGCAACTGACTAGGTATCAATCCAGTCAAATGGCAGCAAACTGAAGCCTATCAACATATCAACTTTCTGACAGTGAAGTTTATGAAATGCTGTGCCATTAAGCATAATTTAAATGGTATGGCTTCTTGCGCAATGAGTTACATCAAATTGAAAATGTTGACATTCTCATATGTTTTGCCTATATAGGCCTACCCTGACTTTCTCCGTTTCCTATTTCTATCAGTGTCGACCATTAGTAGGCCTAATGATAACACATTTAACTGCCAATTTATTAGTTAGTTCCATTCAGTTGGTATATGAAATGGATATGAAATTTCCCCCCCGGGGGATCAATAAAGTACCTATCTATCTATCTATCTATCTATCTATCTCTATCTATAGTCTACATTTCATATCATTCCATTTAATTACATTTTCTTTTACATTTGCTTCCTCTGTACGCCCTCACAGCCGCGTGGTTATTGCTGAGGATCAAATATTTCATTTATGCAAAAAGGACATGTCGTTTAATTAAATAATTATGGAGTGGACCGCAGACCAAGGCGCAGCTTGAATCTGACGCATTGCCAGGCAGCGCATGGCGCAATACTTGTCATCACACAGTTCCATGGTCAGTGTAGGCAATAGACCAGGTTATACCATTGTACAGTATTCTCCCTATTATAATGACATGTCATGTACACTAATATTCCAACATTACCATGGGCTGAATAACTGAATGTGGCTATTTTCAGAATTAATCAAAGCACCGTTTTTAAATTTCGTGCATAAAGGCTCTCCAATACATATTTTCTGAGTGATAGGTTTCATGACAACCTCCCTTAACATACATAGCCTATTATTGAGGTTTTTCTTTTCGGAAATGGAGATAAATATGCATATGTTTTGATGACTATCTTTCATTGATCTCAATTCTGAACTCATTCTCCATAGGCTACATTCTAAAGTTGTGCCTATCAAATTAAAGTTACTCTGTATTTAAAGGGATTGATTTAGATTTTTTTATTTTTATGAATTGAACAAAAACTCCCTGATCAAATTGGTAGGCCACCCAGTGGGTGTGGTGTTTTCTGGGGTCTCTGGCTTTTGGAACTGCAGATCTTTGGTCAAGAAAGCTGAGTTCATCTCAGCTTATGACACCTTTCAGTCCCTTGACTTTTTGGCGATGATGGAGACATGGATCACCCCAGAGAACACTGCTACTCCAGCTGCTCTTTCTTCATCTGAGTATGTTTTCTCTTTGCGGTAGAGATTTTTTATTTTCTCCCTCTCTCACCTGTCCATCTCCTCATTTGAATTCCATGCTGTCACTGTCACTTGTCCACTCAAGCTTAACATTATTGTCATCTATCGCCCACCAGGTGTCCTAGGAGAGTTCCTCAATGAGCTTGATGCCTTGATAAACTCATTTCCTGATGATGGCTCACCGAATTTCGTACTTGGCGACTTCAACCTCCCGACGTCTGCCTTCGATTTCTTTCTTTCCAAATCTCTCTTTCCTCTCCTTGCCTATTTTGACCTCACCCTTTCCCAGTCCCCTCCAACTCACAAGACAGGCAACACGCTTGACCTCATCTTTACTACAGGCTGCTTGCCTACTAATCTCACTTCAACCCCCTTCCATGTCTCTGACCTTGTTTCCTTTTCTGTTTCCCTTTCCTCCAACCCTACACTGTAACAAATCACTGAAACGCACAGTAATTCCCTGTTTTAACAATTAACAATATAATGTTTTAGACTAAAATGAATCTTGGGTCACCGAACGATTACAGTTTGTAACAGTGAATGTTACAGTAAATGTTATGCAAACAAAATACAGACATGATGATTTACAGCTAATAACGGTTAGTCCTAGGCCCATTGGATTATGGGATTGCCCGGTCTTTTCAGGTGAATTCTTGTACAAGACCTCTACACTGAAGCAGCCATCAAGTGGGTTAAATCATATTTTACATTCCTAAACCATACTATACTCTCACTAGTTTACGGCTCCCTACGTAAAATAGCCTACATAATCACACAGCCTATTGTAAAGAATTGTCCATTTGGGAACTTTCGCTTTCCACATGCCCGGGCAGTCTCGTGATGGAAGTGAACATCTGCAATTGCGGTCAGTAGGCTACATGAAATTTGTTGAATTTTGAGAGAGAATTTAGCATCGGAAGCCCGTGAATCGGTTTGAAAACGTCAAGTGTCTCTGCGAGCCTCCAGTCTAAAACTGTTCTAATTAATAGCTTATTCCATGTTCTGTTTCCCCAAATATGAGCTAATAGCTAGTTGTGCACTCCCTTAGCTAAATATTAGAACGTTGTTTGAATCAAGATGGAATAGATTCTAGATGTATTTTCATTATGTCCGTTATGGCTTGATGGTTCGAATGTGTAATCAGTCTGTCTGTCTGTTGGCGAGCTAGCTGCATTTTAGCTCTCATTTGAGGTGAATTTAGTTGAACTATTCTCAGCCAGTATTCTAGAAATAAGTACAGGGTACTGCAGCTTGAACTGAGACAGCTGATTCGTTTAGGTTTTTTAATATTATCCAGAATCAACAGTTAAAATGTGTCAGTGCAAATCGTGTATGCATGAATCTAATACAGTAGTATCATTCTTACAGCACATGAAACTTCATAGGAATGCACCTAATTGCTCTTTTAATTTCGGCGTGCCCACATGTTCCCTGCATTCAGGCAATTTACTGCCTTTAAGTCTCATTTATACAGAGACCACAAGGGAC
Organism: Thymallus thymallus; assembly: GCA_023634145.1. Lineage (NCBI taxonomy): Eukaryota > Metazoa > Chordata > Actinopteri > Salmoniformes > Salmonidae > Thymallus > Thymallus thymallus. The sequence continues at coordinate 8,924,859 of CM042402.1, read as the reverse complement.
ATCAAAGATCTGTGAAAAGTGCTCAATGTCAACCAGCCGACAAAATGTTAATTTGCCCAATAGACATTTGTCAGTTCATATGTTTACATTTGACTGAATGTATTTCTCATTTGAAGTATCATTTGCAAAAGGGCAGAGAAATTATTTGCCCTTTTATGGAATGCGAAAAAACATATGCTGTTAAATCTACATTTGCGTCTCATATATCCAGAACAAACAAAACAGCTCTGTCAAACATGCTTATGAGACAGCGTCGGAAACACAACTGAAAATGTCACTGAGACCCCTGGTGTGTCTACAGATTACTTTCCGGAGGACCTAGAGGCAGGTGACCCCTTGGACAGTGTTGATGAAGATCTCTTTTTAAAAAATCTTACACTGTTTTATTTAAATCTTCAGGCAAAGTTATTGTTAGCTGTCTCTGTCATTCAGTCTATTATTGAAGAATTTCAAGATATTCATGACCTTGGTCAATCACATCTTCTTTCAAAGCTCAAGGAGAAGTTGGGTGTACTTGGCTTCGTGAGAATTATATAAAACATGTAATTGAAGAGCTCCAGAAGGAGGATCTTCTAAAGGCCTGTTCTTTATGAACAGGTCAGCGTTGGAAGACTATCTTTAAAAACACTTTCAATTATGTTGAACCTGTGCCCTTGTACTTAGGCACTAATGAATCTGGGAAAGAGTGCTTTGCCCAGTATGTCCGTATAAGTCAGAGACATTCAAGACACAGTATGAGAAAGCACACACTCACATTTCTGATAAGGAAGTATTGTCAGTGATACCCGATTTGCCTGAGCAGACACTTTTATCCCTCCTGGACAAGCTAGCAAGTGTGGGAGTAGAGGGAAAGCCAGACCTTCAATTTCTTAAAGAAGAAGACCTACAGGAGCAGACCAATACAATGCTGGAAGCTGCTAAATGCATGGAGATTTGAAGGTATTACATTTTGCTGAAAGATGTACAACTACGGTACAGTTGAGAGGAAATGTTTGGAATTGTATTACTTTCGATATCTGAGTTGAGCAACTATTTTACTTCCAGGACAAGCAAGGAGTGACACAGCTGGTGCCATCAAGGATACATCAACATTTGAGCCACCAAGCCCTTCCCTTTCACAGTCATCCTCCACATCCAGCACAACCCGGTCAACAATCAGTATGACCAGTACTGTAGACCTGGACATCTGGCCGGAGAACTTCACTGTCCCTTGGGGCAAAATGTCCATGAACCTGAGATCAGCCATCGCCAGAGACACACGGCCAACCCCGGGTGAACGAAGAGAGATGGTGAGAATTACAGTAAATGCAATGAGAGTTATTGAGCCTAATCCGACCAGAACAGATTGCCGTACAATAGCCTTGAGGATGGTACATCAGTACCCGAAAAGCTTTGCTGATACAGTGAAAGATGGCACTACAATTGGGAGTGGTTATGAATACCTCTTAAATCAGATGAAAACACGTGTTGAGCACAAGAATCGTGATGATCCTCTGGTACGGCTAAGAAAGAGAAAAAGGTGTCCACATACTCTTGGTCATGTAGTGTAAGTGTACAAGTGTTTTAATGTGTGTATTGTGGGTGTATGTTCGTTTGTGTTCAGTCACACATTGGTTATAACTATGTGGGTAACACTTTATTTAGTGGGCACCCCTCAAAATATCGTTTGTCTGGCAGTTATCTTGGCCTAAGGCTGTCAAAACAAGTACTAGCTCCAGGGTGCCAATAATTTTGTCTATGCCATTTGTCTTTATTTTCTCAATTAAAATTGTAAATTTAAGTTCACATAAATATAATTGGTTCACCAATATTGAAAATTCTATAAAATCCAAATGTTTTTTTTCTAAATTTCTACTTATTTTAGAAGAAATAGGTAATTATTTAAGAAAAAGTATTTAAGTTTGTATTTGTATTTGTTTTGTATTTATTATGGATCCCTCTAGCTGCCACCAAGGCAGCAGCTACTCTTCCTGGGGTCCAGCAACATTAAGGCAGTTTATCCAATTTTAAAAACATTACGTATCAGTCAGTCTTATTATTTTATATCATACATATCATGTGTGCTGTGTGTTTACAATGACTACCTTTAGTTTACTGTCTGACATTGTCACGTGTGAAATTGAATTACATTAACTACTTGGTTTCTTACATGGTGTGCTGTGATCTCCCAGATTGGCATGGACAACATTGACTTGAGACAGCTGTTACCAATTCCCCATCACCTCCTCCCTCCCCAAACTAATTTCTAAACACGCCCCAGAACTAAATTTAAAAGGAACTGGAATTTAGCTTCAAGTGCCGTTTGGACTGGGGACCACTCCGATGTACATCCACCTCGTCTCCGCTGCTCCTCTCCGCTGTTCACCTGCTGTGGGAAAAACACACAAATCACAACACTCTCTATAGCACTACTTATTTCCAGCATGTGAGTGTGACTCCAATTGTTGGCCAGTACATGCTTTAATTGTATGTTTTGTGTTGCCAGCGACTGCAGACATGCGACACACCCGATGACACTGTGAGAGGCTACACCCAACGCTACATCCCTGCTTGGGAGAAAGAGCGGAAACCTGCCCGGGTAGAGCTGAATGAACCCTGCTCAGAAAGAGCTGAAGAACAAACATTGGCCACCACCCCATGAGTGAATCAACTGCTGTGTTAGTTTCCCCCGGTGCTCATAGTTAGCGTATACAGTGGGGAGAACAAGTATTTGATACACTGCCGATTTTGCAGGTTTTCCTACTTACAAAGCATGTAGAGGTCTGTCATTTTTATCATAGGTACACTTCAACTGTGAGAGACGGAATCTAAAACAAAAATCCAGAAAATCACATTGTATGTTTTTTTAATAATTAATTTGCATTTTATTGCATGACATAAGTATTTGATCACCTACCAACCAGTACGAATTCCGGCTCTCACAGACCTGTTAGTTTTTCTTTAAGAAGCCCTCCTGTTCTGCACTCATTACCTGTATTAACTGCACCTGTTTGAACTCGTTACCTGTATAAAAGACACCTGTTCACACACTCAATCAAACTCGTGGGGCATCAATGATCATGAGGAAGGTGAGGGATCAGCCCAGAACTACACGGCAGGACCTGGTCAATGACCTGAAGAGAGCTGGGACCACAGTCTCAAAGAAAACCATTAGTAACACACTACGCCGTCATGGATTAAAATCCTGCAGCGCACGCAAGGTCCCCCTGCTCAAGCCAGCGCATGTCCAGCCCCGTCTGAAGTTTGCCAATGACCATCTGGATGATCCAGAGGAGGAATGGGAGAAGGTCATGTGGTCTGATGAGACAAAAATAGAGCTTTTTGGTCTAAACTCCACTCGTCGTGTTTGGAGGAAGAAGAAGGATGAGTACAACCCCAAGAACACCATCCCAACCGTGAAGCATGGAGGTGGAAACATCATTCTTTGGGGATGCTTTTCTGTAAAGGGGACAGGACGACTGCACCGTATTGAGGGGAGGATGGATGGGGCCATATATATTGCGAGATCTTGGCCAACAACCTCCTTCCCTCAGTAAGAGCATTGAAGATGGGTCGTGGCTGGGTCTTCCAGCATGACAACGACCCGAATCACACAGCCAGGGCAACTAAGGAGTGGCTCCGTAAGAAGCATCTCAAGGTCTTGGAGTGGCCTAGCCAGTCTCCAGACCTGAACCCAATAGAAAATCTTTGGAGGGAGCTGAAAGTCCGTATTGCCCGGCGACAGCCCCGAAACCTGAAGGATCTGGATGGAGGAGTGGGCCAAAATCCCTGCTGCAGTGTGTGCAAACCTGGTCAAGAACTACAGGAAACGTATGATCTCTGTAATTGCAAACAAAGGTTTCTGTACCAAATATTAAGTTCTGCTTTTCTGATGTATCAAATACTTATGTCATGCAATAAAATGAAAATTAATTACTTAAAAATCATACAATGTGATTTTCTGGATTTTTGTTTTAGATTCCGTCACTCACAGTTGAAGAGTACCTATGATAAAAATTACAGACTTCTACATGCTTTGTGGGAAAACCTGCAATATCGGCAGTGTATCAAATACTTGTTCTCCCCACTGTATATCCCTAAATCCTAGCCTTTTATATGTCTCTAATCAGGCTGTAGTGATACTGTGATTATTGTAAAAGCTGAATTTATAATAAAGAACCTTTGATTATACTTTGGCCTGTCTCTGTGGCTGTGTTTGCCATGGGAGTATAGAACTCTGCTTTTGACATGAACTGAACTGTGGCCAAGTTGGTTCTGGTTTCAGTCAAGTCTTTGGTCACGTTCTTGGTTGGTCAAACAAAAACACCTAATGATTGGTTGACAATAGCCTCCCACAATACTTTTACATTTTAGTCTTATCCACAGCGACTTACAGTTAGTGTATTCATCTTAAGATAGCTACAGTAGGTGGGACAACAACATATCATTGGGGTGCCAGGACAGAGAAGAGCTTGGACTGGGCTGAGCGGGAGCTGCCCTGACGTAGGGGTGGGAGGGCCAAGAGACCTGAGGTGGCAGAAAGGATTGCTCAGGTTGGGGTGTAGGGTTTGAGCATCGCCTGAAGGTAGGGAGGGGCAGTTCCTCTTGCTGTTCCGCAGGTAAGCACCATGGTCTTGTAGTGGATCCGAGCTTTGACTGGAAGCCAGTGGAGTGTGCGGAGGAGCGGGGTGACATGGGACAACCTGGGAAGGTTGAGCACCAGGCGGGCTGCAGCATTCTGGATAAGTTGCAGGGGTTTGATGGCACAAGTGGGGAGCCCAGCCAAGAGCGAGTTACAGTAGTACAGACGGGAGAGGAGAAGTGCCTGGATTAAGACCTGCGCCACTTCCTGAGTGAGGTAGGGTCATACTCTATGGATGTTGTAGAGCATGAACCTGCAGGAGCGTGTCACTGCTTTGATGTTTGCAGAGAATGACAGGGTGTCCAGGATCACGCCAAGGTTCTTTGCACTCTGGGAGGGCAACACTGTGGAGTTGTCAACCGTGATGGAGAGGTCTTTTAGCGGGCAGGCCTTCCCCGGGAGGAAGAGCAGTTCCGTCTTGTCGAGGTTGAGCTTGAGTTGATGGGCCGACATCCAAGTTGAGATATCTGCCAGCCACGCAGAGATGCATGTTTCCACCTGGGTGTCAGAAGGGGGGAAGGAGAAAAGTAGTTGAGTGTCATCCGTATAGCAATGATAGGAGAGACCATGTGAGGATATGACGGAGCCGAGTGACTTGATGTAAAGAGTGAAGAGGAGAGGGCCTAGAACCGAGACCTGGGGGACACCATTAGTGAGAGAATTTGGTGCAGACTAGGGTTGCACATTTTGGGGAATATTCAGAGGTGGAAACTTTCCGTGGGGATTAACGGGAATATATGGGAATTAACAGAAATATATGCAAATTAATATGTTATAGACATAATTGCAAATGTTAAAATCCTTCCAATAGAAAAAAAACAAAAACAATTTAGTTACGAATTAAACTTTAATTAAATGAGTTGACTCTTCACATGGGATGATTTCACTGAACAACAAAAGAATAGGAATATTGAATGATCCCCAATGATCCATCACATCTCCCAAAAACGTTTTCAACATACATCTGTAAGATGATAGTCTAGAAACTAAAGCTTTAGTTGTCTTCCTCTCAGGCTTCCATGTCTTCTCCCTGGACCTCCTCAATGTCCACCTCTTGAAGATCAGACTCTGAGGCCTCATCTTCACTGTCACTTTCCAACCTTGTTGAGGATGGCTCATTGTCAGGCTCAAAAGGACTCAAATTTGGATGGCATTGTCTCCCTCAATCCGAGCAATGGCTACTTCTCTAGGTTCCAGGAGTTTCAGGCTGCTTACCACTCTCCCAAAATACATCATCCAGGAGGATCCTCTTGATGGGGCTGTCCATATCGGCAGACTGTGATATGGCCATTTCTTGGTGAGACTCCTTCCCCTCCTGGAGACTGTCAAACATGATGACAACACCACCCCAATGGGTGTTGCTGGGTAGCTTCAATGTGGGGCTCTTATTCTTCTCACTTTGCTTGGTGATGTAGATTGCTGCTATAACTTGATGACCCTTCACATAACTAACCATTTCCTCGGCTCTCTTGTAGAGTGAATCCATTGTTTTCAGTGACATGATGTCCTTGAGGAGCAGATTCAATGCATGAGCAGCACAGCCAATGGGTGTGATGTGAGGGTAGGACTCCTCCACTTTAGACCAAGCAGCCTTCATGTTCGCAGCATTGTCTGTCACCAGTGCAAATACCTTCTGTGGTCCAAGGTCATTGATGACTGCCTTCAGCTCATCTGCAATGTAGAGACTGGTGTGTCTGTTGTCCCTTGTGTCTGTGCTCTTGTAGAATACTGGTTGAGGGATGGAGGGGATGTAGTTAATTATTCCTTGCCCACAAACATTCTGTAAGGGCTGGGTAGTGGTGAAGCCGCTAACTCCCATCAGGGGGAGTGGATGAGCCACAACCCAGTCCTCACTTCAGTGAGGGAGGATTAATGATCCCCAATCAGAGACAGCTGTCTAGTGTTGTCTCTGATTGGGGAGAGTATTTAGCTGTCCTCCACATCCACCTGTGCGTGGATCATTGTTTGTTGTGTTTGTCTGAACTGCCAGCAGATCACAGTAAGTCACCGTGTATTGTTTGTAGTCTGTTTTGTTTTCACTCTGTTTTGTTTTATTATGAATGCTTCGTGAGAACATCTAATTTAAAATAAAAAGGATGACACTTCACCTGCTATTGATAAGGTGTCTGATTAATCATTTTCACCTTGAATAGAAGTAGAGGGACTTTTGTCAGAGGTTGCTTGTTGTGAGCGCTGAGGGAACTTTATGCACTTGGCCAGATGATTCTGCATCTTTGTTGCATTCTTCACATATGATTTGGCACAGTATTTGCAAATTTACACAGCTTTTCCTTATACATTAGCTGCAGTGAAATGTCTCCACATATCAGATAGCAACCGTGGCAATTTCCTGTAAAGATAAGAAAAACATTAGGGGAAAAAAACGAAATACAATTCCATGTACAGATAAATAGTTAAGCAGTGAGTTTAAACAACTCCTTTGTAATGTTTTTAAAAATGAAACATTTATGGTAACAGGTGAATTAACACTCCTCAGTTAGCAGGCTCAAACAAGCTAAAACCCACACGGTAGCAAAAACTAACTAGCAGAAATTGTTAACAAGTTAGACATGAATTAAACACACTTTGCTGTACAAAATCATGTATGTCATAAAAAATATATTCACCCCACCCAGTATTGTAATCAAAACTTACCAAAAAGCATGTAGTGTGGGCTCAATAGCATCTTATTAGTGTGCAAGATCTTGAGAATCAGCTGTACATGTGATGGAGGAGTGCACTGCACACTGTGCATGCAGAGGGTTGTAATTCCATGAAATTGGATATAGTTTAACCAAAATATGCCACACAACCTATAATTGCCTTATGTGTATCCCACAAAAAAGGTTCATTTATAAGCTAACTTTTTGGATGAATTTAAGCAAAGTTTACCGTAAAGTTTACGACCCTTTGCAACCCTAGTGCAGACACAAATCCTCTCCACGTCACCTGGTAGGAGCGGCCTGCCAGGTAGGATGAAATCCAAGAGTGTGCAGAGCCTGAGATGCCCAGCGCTGAGAGGATGGAAAGGAAGATCTGATGGTTCAGTGTCGAAGGCAGTGGATAGATCTAGGAGGATGAGGAAAAGTGGAGAGAGAGTCAGCTTTGGCAGTGCCGAGAGCCCCCGTGACACAGAAGAGTAGTCTCGGTTGAGTGACCCGTCTTGAAGCCTGACTGGTTAGGGTCAAGAAGATTGTTCTGAGAGAGATAATGAGAAAGTTGATCATAGAAAGCACCCTCAAGTGTTTTGGGGAAAAAAAGGAAGGGATACAGGTCTATAGTTTTTGACGTCAGATGAGTCGAGTGTTGGTTTCTTGAGGAGGGGAGCAACTCGGGCCATTTTGAAGTCAGAGTAGACACAGCCAGTGGTTAGGGATGAGCTGATGAGGAATGGGAGAAGGTCTCCTGATATGGTCTGGAGAAGGAAGGAGGGGATGGGATCAAGCGAGCAGGTTGTCTAGCGCCCGGGCCTCACTATTCGCAGGGTTTCATTTGGAGAGAGAGGGGAGAAAGAGGTCAAGGCATAGGGTAGTTCTGTGTGAATGGGACCAGTTGACTCAATAGGCTGAGTGAATGAGATGCGGATGTTGTCAACCTTCTTTTTAAAGTGGTTTACAAAGTCGTCTGCAGAGAGGGAGGAGGTGGAAGATTAAGGAGGGTGAAAAAGTGTTTCCTAGGGTTAGAGGCAGAAGTTTGAAATTTAGAGCGGTAGAAAGTGGCTTTAGCAGCGGATACAGTGGAAGAGAATGTAGAGGAGCAAGTGAAAGGACGATAGGTCTTCCAGAAGTTTAATTTTCCTCCATTTGTAAGCTCACAATGAGTCACTCAGCCACAGAGCAGGAGGGGAGGGCCGGCCCTGCCGGGAGTTAAGGGGACAATGCAATTCATTGGATGTGGAAAGTGAGGAGAGTAGGGTCGAAGAGGCAGAATCAGGAGGGAGAATGATTTAACAGGAGGGAGAGATGATAGGATAGAAGAGGAGAGAATAGTGGGAGAGAGCGAAGATTGCGATGGCGCATGACCATCTAGGTAGAGTGGTTACAGTGTAAAAAATGTAATTAACAGCAAAAACGTTGCCAGTGAAAGTCCTGTAAAACAACAGTGATTTACTGTAAACATGTTGCTGTGGACATACTACAATAACTTACTCTTTATAAATAACAGCAATTTGCTGTATTTTTACAGTACCTGTACACCTTTCTGATTACAATATATTATTGTGCTTCTATTTTACAGTAATTACTTGTATCTGTGAAATGTACAGGATTTACTCGAATTTCACTTAATTTACTGTAATTTATTTTTACAGTATTTTTATTGTAAAACTACAGTTATCTGTTTTGTGTGCTTTTACAGTAACATATGACATTTACAGATAAAATATGGCAATAGTACTGTAAACTTCTAAAACGTTTGCATAATAATAATATGTTCTTAAGCATGGTTTACTGTAAACAAACCCAAAAAGTGACAGTAAACACATTCAATAAGCTCCCATAGTACAACTTCACCATTGCTTCCTCAATTACAAACCTACACCTTTCACCTAGCACCTATCAAAAAGTGTAAATCTGAAAATGATTAATCAGGACAGAATACAATTGTTAATCTGAACATTATTGGTATGACATCATTCCTAAAATCAAGGGTTTTCCATATTGCATGGATGCAACCACATCATCTACAAAACTGATAAGCAAGTCTCAAGACATCAGTCAGGAAGTTAAAGCTTGGTCACAAATGGGTCTGTGATATTGCGAGGGGTGAGAGTGAAATAGGAGGCGAAGAGAACAGGATGATGTGAAATAAATGAGAGATTTAATAGCGGAAAACAGCAATACACAAAGAAACAATAACCCGCAAGGGTTGAACACAAACATACAGGGTGTTATAGTGACCCTGATGACCAAATGAAAAACAGGTGTGGTGTTACTGCCATCTTCCCACGAGACCGCCAGCGAGGAGGAGTGCCGGAGAGGAAGAGGTCCCGCAGCTCTGCGCGGGGCATTCGTTACAGGGTCTTCCAAATGGACAATGACCCCAAGCATACTTCCAAAGTTGTGGCAAAATGGCTTAAGGACAACAAAGTCAAGGTATTGGAGTGGCCATCACAAAGCCATGACCTCAATCCTATAGAAACTTTGAAACTGAAAAAGAACTGAAAAAGCGTGTGCGAGTAAGGAGGCCTACAAACCTGACTCAGTTACATCAGTTCTGTCAGGAGGAATGGGTCAAAATTCACCCAACTTATTGTGGGAAGCTTGTGGAAGGCTACCTGAAATGTTTGACCCAAGTTGAACAACTTAAAGGCAATGCTAGCAAATACTGTATCTGTATGTAAACTTCTGGCCCACTGGGAATGTGATGAAATAAATAAAAGCTGAACTAAATCATTCTCTCTACTATTATTCTGACATTTCACATTCTTAAAATAAAGTGGTGCTCCTAACTGACCTAAGACAGGGAAGTTTTACTAGGATTAAATGTCAGGAATTGTGAAAAACTTTCAACTGTATGTTTACACTACAAAGCAAGTAAAATAGATAAACATAAGTGAAATAAACAATAGAAATGAACAGTAAACATTACACTCACAAAAGTTCCAAAGAGACATTTCACATGTCATATTATGTCTATATACAGTGTTGTAACGATGTGCAAATAGTTACAGTACAAAAGGGAAAATAAATCAAGATAAATATGGGTTGTATTTACAATGGTGTTTGTTCTTCACTGGTTGCCCTTTTCTTGTGGAAACAGGTCACAAATCTTGCTGCTTTGATGAAAACACACACACACACTTCTGTCAGTCCGCTGTGTATGAGGAAACAGCTATGTTACCTGTCCCCCTCTTTAACCTGCAGTCCGTATCATAATGAGTGGCTGTGATTACCTCTGCTACAGGCCTATTTTACTTCCCAGACAATGCAGGCCCATCCACTGTTCTCCATGGCGTGGATAAATGACAAGGAGCACAAACTCTATTTCCAAGAAAACGCTTTGTTTTTCCATTTGATTGATTGGTGTTGAAAAAGACAGTTTCAACAAAGAAGATTGTAATAGCAGTCCGTCATGTTTTTTTTTGAGAAATAGAGTTGAAACGCACTGCGTTTTAGACATGGGATATAAATCTCTCTCTCTCCTCCTGTTCCATCTCTCTCTCTCCTTTTCCCTCTATCTCTCTCTCCTCCTACCCCCTCCTACTCCTCCTGCTCCCTCTCTCTCTCTCTCTCTCTCTCTGTCTCCTCCTGCTCCCTCTATCTATCTCTCCTCCTGTTCCCTCTCTCTCTCCACCTGCTCCCTCTCTCTCTCCTCCTGCTGCCTCTCTCTCTCTCTTTCATCCTGCTCCCTCTCTCTCTTCCTGCTCTCTCTCTCCTCCTGTTCCCTCTCTCTCTCCTCCTGCTCTCTCTCTCTCCTCCTGTTCCCTCTCTCTCTCCTCCTGCTCCCTCTCTCTCCTCCTGCTCCCTCTCTCTCCTCCTGTTCCCTCTATCTCCTCCTGTTCTCTCTCTCTCCTCCTCTTCTCTCTCTCTCCTCATGCTCCCTCTCAATCCTCCTGCTCCCTCTCTCTCCTCCTGCTCTCTCTCTCTCTCTCTCTCTCTCTCTCTCTCTCTCTCTCTCTCTCTCTTCTCCTGCTCCCTCTCTCTCTCTCCTCCTGTTCCCTCTCTCTCTCTCCTCCTGCTCCCTCTCTCTCTCTCTTCCTCCAGCTCTCTCTCTCTCTCTCTCACTTTCCTCCTGCTCCCTTTCTCTCTCTCCCTCCTACTGCTCCCTCTTTCTCTTTCCTCCTGTTCCCTCTCTCTCTCTCTCTCCTCCTGTTCCCTCTCTCTCTCTCTCTTCTCCTGCTCCCTCTTTCTCTTTCCTCCTGCTCCCTCTCTCTCTCCTCCTGTTTCCTCTCTCTCTCTCCTCCTGCCTCTCCTTCCTCCTGTTTCCTCTCTCTCTCTCCTCCTGCCTCTCCTTCCTCCTGCTCCCTCTCTCTCTCCTCCTGTTCCCTCTCTCTCTCTCCTCCTGTTTCTCTCACTCTCTCTTTATTCTCTTTCACATTCTCTCTCCTTCAGTCTTTCGCTCTTTAATTGTCCTTTGTTCTCTCTCTCTCTCTCTCTCTCTCTGTCTCTGTCTCTCTCTCTCTCTCTCTCTCTCTGTCTCTCTCTCTCTCTCTTCACTATCCCTTCACACAGGAAGCCTTGAGTGTGTCTAATCCATGTACTCACAACATACCAGGGGGGAATTTACCGCTCTCTCCCAGGGTCAAACCAACTCAGATCAGACACACATAGAGTGGGTGGCTGTGTGTTCATTGTGTAGTGTTCTTGTTGGTTAGCCAGAGGGATAATTAGAGAGCAGACGGTATCAGACAATAGTGTTGGACCTGTGACATCCACTTGTATCAGTTGTACTCCAAAATAATATCAGTTCCCATTGGCTGTAGTGACCATAACATTGTATTAATAGCAAGGAAAGCCAAAGTGCCACAGGATGGGATTAAAGTAATTAAAAAGAGAGTATACAAAATGTATTTCGTTGAAGATGTAAGAAATATATGTTGGTCTGATGTACAGCGGGTGAAATAAGTATTGAACACGTCACCATTTTTCTCAGTAAATATATTTCCAAAGGTGCTATTGACATAACATTTTCACCAGATGTTGGTAACAACCCAAATAATCCATACATACAAATAAGTTCAGAAATTAAGTTATGTGTAATAATGTGAAATGACACAGGGAAAAAGTATTGAACACACTTACTGATATTTATTTTATACTTTGTACAAAAGCCTTTGTTGGTAATGACAGCTTCAAGACGCCTCCTGTATGGAGAAACTAGTCGCATGCATTGCTCTGGTGTGATTTTGGCCCATTCTTCCACACAAACAGTCTTCAAATCTTGAAGGTTCCGTGGGCCTCTTCTGTAAATCTTGATCTTCAGTTCTTTCCATAGATTTTCAATGGGATTTAAGTCAGGTGATTGGCTGGGCCATTCTAGCAGCTTTATTTTCTTTCTTTGAAACCAATTGAGAGTTTCCTTGGCTGTATGTTTGGGATCATTGTATTGCTGAAATGTCCACCCTCGTTTCATCTTCATCATCCTGGTAGATGGCAGCAGATTTTTGTCAAGAATGTCTCTGTAAATTTGCCCATTCATCCTTCCTTCAATTATGTGAAGTTTGCCAGTACCATTTGCTGAAAAGCAGCCCCACACCACGATGTTCCCACCTCCAAACTTCACTGTTGGTATGGTGTTTTTAGGGTGATGTGCAGTGCCATTTCTCCTCCAAACATGGTGTGTATTATGACATCCAAACAGTTCAATTTTGCTCTCATCTGACCACACTATATTCTCCCAGTATTTCACTGGCTTTTCCAAATGTTGTGCTGCAAACTTTAAACGAGCTTCAACATGCTTTTTTTTCAGCAATGGAGTCTTGCGTGGTAAGTGTGCATACAGGCCATGGAGTGCATTACTTACTGTTTTCTTTGAGACAACAGTACCTGCTAATTCCAGGTCTTTTTGAAGCTCTCCACAAGTGGTCCTTTTGTTCTTGGTCAACTCATCTCATTATTCTTTTCACTCCTCTGTCAGAAATCTTGCGAGGAGCACCTGGTCGAGGCAAATTTATGGTGAAATTATTGTCTTTCCACTTCCGTATTATGGCCCCAACAGTGCTCACTGGAACATTCAGAAGCTTAGAAATGCGCCTATAACCAATGCCATCATTATGTTTTGCAACAATTAGGTTGCGAAGGTCTTTGCTTTTACGCATCATGAGATGTGTCTTGTGTGATATTTGGCAATGAGACTTTTTTGTAGGCCATCAGTTGGGACTGAACAGGCTGATATTAATTTGCACTGACAGGGGGCTGGATTGCTTTTTAATTACTGATAGTTTTCAGCTGTTGTCTTGGCTTTCCATGCCTTTTTGCACCTCCCTTTCTTCATGTGTTCAATACTTTTTCCCTGTGTCATTTCACATTATTACACATAACTTAATTTCTGAACTTATTTGTTTTGGTTTCTTTGTATGTATGAATTACTTGGGTTGTTACCAACATCTGGTGAACATTTCATGTCAATAGCACCTTTGGAAATATATTTACTGAGAAAAATGGTGACGTGTTCAATACTTATTTCACCCGCTGTATATGACGAAGTGAATCCAGATGCAGCACTGGAAGTACATCCTCATGCCAATTGTTGACAAGCATGCACCTGTTACGAAACTAACTGTGAGAACTGTTAGAGCCCCCTGGATTGATGATGAATTAAAACAAATGTTTGGTTCAAATAAATGATGCAAAAGAGGTGGCTGACTGGTTGACATACTTCAAATTGAGAAATGTTGTGACTAAACTTAACAAAAAGATATCATGGGCAGAAAACTCAATTAATTTCCATCGTTCATTAAAGTTGATGGATAATTTATAACAAAACCTTACGATATTGCCAATCATTTCAAAGACTATTTCACTAGTAAAGAAAAACACTTAGAAGTGAAATGACAACAGTGAACCATCCTATTTTTGTAGAAAATATTGTAGAAAATCTTTTTTTTTTTTTTCATCAATAACGATAAGCAACCAGGTATAGACAACCTTGATGGGAAACTATTGAGAATGGCAGCTGACTGTATTCCCAAACCTATTTGCTACGTGTATATCTTTAACCAAAGCCTGAAGAAGTGTGTGTCCACACGCGTGTAAAGAAGCTACAGGAATTGTGTTTGACCAAATACAATGGCTTTTTCTTTGTAACTCTGTTTACAAGGCCAGCATCCCGGAGTCGCTTCTTCACTGTTGACGTTGAGACTGGTGTTTTACTATTTAATGAAGCTGCCAGTTGAGGACTTCTGAGGCATTTGTTACTCAAACTAGACACTCTAATGTACTTGCTCAGTTGTGCACTGGGGCCTCCCACTCCTCTTTCTATTCTGGTTAGAGCTAGTTTGCGCTGTTCTGTGAAAGGAGTAGTACAAAGCATTGTACAAGATCTTCAGTTTCTTGGCAATTTCTCACATGGAATAGCCTTAATTTCTCAGAACAAGAATAGAATGACGAGTTTCTGTCACGGTGCGTAGTATTAATGGGACGGTAAACGGAGCGCTGGTGAAGTGTCATCCTTTTTATTAAAAATGAGGTGTTCTCACGAAGCATTCAATATAAAAAGGAGACTGAGAAAAACAAACACGATTACAACAAAAACACGGTGACTTACTTTGTGGCCTGCTGGCAGTGCAGACAAACAAAAGAACAATGATCCACACACAGGTGGCTGTGTGTGGAGTCTAAGTACTATCCCCAATCAGAGACAACGCTATACAGCTGTCTCTGATTGGGGATGATCATCTCCCTAATAATGTGTGATGACTTGGTTGTGTGCCTCTCTCCTCCCCTAGGTGGGAGTAAGAGGCCTTACCACAACCAAGCCATCACAGTACCCCCCCCCAAGGTGCGGACTCCCGATCGCACACACAATCCCCCCCTTCCTGAAAGACAAAAAAAAAAAAAAAAAAAATGTCCAAAAACTAGGGGGGACATGGCGGGGTACTGAGGTGGTTGCTGGTGGGGGCTCCGGTTCCGGTTCCGGGCGTGGCACAGGCTGTGAGAGTAGCTTCCCTCCTACCTCACGGTTGCACGCCCGGTCCGGTCCGGACCCCGGCGCGGTGGTTCCCCCCTCAGTACTCCCGCCATTCACCAAGTCCTGTCTGGACCCTGGTGCGGGAGCCCTCGACCCTGGAGAGGGGCTGACAACCGGCCCCGGACTGGGCACCGGTGGAGCGGACTGCTCCGGCACTGGAGCGAAGCAGACGACCGGCCCTGGACTGGGCACCGGTGGAGGAGGCTCCAGGCCTTGAGCTGTGGCTGGAGGCTCCGGGACGCTGACCTTCGCTGGAGGTGGCGGAACGCTGACCTTCGCTGGAGGTGGCGTGGCGCTGACCTTCGCTGGAGGTGGCGTGGCGCTGACCTTCGCTGGAGGTGGCGTGGCGCTGACCTTCGCTGGAGGTGGCGTGGCGCTGACCTTCGCTGGAGGTGGCGTGGCGCTGACCCTCGCTGGAGGTGGCGTGGCGCTGACCCTCGCTGGAGGTGGCGTGGCGCTGACCCTCGCTGGAGGTGGCGTGGCGCTGACCTTCGCCGGGGACCTCGGGCTGCTGACCGTCGCCGGGGACCTCGGGCTGCTGACCGTCGCCGGGGACCTCGGGCTGCTGACCGTCGCCGGGGACCTCGGGCTGCTGACCGTCGCCGGGGACCTCGGGCTGCTGACCGTCGCCGGGGACCTCGGGCTGCTGACCGTCGCCGGGGACCTCGGGCTGCTGACCGTCGCCGGGGACCTCGGGCTGCTGACCGTCGCCGGGGACCTCGGGCTGCTGACCGTCACCGGGGACCTCGGGCTGCTGACCGTCACCGTGTACTTCGGGCTGCTGACCGTCACCGGGGACCTCGGGCTGCTGACCGTCACCGGGGACCTCGGGCTGCTGACCGTCACCGGGGACCTCGGGCTGCTGACCGTCACCGGGGACCTCGGGCTGCTGACCGTCACCGGGGACCTCGGGCTGCTGACCGTCACCGGGGACCTCGGGCTGCTGACCTTCTCCGGAGGTCTCGGGCTGATGACCTTCACAGGAGGCCTCAGGCTGCTGACCTTTACAGGAGACCTCAGGCTACTGACCGTCACAGGAGGCCTCGGGCTGCTGACCTTCTCCGGAGACCTCAGGCTGGATGCCGTGCCCACCCTGGGCACCGACGCAGAGGTGGTCTTCAGCCCTGCAGCTGGTCTGGCTGTCGGCCCCAGACTGGGCACTGACACGCTATGGAGCTCCTGCTCCACAGCGGGACTGAACGTCGTGCCCACCCTGGGCACCGACGCAGAGATGGTTCCCAACCCTCTGGTGGGGCTGAACGTCGTGCCCACCCTGGGCACCGACGCAGAGATGGTTTCCAGCCCTCTGGTTGGGCTGGCTGTCGGCCCCAGACTGGGCACCGACGCGCTATGGAGCTCCTGCTCCACAGCGGGACTGAACGTCGTGCCCACCCTGGGCACCGACGCGGAGAGGGTTTCCAGCCTTGTGGTTGGGCTGGCTGTCGGCCCCAGACTGGGCACCGACACGCTATGGAGCTCCTGCTCCACAGCGGGGCTGAACGTCGTGCCCACCCTGGGCACCGACGCAGAGAGGGTTTCCAGCCCTGTGGTTGGGCTGGCTGTCGGCCCCAGACTGGGCACCGACGCGCTATGGAGCTCCTGCTCCACAGCGGGGCTGAACGTCGTGCCCACCCTGGGCACCGACGCAGAGATGGTCTCCAACCACAGAGCTGGGCTGGCGACCGTCGCGGTAGCCTCCGTGCGAGGAGTAGGCACGGGGCGTACTGGACTGGGGACACGCACCATAGGTCTGGTGCGAGGAGCTGGCACGGGTCGCACCGGGCTGGAGACACGCACCATAGGTTGGGTGCGAGGAGTAGGCACAGACCGTACCGGGCTGGGGGAACGCACCACTGGTCTGGTGCGAGTAGCTGGAACGGGCTGTACCTGGCTGGGGAAACGCACCGTTGGGTCGGTGCGTTGAGCTGGCACGGGTCGCGCCGGGCTGGGGAAACGCACCATAGGTTGGGTGCGAGGAGTAGGCACAGACCGTACCGGGCTGGGGGAACGCACCACTGGTCTGGTGCGAGTAGCTGGAACGGGCTGTACCTGGCTGGGGAAACGCACCGTTGGGTCGGTGCGTTGAGCTGGCTCGGGTCGCGCCGGGCTGGGGAAACGCACTGTTGGGTTGTTGCGTTTAGCTGGCACGGGACACACCGGGCTAGCGTTGCGCACCGATGGTTTTGTGCGCTGAGTCGGTCTCCTCCTCCTCCGACTCTGGACCGGCGCTGGAGGCACCGGACTGGGAACTGGCGCTGGATCACGACTGTCCCTGTCGTGCCTATTCCACCGCCAATCCCCATCCTGTGAGGGTTCCTCCGGGAACCCCCACGAGTGAGGGAACAGAAGCACATCGTCGTCGTCTTCCTCCGACTCCTCTCTGTACTCCCGTTCCCACGGCTGTAGGGGCTCCTCCTGGAACCCCCACGAGTGCAGTGGTCGGGGCTCTTCTCCTTCGATCCCCGACCACCCCCATAGCCCCCCCCCAAAATCAGTTTGGGGGTTTTTCTGGGCTCCAGGCTGGTCCTCAACTTTCGCCCGGTGACGTGTCCTCCGTCTCCGGCGCCTCTGCTGATCCGGACCCCAGCCTTCCTCCACCGAGCGATAATAGGAGTGTTCCTCCTCGGTAATTTTTCCCATACCGAGGAGGATATCTCGTAAAGTTATTCCCCGTTGCGTCCCAGGGTGGTGGATCATTCTGTCACGGTGCGTAGTATTAATGGGACGGTAAACGGAGCGCTGGTGAAGTGTCATCCTTTTTATTAAAAATGAGGTGTTCTCACGAAGCATTCAATATAAAAAGGAGACTGAGAAAAACAAACACGATTACAACAAAAACACGGTGACTTACTTTGTGGCCTGCTGGCAGTGCAGACAAACAAAAGAACAATGATCCACACACAGGTGGCTGTGTGTGGAGTCTAAATACTATCCCCAATCAGAGACAACGCTATACAGCTGTCTCTGATTGGGGATGATCATCTCCCTAATAATGTGTGATGACTTGGTTGTGTGCCTCTCTCCTCCCCTAGGTGGGAGTAAGAGGCCTTACCACAACCAAGCCATCACAGTTTCAGAAGAAAGTTATTTGCTTCTGGCCATTTTGAGCCTGTAATCGAACCCACAAATGCTGATGCTCCAGATATTTAACTAGTCTAAAGAAGGCCAGTTTTATTGCTTCTTTAATCAGCACAACAGTTTTCAGCTGTGCTAACATAATTCAAAAGGGGTTTCTAATGATAAATTAGCCTTTTAAAATGATCAACTTGGATTAGCTAACACAATTTGTCATTGGAACACAGGAGTGATGTTTGCTGATAATAGGCCACTGTACGCCTATGTAGATATTCCATTAAAAATCAGCAATTTCCAGCTACAATAGTCATTAATAACAATGTCTACACTGTATTTCTGATCAATTTTATGTTATTTTAATGGACAAAAAATGTGCTTTTCTTTCAAAAACAAGGACATTTCTAAGTTACCCCAAACTTTTGAACGGTAGAGTATATTTCTTTATCAATTAGTATATTTGAGTTTAACCATAATATTTGTTATAATATTTGTTCAGTCTTTTCTGGTGGATTAAACTGAAATTACAACCAACTTTCTATGGCTTGTTTTAAAAATATCAATATTTTGGAGATTATTTCATTTTCTAATAACCGAAAGTGAGAAGTTGTAATCTGAATAAATGGAAAAAGGCCATTCTTGAGCACGGGGTGAGACATTCTTACTAATCTGGTAGAGAACCAGTTTGGATTTAAGTATAACTTTTGTATGACTGAAGCCTTTAGTGAGATGTCTAATGCTTTAATATTTAATCATTTCTGCCCTCCGAATTCATATTAATTATGCAAATAGACACATTTAATTTAGTCTGGCTTACCGTTCCAAATAAAATGTAATATGTTTTGCTCATATAATTAAAATAAACTAGTCGCTAGGTGTAGGCAGGCCATAAGAAAATAGGTAAACTGAGATATGACTAAAGAGTTAATCAGGGTGGTTTTTCCACAAATAGACAGGTATTTTCCTTTCCAAGTTAGCAAGATCGTATCTATTTTTGACATCTCTCTATAAAATGAATTTTAGTGAGCTCCTACAAGTACATTTTTTTTGTGATCTAATACGTTATATAGTACACTTACCATAATTTCATTTTAATCCAGAGAGGTTAGAAAAAGTATCTAGATCATCTATGAGGCTGTGGAGGGATCCAAATTGTGGATTTAAAAGACAACATTATTCATCAGCGTACAATGACACCTTTGTTTTTAAGCCCTGGATTTCTAGCCCCTTAATATTATTGTTGGATCTGATTTTAATTGCTAACATTTCGATAGTCATTATAAATAGATATGCCGATGGTGGACAACCTTGTTTTAGTCCTTTGACAGTTTAATACTTTCTGAGAAGTAGCCATTGTTTACTATTTTACACATAGGGTTACTATACATAACTTTAACCCATTGTAACACTGAAGTATAAGGGGCCTCCAATTGTTTATATATTTACCACTTGGGTCCTGTTTCAGTGCCTCTATGGCATTTTTACCCATATTTCATCCAGTTGCATTATTTTTATACTATGTATTACACTTGATCTTTCTTTATTAAGTTCCTTAATTTCTTTTAGTTTTTCCTCTAACGTATTCTGTGCCTGTATGGTGCTGTTTTTATTGCTATCTGTACAGTTATTCATTTGATTTCCTTTATTAATATGACTGATTAATATGACTTAAATTGCTTTCGTTTTAAAGAAGAGAATGGCAGTTATAAATTCTTCTATCCTGGTTAAAACCAAGTTGTCATCCAGACAAGGATTTCTCCTTAGTGTGTGGGTCTCTCAGGTGGGTGTCTATGGTACAGGGTTTGGGAGCGTGCCATCACAATAAGACAATAAATAATCTCTGTCACAACACACATGGGCTCTGGCATTTGCAACCGTTTTCCTTTTTCACTCACTTAACTCCACACTTTTCCAAACCCCAAAACACAACCCCACCTTCCATCACAATACACCCGCACATACCCACATACTCTGTGCCTTCTATGTCCTCTGTTTGCTGTGTTTTATCCCTACCATGTATTCCTACCTAATTGTAGGCTTTTGAGTACTTTTGTGTTCCAGTTCCTTATTTAGACCTGGGCATAACACTATTACAGCAACCACTTTAGTTGTTAATGATCTTGTCAATGCTTTAGACAATAACATGAAATGTGCTGCTTTGTTTGTGGACCTGTGACAGAACTCAGGCCATCGTGATTGATGCGGTTAAGTCTGAATTTCTGGATGTACATAAAGGTGTACCACCGTGGTCCGTTCTGGGACCTAATCTCTTCACTATTTATATAAACACCATTGGTCAATCTGTTAAAAATGTTAAACTTCATCTATATGCGGATTATACTATTATGTATGCTATTGCCTTAACTTTTGATCTGGCTGTTTCTAAACTACAGTCAGATTTTATAGCTATGCAGGAAAACCTTCCTGATTTAAAGCTTAATACGGAAAAACAAAATACATATTGCTTTTAAAGAATGTTTCAGATGAACTACATGTTCACTCATTAGATGGTTCTCCATTCAAATGTTTTCCTCCATATAAATACTTAGGCATTTGGATTGATACGGATTTTACATTTTAAAAAAATATAGATGAGCTGTTTAAGAAGCTAGGATTTAAAGTTGGCTTTTTCTACAGAAACAGATTGTGCCTTTCTCTAAGCAGTAGGAAGCAGATTATTCAGTCAACCTTTATGTTCTTGATTATGGTGATATTATTTATCAAAGTGCAGCTTCTACTACTCTTAAACATTTGGATGCCATCTACCATAGTGCCCTTCGTTTTGATACCACCACTGTATCCTGTTTCTAAATGTTGAATGGACTTCGCTAAAGTCCCTTAGCGACTCGTTACTCCATATTTGTTTACAAGGCCCTACTTCATAAACTTCTGTCTTATCCAACTTTGCTGTTGAAGCATAATCACCTGAGTTGCCTAACCTGTTCACAGGGTTTGGTTAACTCTGGAGTTTTCATTTAAAGTATTCAATGGAGACTTTTTTGTGGAGGAATGTATAGTGCCTAGGTAGTCTGGTGTCAACTCTAGAGCTCCACTTCTGGCTGGTATACTGTATCTGTGCTCTCTCAGCACTGGTGCCAGTAGAGGAGGGTTCTGGATCATTTTCTCTGGTGTAACAGCAACTTTATCACCAAAAATGTATACATTTGGATAGATACATATTAATCCATTTGTCACTCACTCACTCACTCACTCACTCACTCACTCACTCACTCACTCACTCACTCACTCACTCACTCACTCACTCACGTCATGATGGCTGGCTCATAAAGCAGCAACAAAGACTCTCCACTTCTATTGGTCCCCGGCCATCTAGTCCACAGTGCCCCAGCTCTGCTGATGTTGCTGGAGCTCATTCTCAATTCTTCTCTGCCAAGTTGTCTTGGGCCTTCCCCTCTTATGTCTGCCTTCGGAAGTCCAATGACCTTAGACCACATATTATTAGACAACATACTGTATATAGATAAAATAAAATGCATTCTCACTCTACTTACCTTATAAAATAAAGGTGTAATACAAGTATAATAGCTATGTAGCTCAGTCGGTAGAGCATGGCACTGATTACGTAAAAATGGCTTTATAAATAGATTTGATTGATTGATTGATTGCATGAACAGCAGGTCCTTTACAGGAGCTTAATGACCGCTTAGCCTCTCATCACACACACATCACATTGTTTGGATCCAAGGTGGCGTAACAGTGCGGATGTGTTTTTTTGTCCTGTCCCGTGTGTAAATAGTCTGTTTTTTCTTTGTTTTTCTGTATATATTTCTTATTCTCATATACTTTCCTGCAACCCGCCTCACCAAACGTGGAATGGATCTATTATTTCTTTATTTCTTTATCCCGTATAACTGGACCTCCGACAGAAGCTAGCCTGCTAACCAGCTACTAGCCATTGCTAGTATCTGCTAGCGGTCTTCACCACTCCCCTTGCCTGCACCAGCCAGCTTTAGTACGGACAATATCGGCCCCCAGTATCTCACCATCTTCAATAAGCATGCCCCATTCAAAAAATGTTAAACTAAGGGCCCAGCGTCGTCCGGGTTAGGGAGGGTTTGGCCGGCAGGGTTGTCCTTGTCCCATCGCGCTCTAGCATCTCCTGTGGCGGGCCGGGCGCATGCACGTTGACTCAGTCGCCAGGTTTACGGTGGTTCCTCCGACACATTGGTGCGACTGGCTTCCAGATTAAGCGTTCATTGTGTCAAGAAGCAGTGCGGCTTGGTGGGTTGTGTTTCGGCGGACGCACGGCTCTCAACCTTCGCCTCTCCCGAGTCTGTACAGGAGTTGTAGCGATTGGACAAGACTGTAACTATACACTGTAACTATACAAAGTCAGATAGGAAAGCAAAGGCTTGCTTTTTCAATCAGAAATGTGCATCCTGTAGCACTAATTCCAAAAAGTTTTGGGACACTGTAAAGTCCATGGAGAATAAGAGCACCTCCTCCCAGCTGCCCACTGCACTGAGGCTAGGAAACACTGTCACCAGTAAGCATTTTGCTACGGCTGACCATGCTTTCCACCTGGCCACCCTTACCCCGGCCAACAGCTCTGCACCCTCCGCAACCCCTATTACTAGCCTGTTCAACCTCTCTTTCGTATCGTCTGAGATCCCTAGAGATTGGAAAGCTGCCGCGGTCATTCTAGACCCAAACTGTTACAGACCTATATCCATCCTGCCCTGCCTTTCTAAAGTCTTCGAAACCCAAGTTAACAAACAGATCACCGACCATTTCTAATCCCACCTTCTCCGCTATGCAATCTGGTTTCCGAGCTGGTCATCGGTACACCTCAGCCACGCTCAAGGTCCTAAACAATATTGTAACCACCATAGAAAAAAGACAGTACTGTGCAGACGTCTTCATCGACCTGGCCAAGGCTTTCGACTCTGTTAATCACCGCATTCTTATCGGCAGACTCAATAGCCTTGGTTTCTCAAATGACTGCCTCGCCTGGTTCACCAACTACTTCTCAGATAGAGTTCAGTGTGTCAAATCGGAGGGCCTGTTATCCGGACCTCTGGCAGTCTCTATGGGGGTGCCACAGGGTTCAATTCTTGGGCCGACTCTATTCTCTGTATATGTCAATGATGTCGCTCTTGCTGCTGGTGACACTCTGATCCACCTCTACACAGACGACACCATTCTGTATACATCTGGTCGTTCTTTGGACACTGTGTTAGCAAACCTCCTAATGAGCTTCAATGCCATACAACACTCCTTCCGTGGCCTCCAACTGCTCTTAAATGCTAGTAAAACTAAATGCATGCTCTTCAATTGAACGCTACCCGCACCCGTCTGCCGGACTAGCATCACTACTCTCGACGGGTCTGACTTAGAATATGTGGACACCTACAAATACCTAGGTGTCTGGTTAGACTGTAAACTCTCCTTCCAGACTCACATTAAGTATCTCCAATCCAAAATTAAATCTAGAATCGGCTTCCTATTTCGCAACAAAGCCTCCTTCACTCATGCTGCCAAACATTCCCTCGTAAAACTTGACTTTGGCTATGTCATTTACAAAATAGCTTCCAACACTCTACTCAGCAAATTGGATGTAGTCTATCACAGTGCCATCCGTTTTGTTACCAAAGCCCCATATACTACCCACAACAGCGACCTGTATGCTCTCGTTGGCTGGCCCTCACAACATATTCGTCGCCAAACCCACTGGCTCCAGGTCATCTATAAGTCTTTGCTAGGTAATCCCCGCCTTACCTCAGCTCGCTGGTCACCATAGCAACACCCACCCGTAGCATGCGCTCCAGCAGGTATATTTCACAAAGCCAACACCTCCTTTGGCCGCCATTTTTGTCGCACTGCTTTGCATTATCTTGGCCAGGTCACAGTTGTAAATGAGAACTTGTTCTCAACTGGCCTACCTGGTTAAATAAAGGTGAAATAAATACAAAATTAAAAAAACACTCAGGGCTCCTCAGCGCTGTTTTATGTAGGGCTTTATTGTCTGTGTCAGGGGCTAGGGTCACTCTGGCCTAGTAGGTCTGGGGGAGATCATGTTGTTCTTGTACCTGAAACAAAAATACTTAGTGAATACACATTTAACATATTTTCTGCTGTTACTTTTTTCCGAAGATGTGCTGGACTACATGGGATTTATTTCAGTTAGATATATATCAGCAATAAATACATGAAATTTGCATCTGTAATTGTAAAGAGTACTCTTGAAAAATCTCCTGTCTCTGTCTCATGTAGGAAGAGAGGCTCAGACATGGACTATGTGTGATGTGTTCAGACAGCGTATAGCTCCTGGTCTCATTGGTATACAGCTCACACACACGTTAATATGATGCCCTTTCATTAGCCTAGACAATGGAGTCATTGTTAGTTAGCATCACACAGTGAACACTGCACATACAGTATGCTCCTGTGGCATACAGAGACAAGATGGTAGGGTATATCAGAGAATGGAGTAGAATAACTTCAATGAGGGGATTGAACGCTATAGTTATGCTGGTCAATTGATATGAATAAATACATATAATGTGTATGATTTATTTACTATTTTTACATTGTGCACCCATGTGTCTACTCACAGTTTGACACCACTGTGTCTCTCCACCTTTTTTTCCTAGGCTAAGCGATTGTCCTCCTCCTTGACTGAAAATAAGTAGGTTGTGATATGTCACTGCATCTCCTGGATTTTACCTTGTGTGGGGGAATGATGAAGTTGTGATTTAATAGGCTTAAGTTCAATCCATAGACACTTTCAGAGAGTGGGCAAACTACTCCTGCACTCAACAACCTCCACCATGTGACACATGTTCTTATCACTATTAATGATTCATTCCACTGCATTGTTCCCCCTCCCTCCCTCTCCGAGTCCTCTCTTCAGAACGCATATTAGATTAGTTATTTTATTGTCACACTCAATGCACTTAGAGCTTTAGCAAAGCAGATCACTCAGAGTGTCTGTGTCATAGAGAAGACACCTTGGGTTGACGGACGCATGAACAGCAGACAGGAATCAATAGAGAGGACTAATCGGATATATTTGCTGAGACGGTCTCTGCCCTGAATGTCAATGATGGAGAGGGGATGGGGACGGATGCTCATTAGTACACACTCTATAGCCCTGTTTATATATGTTTCTAACATGCAGCCTTTGTCCTGATGTTGTCCACATTCTGATTGTGCCCACAAGTGGAGAAGATTAAAATACGTATTGTGATCAGATCTTATAAGTGTAAACAGACGAGATCAATTCAAGATCAGGACAAGATCAGAACGAATGACGCATGTTAACGGCAGGTATAAACAGGGCTTATGGAGCAGACAAGTGTAGGTGGGAGAAAACAGGGCCAGCCCGTCTAGCCAATAAAGAGTAATATACTGTAGTGTGTTTCCCTGGCCTGGCCTGCTGAGGGAGAGTTTTCCTGCGTGAGTGAAACAGGGGCCGTGTGTGTATGTTTTGTGTGTGTGTGTGTGTGTGTGTTGAGAGAAAGAGTGTGTGTCGGTGCTGCGTTAGCATCAGAAAGGGAGCCCGTCTCCTTGTTAAGTAAGGGGGCTTATCTAATAAATATGATCTTCCCCCTGACTGTCCTAGCTCAATGTAAACATTATGAATACACACTTTTTGTCCCTAAGATGAGTGAAAATGACCATGTAAAGCCGGTCTGGTCTACAGGGAGCAGTTGGAAGTAAAGTAAACAGTAGAGAATTAATAAGAACCTTCTTCTTCAGTAGGGTCAGTTTCAGCGTGTGAAAACAGCTGTCCTGTGTCTGCTAGACACATTGCCTATCAGCAGTACAGATAGCATTCCTCTCTCTTCCTGTCTGTTTTAAACCATCCGTCATCGTTCCCTTGCCTAAGAAACAGAACGTATCCTGCCTGAATCACTACAGGCCTGTATCACTCACCTCAGTCATCATCAAGTCATTCGACCACGTCATCCTATCCTACCTCTAAGACATAACTGACACCCTGCTGGACCCCCTGCAGTTCACTTACAGAGCCAACAGGTCTGCGGATGACGCTGTCAACATGGGTCTCCACTACATCCTTCAGCACCTCGACAACCCAAGGACATACGCGACGATACTGTTTGTGGACTTCTGCTCTGTGTTCAACACCATCGTCCCTGAGCTGCTGCAGGACAAATTTACTGTCGGTGTATCACTGACATCCTGACCAACAGGACACAATATGTGAAGCCGGGGAAACATCGGGCTGTCCTTCAGCACGGGTGCGCCGCAAGGCTGCATAATCTCCCCTCTCCTCTCCTCACCCTACACCAATGACTGCACCTCCAACGACATGTCTGTCAAGCTACTTAAGTTTGCAGATGACACCACCTTGGTCTGCCTTATCTCCAATGTACCGGAGAGAGGTTGATCGGATGGTGGCCTGGTGCACTCACAATAACTTGGAGACAGTGGTGTCATGCCCATAGGGGGCACAAAGGCATGTGCCCCCTTAGATTTGACCTATTTGTATACACTAAATATAATAATAATTTATCATAATGATTTATAAAGACTTCTGTAAGCTGTATTTCATGGAGGGGGCACACTGACTGGACCAGGCAGGTGCCTAGACAGGACGCTAGATACTAGTGCATGCAGTATCATCAGCAGAGGAGGAGAGATATTGTATATCCACTGGCAAAAACGTTTTGAATCAACGTTGTTTCCACATAATTTCAACCCACAAAATCAATGTGATGACGTTGAATCAACCTGGGAAACTAATTGGATTTGCAAAAAGTCAACGAGTTACAGTTGAAGTCAGAAGTTTACATACACCTTAGCCAAATACATTTAAACTAAGCTTTTCACAAAAGTTAGGATCACCACTTTATTTTAAGAATGTGAAATGTCAGAATAATAGTAGAGAGAATGATTTATTTAAGCTATTATTTCTTTCATCACATTCCCAGTGGGTCAGAAGTTTGCATACACTCAATTAGTACTTGGTAGCATTGCCTTTAAATTGTTTAACTTCAAACGTTTCGGGTCAAACATTTTGGGTAGCCTTCCACAAGCTTCCCACAATAAGTTGGGTGAATTTTGGCCCATTCCTCCTGACAGAACTGGTGTAACTGAATCAGGTCTGTAGGCCTCCTTACTCGCATACGCTTTTTCAGTTCTGCCCACAAATTTTCTATAAGATTGAGGTCAGGGCTTTGTGATGGCCACTCCAGTACCTTGACTTTGTTGTCCTTAAGCCATTTTGCCACAACTTTGGAAGTATATTTGGGGTCATTGTCCATTTGGAAGACCCATTTGCGACCAAGCTTTAACTTCCTGACTGATGTCTTGAGATGCTGCTTCAATATATAGTCTGTCTGAATATCCTGTTTATCACTCTCTGTATATCCTGTTTTATCACTCTCTGCATATCATGTTTATCACTCTCTGTATATGCTGTTTATGACTCTCTTTATATCCTGTTTATTGTCTGTCTGTATATCCTGTTTATCACTCTCTGTATATCCTGTTTATCACTCTCTTTATATCCTGTTTATCACTCTCTTTATATCCTGTTTATCACTCTCTGTATATCCTGTTTATCACTCTCTTTATATCCTGTTTATCACTCTCTGTATATCCTGTTTTATCACTCTCTGTATATCCTGTTTATTGTCTGTCTGTATATCCCGTTTATCACTCTCTGTATATCCTGTTTTATCACTCTCTGTATATCCTGTTTTATCACTCTCTGTATATCCTGTTTATTGTCTGTCTGTATATCCTGTTTATCACTCTCTGTATATCCTGTTTTATCACTCTCTGTGTATCCTGTTTATCACTCTCTTTATATCCTGTTTATCACTCTCTGTATATCCTGTTTATTGTCTGTCTGTATGTCCTGTTAATCACTCTCTGTATATCATGTTTATTGTCTGTCTGTATGTCCTGTTCATCGTCTGTACATTGTGTCTGTCTGTATATCCTGTTTATTATCTGACCCAAAGCGGGGAGGAGAGTAGGCGTACCTATAATAATAGACTATTATGACACAAAGCGGGGAGGAGAGTAGGCGTACCTATAATAATAGACTATTATGACACAAAGCGGGGAGGAGAGTAGGCGTACCTATAATAATAGACTATTATGACACAAAGCGGGGAGGAGAGTAGGCGAACCTATAATAATAGACTATTATGACCCATAGCGGGCAGGAGAGTAGGTGTACCTATAATAATAGACTATTATGACCCATAGCGGGCAGGAGAGTAGGCGTACCTATAATAATAGACTATTATGACACAAAGCGGGGAGGAGAGTAGGCGAACCTATAATAATAGACTATTATGACCCAAAGCGGGGAGGAGAGTAGGCGTACCAATGTTGAATATCTTTGTATGTTGTATTCTTTCATTATAGAAATGAATGTAAAAAGACTTTGATATGATCGGAATACACTACAGTAGTCATTCTGGTCCATGGGGCTCTGCCTTCTTTGAAGTCCCTAAATGAAATGGATGTTCCCCTTTCGTTTATTCCAATTCTGGCGAAATGACTAAACACATTCTGATCCACAGGCAAGCACATAATTAATGAGGAGCCTTACTCAAAGCAAAATGGAAATAAATACATTTTAGCCTTGTGTCAGTACTGTTCACAAGAAGATGAATCTTCTATTAACACCAGTTTATTCTTCCCCTTTAAACTGCATTCACTCTCATTATCTGTCCTATTGCTCCGTGTGAAGGGTCACAATTGAGCTCAGCCATACGTCATTGATCACAGTACAATAGCATTAGTGTGTGCTTAGCATGCTAATTAGCTTCAGCACTATGGAGCGACGTTTGTAATTCCACTCATCATAATGGGATGAGCTGAGATCCAAGTTAACCCAAGGGTCTGTGACTCTGATTAAATTAAGACGATGACAGCCCAATAGGATGCCTGACAATAGGGAGAGAGTTGGCATACGGAACGTGACCAAGTCTTTAAACTGCTGGCTTAGAACAGAATCCAATAGAAGTTACCACAAAGGAAGAATCAACAGCTTCCTTCAGGATATTCACTTTATTCTACCCCCTTTTTCATCAGAATACTAGGGTTTGGGGTCCCCTCAGTTGTCTCGTTGTTTCAGGCATTGAGAGCAATAACCAATCAAAGTCAAAATCATTGGTCATCACGCAAAGAAAAACTCTTTACTCAAACATCTACATTCTTGCAAGGGAATCTTATTTTTGACAAACCCTGATTTTTATTTGTACCTTTTAGTGAGTCATGAGGATGGACAAAAAGCTTTCTAACATGCCTTTTCTAACATGTCGTTAGTAGGAGGTGACACGACAGAAGGGCCCAGTTTCATACATTTCCTTATTATTAAGGGCCTCCATTGAGTAAGGTCTGCATTCCTCCATGGTTGTTTAATGTGAGAAAATTCATAGAGCCTGAAGCCAGATAAATCCTCCTTCTATAGATATCTCTCAGTGTCCCTGATAGCCTTATTACTAATTTGTC
Source organism: Thymallus thymallus (assembly GCA_023634145.1). Taxonomy (NCBI): domain Eukaryota; kingdom Metazoa; phylum Chordata; class Actinopteri; order Salmoniformes; family Salmonidae; genus Thymallus; species Thymallus thymallus. The sequence continues at coordinate 8,895,077 of CM042402.1, read as the reverse complement.
ATTTTTAATGGGAGGAAAGAGGAGTGACTTGGAGCCTGGAGCCTACTGTATCTGTGCCAATCTGGCGTCACACACACACACATTAATGTTGCTTCTGGAAAAGGTATTTTCAAAGGGGTTTTTATACCCTTTTTTGTGTTATAGGCATTTTAGTTGGAATTATTTTTTACCAATCAGGAGCGAGAGAAAGTGCAGATCTAGTGTGAGTAACACCCAAAGGCTTTCCTAGTCCCCATCTACATAGTGATTTCATCATTCTGTTTCATGTCAGGTGATGTCATCACTACGTTCCCCTGGCCTCCTATGTGGATGTGAGGTCACTGCATATTTCCCTACAGTGGCATCAGCTTCTCCTAACACACAGCTGGTGGAACCACTCCTCCGCAGCCTTCGCTGTGTCTTTTCCCCTCTGGGAACTAGAGTTGATGCATTGGTGTCATTAAACAGATATATATACACAGTAACTATACCTTGAGGACCACCAGAGAGTAGCATCCTCCATCATAGAAGTATTTATTGAAAATATCAGATTATTACTTGATATTACTCTGCATTAACAGGACGTGTACTCAAAGCATACGCGGACCAACTGGCAAGTGTCTTCACCGACATTTACAACCTCTCCCTAACCGAGTCTGTAATACCTACATGTTTCAAGCAGACCACCATAGTCCCTGTGCCCAAGGAAGTGAAGGTAACCTGCCTAAATGATTACCGCCCTGTAGCACTCACGTCGGTAGCCATGAAGTCGCATACCGCCGTAACAGATTCACATAGATGACGCAATCTCAATCGCACTCCACACTGTCCTTTCCCACCTTGACAAAAGGAACACCTACATGTGAGAATGCTGTTCATGACTACAGCTCAGCCTTCAACACCATAGTGCCCACAAAGCAAACCACTAAGCTAAGGACCCTGAGACTAAACACAGCTCTCTGCAACTGGATCCTGGACGTCCTGACGGGTCGCCCCAGATGGTAAGGGTAGGCAACAACACATCTGCCACACTGATCCTCAACACTGGGGCCCCTCAGGGGTGCGTGCTTAGTACCCTCCTGTACTCCCTGTTCACCCACTACTGCATGGCCAAACACGACTCAAACACCATCATTACGTTTGCTGACGACACAACAGTGGTAGGCCTGATCACCAACAATGATGAGACAGCCTACAGAGAGGAGGTCAGAGACCTGGCAGTGTGGTTCCAGGATAACAAGCCTCTAGCTCAATGTGAGCAAGACAAAGGAGCTGATCATGGACTACAGGAAAAGGTGGGCCGAACAGACCCCCATTAACAATCGACAGGGCAGTAGTGGAGTGGGTCAAGAGTTTCAAGTTCCTTGGTGTCCACATCACCAACAAACTATCATGGTTCAAACACACCAAGACAGTGGTGAAGAGGGAACGACAACACCTTTTCCCCCTCAGGAGACTGAAAATTGCATCACTCCCTGGTTGCATCACTCACTGGTATGGCAACTGCTCGGCATCTGAACTTAAGGCACAACAGAGGGTAGTGTGTACGGCCCAGTACATCACTGGGGCCAAGCTTTCTGCCATTCAGGACTTATATACTAGGGGGTGTCAGAGGAAAGTATCGATTTAATATCTGAACAAAAGTGAAATATGACATTTACATAAGTATTCAGACCCTTTACTCAGTACTTTGTTGAAGTACCTTTGGCAGCGATTACAGCCTCGAGTCTTCTTGGGTATAATGCTTCAGGGCGTCAGGTAGCCTAGTGGTTACGGCTCTGGCTGGGTCACTCAAGGACATTCAGAGACTTGTCTCGAAGCCACTCCTGCATTGTCTTGGCTGTGTGGTTAGGTTCGTCTTCCTGTCATCAAGAATCTCTCTGTACTTTGCTCCGTTCATCTTTGCCTCGATCCTGACTAGTCTCCCAGTCGCTGCCGCTGAAAAACATCCCCACAGCATGCTTCACAGTAGAGATGGTGCCAGGATTCCTCCAGATGTGACACTTGGCATTCAGGCCAAAGAGTTCAATCTTGGTTTCATCAGACAAGAGAGTCTTGTTTCTCATGGTCTGAGAGTCTTTAGGTGCCTTTTTGCAAACTCCAAGCGGGCTGTCATGTGCCTTTAACTGAGGAGTGGCTTCCGTCTGGTCACTCTACCATAAAGGCCTTGTTTGTGTTCTTGGGGACCTTCAATGCTGCAGAAATTTTTTGGTACACTTCCCCAGATCTGTGCCTCGACACAATCCTGTCTCGGAGCTCTACAGACCTCATGACTTGGTTTTTGCTCTGACATGCACTGTCAACTGTGTGCCTTTCCAAATTATGTCCAATCATTTGAATTTACCACAAATAGACTCCTATGAAGTTGTAGAAACATCTCAAGGATTATTATAGGAAACAGGATGCACCTGAGCTCAATTTTAGATCTCATAGCAAAGGGTCCACATACTTATGTAAATAAGGTATTTCTGTTTTCATTTTTAGTACATTTGAAAACATTTCTAAAAACCTGTATGATTTGTCATTATGGGGTATTATGCGTAGATTGCTGAGGATTTGTAAATATTTAATACATTTTAGAATAAGGCTGTAACGTAACAAAATGTGGAAATATTTAAGGGGTCTGAATGCTTTCCGAATGCGCTGTAGTGTCAGGAGATACATGTGGTGCCTCACTAAACTGCCACAATATGCCCTTAATACTAACATGTCAACACCATGTATCCAACCAGGAGACAGGATATTGGAGCAATTACCTCCAGCCTCAGGACAGCAGTCTCCTAGGAGCAGGGTGTGTGTTGCTTTCTGATATATCTGTCTGTGGAACACAGTGTCAAACAGAAACTCTAAATGGAGGCTCAAAAGGTGTCATAATTAGCATTGACATTTGCTGACAGAATGGTCAAGTAAAGTCTGTGTGTGTGTGTGTGTGTGTGTGTGTGTGTGTGTGTGTGTGTGTGTGTGTGTGTGTGTGTGTGTGTGTGTGTGTGTGCGTGTGTAATTGTTGTCAGGTTCCTCTGAGATGTTTAAGCAGAGAGAGAGAGAGATCTTACAGACAGGTCTGTAAAGCCTTGGTCATACTGGCAGTTGGAAATGGCTCAAATCCAAATCTTCGTAGGTGGTTTGAAATCAGATACATTTGCCCACACGTGGTTTTTAGACTATTATTTGGCATTGCTTGTTGCTTGCTAGCTACTCTGTTGACAGTTTGACAAGAATATGTGGTAGCTAACTAGCTTGTTAATTGTTCTTACACTATGATTTCGAACATTCAAAGCAACTTGGAACGTCCATGGCAGGCATTGTTGTCTCCTTAGCATGTTACATAACTTCTGAGTGATAGGAAGCACGAGCACCACCACCAATCAGCTTACACCACCGTGCACACACCCATCGTTACTGTGACAACTAGCGTAGCCATGTCAGCAAATGACTGCTGTCTGAACACAAACAAATCCGATTTGATCACTTGTAACTTGCTGATTGGACAGTGAGTATTCCATAACGGATTTGAAAAACAAAACTGATTTGAGGCCTGCAGTGTGAACAAGCCTTTAGAGAGAGAACTCTGTCTGTGTTAGATGGATGTCATTGCCTCAGGGACTGGTGCCAATCACCACTTTCCACCACAATCAATTGCACCATAAACAGCCGCTCGTTTGGTGAAACCTGAAACACTGTTTTAAGTGCTGTTAGTTACTGAACTGCTTTAGAATCTGACATTTATGTAATTATATGAAAAGGGTTTTTAAAAAGCCTCACTATGAAGTGATCTCTCGCTACAGAACATGAAACCCTTCTCTTTCTTCTAAAGTTTCACTCTGAATAATATCTCTTTTTGTTGTTATTCAAACACTTCACAACAAAACAGACAAAACTAAAAAAAGGTTTTTGAATTTGCCCTTCTGACTGGTTATTAACAGTAGTTAAAGGAAACTATTCAAGTATCGCAGCAGCTGGCGACTCCAACAACAGTTAGGAACAGTCGGGTGGGAAGCAGTGCGTACTAATTATCTGCCCCCAGGGGATCGAGGCGCAGCGCAGTTCCTCTCCGTTTCAAGTCTTTAACTATCTCCCACGCCTGATCAAACGTAGCCAGCACCACAGGTGAAGTGCTACAAATCAGATTTTAGCGAGCATGGCCAGGTCTGTAGTATCTGTGACTGGGGTGAGCCGTGAGAGAAGTATTATCCTGCTGGAACAGTGATTAGCCCGCTGATATGATTGGACTTGTGTTACACTGCATGGGACCATTGACTGTGCTACCAGGAGCGAAGGAATAATGGTGCTAAGGAGAAAGAGAAGAAAAGAGTGGGAGGAGAGGGAGGAAGGAATGGATGAGAATGAGGAGAGGGAGGAAGGAGTGGAAGAGAGGGATTGAGATTGTGTTACGTGGTGCCCATACAGGCTTCTACTTGGAGAGACGTAGGAAGGAGAGGACACAAAGGCATGAAAAGAACATAGAGAGGAGAGGACATAGGAGAAAGGAGAGGACATAGGCAGGAAAAGTGTTGTTACATTTTGTTGGACCTATATACACGGCTAAGAAAACAAAGGGAATGTTGGAGAGAGGGAGGAGAAGAGAGGGAAGAGAGGAGAGAAAGGATATGGAGGAGGGATCAGAAAGGCAAGGAGAAGAGGAGGAGAGGGAGAGAGAGAGGAAGATGGGAGGTAAGTTATAACAGTCACCCGTCCTTTCCTGAACAGATGTGTTATAAAACAAGGATTGGGAACCATGTAGCATATAAATTGACCCCAAGACCTTTCTGCAGAATAGCAAGCAGTATTCAGACAGTAAGCCTAAGAATATGCACAAGCATCAGATGAAAGACTCCAGTAATGAAATGGCAACAAAAAAGCAGCAGCACCCAAAACCATAAACCCAAATGTTTATTAATTTATATTGGTTATAGCCAGCAATCAAAGCAATTTAAAAGTCAACCATCAATTCAGTAGTCCAAATTTAAAGGCAACATTGCCTAAATGAGATTCAGTCCTAACAAAAAGTATTAATGTCCTCAAATCCAAGATCCCAAACACAAATACAATTCAGTTAAATTATATTATTTCTGAAAAAGAGTAATTCCACGTAAGGAAATACCAAGACCTCATTTTCATCTAGAAAATACACAGATACATCCAGAGTAAACAACATGAACAGTTTTCTCATCAGTGAAGTAAACAGTTTGTTCTTGTGTGGATGGGTTCATATACAGCGGGTGAAATAAGTATTGAACACATCACCATTTTTCTCAGTAAATATATTTCCAAAGGTGCTATTGACATAACATTTTCACCAGATGTTGGTAACATCCCAAGTAATCCATACATACAGTGGGGAGAACAAGTATTTGATACACTGCTGATTTTGCAGGTTTTCCCACTTACAAAGCATGTAGAAGTCTGTAATTTTTATCATAGGTACTCTTCAACTGTGAGTGACGGAATCTAAAACAAAAATCCAGAAAATCACATTGTATGATTTTTAAGTAATTAATTTGCATTTTATTGCATGACATCAGTATTTGATACATCAGGAAAGCAGAACTTAATATTTGGTACAGAAACCTTTGTTTGCAATTACAGAGATCATACGTTTCCTGTAGTTCTTGACCAGGTTTGCACACACTGCAGCAGGGATTTTGGCCCACTCCTCCATACAGACCTTCTCCAGATCCTTCAGGTTTCGGGGCTGTCGCTGGGCAATACAGACTTTCAGCTCCCGCCAAAGATTTTCTAATGGGTTCAGGTCTGGAGACTGGCTAGGCCACTCCAGGACCTTGAGATGCTTCTTACGGAGCCACTCCTTAGTTGCCCTGGCTGTGTGTTTCGGGTCGTTGTCATGCTGGAAGACCCAGCCACGACCCATCTTCAATGCTGTTACTGAGGGAAGGAGGTTGTTGGCCAAGATCTCGCGATACATGGCCCCATCCATCCTCCCCTCAATACGGTGCAGTTGTCCTGTCCCCTTTGCAGAAAAGCATCCCCAAAGAATGATGTTTCCACCTCCATGCTTCACGGTTGGGATGGTGTTCTTGGGGTTGTACTCATCCTTCTTCTTCCTCCAAACATGGCGAGTGGAGTTTAGACCAAAAAGCTCTATTTTTGTCTCATCAGACCACATGACCTTCTCCCATTCCTCCTCTGGATCATCCAGATGGTCATTGGCAAACTTCAGACGGGCCTGGACATGCGCTGGCTTGAGCAGGGGGACCTTGCGTGTTCTGCAGGATTTTAATCCATGACGGCGTAGTGTGTTACTAATGGTTTTCTTTGAGAATGTGGTCCCAGCTCTCTTCAGGTCATTGACCAGGTCCTGCCGTGTAGTTCTGGGCTGATCCCTCACCTTCCTCATGATCATTGATGCCCCACGAGGTGAGATCTTGCATGGTGCCCCAAACCGAGGGAGATTGACCGTCATCTTGAACTTCTTCCATTTTCTAATAATTGCGCCAACAGTTGTTGCCTTCTCACCAAGCTGCTTGCCTATTGTCCTGTAGCCCATCCCAGCCTTGTGCAGGTCTACAATTTTATCTCTGATGTCCTTACACAGCTCTCTGGCCTTGGCCATTGTGGAGAGGTTGGAGTCTGTTTGATTGAGTGTGTGGACAGGTGTCTTTCATACAGGTAACGAGTTCAAACAGGTGCAGTTAATACAGGTAATGAGTGGAGAACAGGAGGGCTTCTTAAAGAAAAACTAACAGGTCTGTGAGAGCCGGAATTCTTACTGGTTAGTAGGTGATCAAATACTTATGTCATGCAATAAAATGCAAATTAATTATTTAAAAATCATACAATGTGATTTTCTGGATTTTTGTTTTAGATTCCATCTCTCACAGTTGAAGTGTACCTATGATAAAAATTACAGACCTCTACATGCTTTGTAAGTGGGAAAACCTGCAAAATCGGCAGTGTATCAAATACTTGTTCTCCCCACTGTACAAAGAAACCAAAACAAATAAGTTCAGAAATTAAGTTATGTGTAATAATGTGAAATGACACAGGGAAAAAGTATTGAACACACTTACTGATATTTATTTAATACTTTGTACAAAAGCCTTTGTTGGTAATGACAGCTTCAAGATGCCTCCTGTATGGAGAAACTAGTCGCATGCATTGCTCTGGTGTGATTTTGGCCCATTCTTCCACACAAACAGTCTTCAAATCTTGAAGGTTCCGTGGGCCTCTTCTATGAATCTTGATCTTCAGTTCTTTCCATAGATTTTCAATGGGATTTAAGTCAGGTGATTGGCTGGGCCATTCTAGCAGCTTTATTTTCATTCTTTGAAACCAATTGAGAGTTTCCTTGGCTGTTTGTTTGGGATCATTGTCTTTCTGAAATGTCCACCCTCGTTTCATCTTCATCATCCTGGTAGATGGCAGCAGATTTTTGTCAAGAATGTCTCTGTAAATTTGCCCATTCATCCTTCCTTTAATTATGTGAAGTTTGCCAGTACCATTTGCTGAAAGTAATGCGGTGGAGTGCATTACTTACTGTTTTCTTTGAGACAACAGTACCTGCTAATTGCAGGTCTTTTTGAAGCTCTCCACAAGTGGTCCTTGACTCTTGGACAACTCTTCTGATTATTCTTTTCACTTCTCTGTCAGAAATCTTGCGAGGAGCACCTGGTCGAGGCAAATTTATGGTGAAATGATTGTCTTTCCACTTCCGTATTATGGCCCCAACAGTGCTCACTGGAACATTCAGAAGCTTAGAAATGTGCCTATAACCAATGCCATCATTATGTTTTGCAACAATTAGGTTGCGAAGGTCTTGAGACAGCTCTTTGCTTTTACCCATCATGAGATGTGTCTTGTGTGACACCTTGGCAATAAGACCTTTTTGTAGGCCATCAGTTGGGACTGAACCAGCTGATTTTAATTTGCCCTGACAGGGGGCTGGATTGCTTTTTAATTACTGATAGTTTTCAGCTGTTGTCTTGGCTTTCCATGCCTTTTTGCACCTCCTTTTCTTCATGTGTTCAATACTTTTTCCCTGTGTCATTTCACATTATTACACATAACTTAATTTCTGAACTTATTTGTTTTGGTTTCTTTGTATGTATGGATTACTTGGGTTGTTACCAACAACTGGTGAAAATGTCATGTCAATAGCACCTTTGAAAATATATTTGCTGAGAAAAATTGTGACGTGTTCAATACTTATTTCACCCGCTGTAGGTTTGCTCTGAACAACATGCCGCCATCCACCTGTAAATACATGCATGCCTAAATAACATAACTTTATGTACACTGAGGGTGAATGTCAATTACATGCATTTCAATCTCTCCTGGTTTTTGTGCAGGAAGTTGATGTGTTAAATGTACCGAACTGTCTGTTCAAGCAGTTGGCACACAGTTCGGACACTCATGAGTACAGCACAAGACAGAAGTCTCTTCACAGACCCCAGGTCCAGAACAAAACGCACAGTATTAAATAGAGCCATTACTACATGGAACTCTCTACCACCCCAGGTAACTCAAGGTAGCAATAAACCCAGATTAAAAACCCAGATAAAATAACACCTTACGGCATGACGGGGACTGTGAAGAGACACAGGATGCTGCTGAGGGGAGGACAGCTCATAATAATGGCAGGAACTGAGCGAATGGAATGGCATCAAACACATAGAAACTACGTGTGTGATATATTCCGATTCCGCTCCAGCCATTACCCCAATTATGGTGCCACCAACCTCCTGTGGTAAATAGACATACAGACATTTTGATGCTTTTGGTATTGTATTTTGCATTGTATTATGTATGTGATACGTGGTTTGTATACAACTGTGATATGTGATTGTCTCGACTGGCTATCTTAAGATAAATGCACTAGCTGTGGGTCGCTCTGGATAGGAGTGTCTGCTAAAAGTCTAAATTGTAATGAAAATGTAGTGCTAAGGGTCCTCCCGAGTGGCGCATCGGTCTAACGCACCGCATCACAGTGCTTGAGACGTCACTACAGACTAGAACTTGACCGGGGGACCCATGAGGCGGTGCACAATTGGCCCAGCGTCGTCCGGGTTAGGGGAGGGTTTGGCTGGCCGGGATTTCCTTGTCCCATCGCGCTCTAGCGATTCCTTGTGGCAGGCCGGGCGCCTGCAAGCTGATTTCAGTCGCCAGCTGGATGGTGTTTCCTCCGACGCATTGGTGCAGCTGGCTTCCGGGTTAAGTGAGCAGTGTGTCAAGAAGCAGTGTGGCTTGGTAGGGTTGTGATTCGGAGGACGCATGGCTCTCAACCTTCGCCTCTCCCGAGTCCGTAAGAGAGTTGCAGAGTGGGACAAGACTGTAACTACCAATTGGGCAAAAGTACAAAAATGAAATGTAAAAAATATTTCAAAGGTGATATTTATGTATTTTATTTGTTGTGTTGTTTCCTGTTTGGATCCCTCAGCATTTAAACTCAGTTTTTGACAATTCCGGATATTTAATCCTAGAAAAAATTCCCTGTCTTAGGTCAGTTAGGATCACCACTTTATTTTAAGAACGTGAAATGTCAGAATAATAGTAGAGAGAAAGCTTGTATTTACTTCATCACATTCCCAGTGGGTCAGAAGTTTACATACACTCAATCAGTATTTGGTAGCATTGCCTTTAAATTGTTTAACTTGGGTCAAACATTTCGGATAGCCTTCCACAAGCTTCCCACAATAAGTTGGGTGAATTTTGGCCCATTCCTCCTGACAGAACTGGTGTAACTGAGTCAGGTTTGTAGGCCTTCGCACAAGCTTTTTCAGTTCTTCCCACAAATGTTCTATAGGATTAAGGTCAGGGTTTTGTGATGGCCACTCCAATACCTTGACTTTGTTGTCCTTAAGCCATTTTGCCACAACTTTTCTTGGGGTCATTGTCCATTTGGAAGAATCATTCGGGACCAAGCTTTAACTTCCTGACTGATGTCTTGAGATGTTGCTTCAATACATCCACATAATTTTCCTTCCTTATGATGCCATCTATTTTGTGAAGTGCACCAGTCCCTCCTGCAGCAAAGCACCCCCACTACATAATGCTGCCACCCCCGTGCTTCATGGTTGGGATGGTGTTTTTCGGCTTGCAAGCCCCCCCTTTTTCCTCCAAACATAACGATGGTCATTATGGCCAAACAGTTATATTTTTGATTCATCAGACCGGAGGACATTTCTCCAAAAAGTACGATCTTTGTCCCCATGTGCAGTTGCAAACTGTAGTCTGGCTTTTTTATGGCGGTTTTGGAGCAGTGGCTTCTTCCTTGCTGAGCGGCCTTTTAGGTTATGTCGATATAGGACTCGTTTTACTGTGAATATAGATACTTTTGTACCTGTTTCCTCCAGCATCTTCACAAGGTCCTTTTCTGTTTTTTCTGGGATTGATTTGCACTTTTCACACCAAAGCACGTTCATCTGTAGAAGCCTTCCTGTGCCGTATGATGGCTGCGTGGTCCCATGGTGTTTATACTTGTGTACTATTGTTTGTACAGATGAACGTGGTACCTTCAGGCATTTGGAAATTGCTCCCAAGGATGAACCAGACTTGTGGAGGTCTTCACATTTTTTCCGGAGGACTTGTCTGATTTCTTTAGATTTTCTCATGATGTCGAGCAAAGAGATAGATAGATAGATAGAAAGGTACTTTATTGATCCCCCGGGGGGTAAATTTCTTAAGAGGCACTGAGTTTGAAGGTAGGCCTTGAAATACATCCACAGGTACACCTCCAATTGACTCAAACTATATCAATTAGCCTATCAGAAGCTTCTAAAGCCAAGACATCATTTTCTGTAATTTTCCAAGCTGTTGAAAGGCACAGTCAACTTAGTGTATGTGAACTTCTGACCCACTGGAATTGTGATATAGTTATAAGTTAAATAATCTGTCTGTAAACAATTGTTGGAAGAATTCATTGTGTCATGCACAAAGTAGATGTCCTAACCGACTTGCCAAAACTATAGTTTGTTAACATGAAATCTGTGGAGTGGTTGAAAAATGAGTTTTGATCACTAAACTTCCGACTTGACAAGGCAAGAATAGATTTTTTTAGAAATGTTTGCTAATTTATAAAAAATATAAATAAAAACAGAAATACCTTATTTACATAAGTATTCAGACGCTTTGCTATGAGATTCGAAATTGAGCTCAGGTGCATCCTGTTTCCATTGATCATCCTTGAGATGTTTCTACAACTTACCTGTGGTAAAGTCAATTGATTGGACATGATTTGGAAAGGCACACATCTGTCTATATAAGGTCCCACAGTAGATAGTGCATGTCAGACTAAAAACCAAGCCATGAGGATGAAGTAATTGTCCGTAGAGCTCGGAGACAGGATTGTGTCGAGGCACAGATCTGGGGAAGGGTACCAAAAAATGTCTGCAGCATTGACGGTCCCCAAAACACAGTGGCCCCCATCATTCTTAAATGGAGGAAGTTTGGCACCACCAAGACTCTTCCTAGAGTCTGAGCAAACGCGGTAGAAGGGCCTTGGTCAGAGAGGGGACCAAAATCCCAATGGTCACTCTGACAGAGTTCCTCTGTGAAGATGGGAGAACATCTCTGGAGACACCTGAAAATAGCTGCGCTGCGACGCTCCCCATCCAACCTGACCGAGCCAAAATGAATGTCATACACTAGAAGACTCGAGGCTGTCATCGCTGCCTTAAAGGGTCTGAATACTTAAGTAAATATTATATTTCAATATGATATTTCAATCCTGTTTTCGTTTTGTCATTATGGGGTATTGTGTGTAGATTGATGAGGGAAAAACAACTATTTAATCAATTTTAGAATAAGGCTGTAACGTAACAAAATGTGGAAATGCACTGTACATGCAGTTACCTACTCCACAACACTGTCCCCAATCTACAAGTACATGTTGTATGATCCACATCTTGGCAGCTGAAAGCCAAAACACATCATTCTCACCACATATCTGCACTTTGTGTCAATCACAATCACACATTGATAAATGAGTGCCCCTTCTTGCTTAAACAATGTCAATGTCTCTCTCTCTCTCCCTCCCTCCCTCCCTCTCTCTCTCCCTCTAGCCCCAGGCCAGACATGCAGGCAGACAGCAGGACAGGGGACCACCTGCCATGGGTGTGCAGGAACACAGGCAGTGATGACAGCTCTCTGATGGGTTTAACACGTTAGTACAAGACCTTCTGGGTGATGGGGAGAGTGAGCAGGAAAGAGGGAGAGGGATAGAGAGAGAGAAGGAGGGGAGTTCGGGAAAGGGATGTAGGGAGCAAGGGAGAACTGGAGAGAGAATTTGATGTAATACCCAAATATGACAAATGTATTGTACATTTATAGGATTCTCTTAACTGTGATTTGTAAGTCCAATATAGCTGTCATCCACTGCAGTGTCAGCTAGCCATCTTCTTTCTGCAACCGTCTCTTCACAGGCCTAAGCCACAGAGTAATGGCCCAACAAACCTAATAGAGATTTATCATTTGTTCCATTACAAAGCAACATAGGACATGTCTCTCTCTCTCTCTCTCTCTCTCTCTCTCTCGCTCTCTCGCTCTCAAATTCAATTTAAGGGCTGTATTGGCATGGGAAACATATATTTACATTGCCAAAGCAAGTGAAATAGATAATACACAAAAGTGAAATAAACAATAAAAAAATGAACAGTAAACATTACAAAAGTTCCAAAACAATAAAGACATTTCAAATGTCATATTATGGCTATGTACAGTGTACAGTACAAAAGGGAAAATAAATAAACATAAATATGGGTTGTATTTACAATGGTGTTTGTTCTTCATTGGTTGCCCTTTTCTTGTGGCCACAATAATTTTCTAATTCTTTTTGGGTCTATGCAATCTGAGGGAAATATGTGTCTCTAATATGGTCATTCATTTGACAGGATGAAATTTGTATTCGTGGTCCTGGCAACTGGACCTCTTTTGGAACACCATTATTTTTGTCTTAATGAGATTTACTGTCAGGGCCCAGGGTTGACAGAATCTGTGCAGAAGATCTACACTACCGTTCAAAGGTTTGGGGTCACTTAGGAATTTCCTTGTTTTTGTCCATTAAAATAACCATTAAAATAATCAAATTGACCAGAAATACAGTGTAGACATTGTTAATGTTGTAAATGACTATTGTAGCTGGAGACGGCTTTTTTATGGAATATCTACATAGGCGAACAGAGGCCCATTATCAGCAAACATCACTCCTGTGTTCCAATGGCACGTTGTGTTAGCTAATCCAAGTGAAGAGGCGATTCAGGGATGCTGGCCTTCTAGGCAGAGTTGCAGACTGGCCAATGAAAAAGCCATATCTTCCTCTGTCCAGTGTCTGTTCTTTTACCCATCTTAATCTTTTCTTTTTATTGACCAGTCTGAGATATGGCAACTCTGACTAGAAGACAAGCATCTCGGAGTCGCCTCTTCACTGTTGACGTTGAAACTGGTGTTTTGCGGTTGCTATTTAATGAAGCTGCCAGTTGAGGACTTGTGAGGCATCAGTTTCTCAAACTAGACACTTCTAATGTACTTGTCCTCTTGCTCAGTTGTGCACCGGGGCCTCCCACTCCTCTTTCTGTTCTGGTTAGAGCCAGTTTGCTCTGTTCTGTGAAGGGAGTAGTATACAGCGTTGTACGAGATCTTCAGTTTCTTGGCAATTTCTTGCATGGAATAGCATTAATTTCTCAGAACAAGAATAGACTGACGAATTTCAGAAGAAAGTTCTTTGTTTCTGGACATTTTGAACCTGTAATCAAAACCACAAATGCTGATGCTCCAGATAATCAACTAGTCTAAAGAAGGCCAGTTTAATTGCTTCTTTAATCAGATCAACAGTTTTCAGCTGTGCTAACATAATTGCAAAAGGGTTTTATAATGATCAATTAGCCTTTTTAAAATGATAAACTTGGATTAGCTAACACAACGTGCCATTGGAATACAAGAGTGATGTTTGCTGAAAATGGGCCTCTGTACGCCTTTGTAGATATTCCATAAAAAATCAGCCGTTTCCAGCTACAATAGTCATTTAAAATATTAACAATGTCTACACTGTATTTCGGATCAATTGGATGTCATTTTAATGGTAAAAAACGTTGTTGAAAAGGGTGGGGCTTAAGCTGCATCCCTGTCTCACCCTACGGCCCTGTGGAAAGAAATGTGTGTGTTTTTTGCCAATTTTAACTACAATTTTTGTACAGTCGTGGCCAAAGGTTTTGAAAATGACACGAGTATTGGTCTCCACAAAGTTTGCTGCTTCAGTGTTCTTAGATCTTTATGTCAGTAGTTACTATGGTACACTGAAGTATAATTACAAGTATTCCATAAGTGTCAAAGGCTTTCATTGACAAAGAGTCAATATTTTCAGTGTTGACCCTCCTTTTTCAAGACCTCTGCAATCCGCCCTGGCATGCTGTCAATTAACTTCCTGACTGATGGCAGGCCATTCTTGCATAATCAATGCTTGGAGTTTGTCAGAAGTTGTGGGTTTTTGTTTGTCCACCCGCCTCTTGAGGATCGACCACAAGTTGCTTTACTGTTGGCATGACACAGGACTGATGGTAGGGCTCACCTTGTCTTCTCCGGACAAGGTGTTTTCAGGATGGCCCAAACAATTGGAAAGGGGATTCATCAGAGAAAATGACTCTACCCCAGTCCTCAGCAGTCCAACCCATGCACCTTTTGCAGAATATCAGTCTGTCCCTGATGTTTTTCCTGGTGAGAAGTGGCTTCTTTGCTGCCCTTCTTGACACCAGGCCATCCTCCAAAAGTCTTCGCCTCACTGTGCGTGCAGATGCACTCACACCTGCCTGCTGCCATTCCTGAGCAATCTCTGCACTGGTGGTGCCCCGATCCCTCAGCTGAATCAACTTTAGGAGATGGTCCTGGCGCCTGCTGGACATTCTTGGGCGTCCTGACGCCTTCTTCACAACAATTTAACCTCTCTCCTTGAAGTTCTTGATGATCCGATAAATGGTTGATTTAGGTGCAATCTTACCAGCAGCTATATCCTTGCCTGTGAAGCCCTTTTTATGCAAAGCGATGATGACGGCACGTGTTTCCTTGCAGGTAACCATGGTTGACAGAGGAAGATCAATGATTTCAAGCACCACCCTCCTTTTAAAGCTTCCAGTCTGTTATTATGACTCAATCAGCATGACAGAGTGATCTCCAGCCTTGTCCTCGTCAACACTCTCACCTGTGTTAACGAGACAATCACTGACATGATGGCAGCTGGTCCTTTTGTGGCAGGGCTGAAATGCAGTGGAAATGTTTTTGGGGGATTAAGTTCATTTTTATGGCAAAGAGGGACTTTGCAATTAATTGCAATTCATCTGATCACTCTTCATGCCATTCTGGAGTATATGCAAATTGCCATCATCAACACTGAGGCAGCAAACTTTGTGGAGACCAATACTTGTGTCATTCTCAAAACCTTTGGCCACGACTATATAGCCAATTGTCTGTAATTTATTTCACCACTATGGTCTATTTATTGTCCTACCTCCTAACCTTACTACATTTTGCACTACATTTTGCACTCTGTATATAGATTTTCTATTGTGTTTTTGACTATGTTTGTTTACTGTGTAACTCTGTGTTGCTTTGCTTTGTCTTGGCCAGGTCGCAGTTGCAAATGAGAACTTGTTCTCAACTGACCTACCTGGTTAAATAAAGGTGAAATAAAAAAAATAAAAAAAATTGAAATTTGTGGACTGTATATTTTATCATTTTATTTAGGGTACCATCAACACCACAGGCCTTTTTGGGTTGGAGGGTTTGTATTTTGTCCTGTAGTTCATTCAATGTAATTGGAGAATCCAGTGGGTTCTGGTAGTCTTTAACAGTGATTCTAAGATTTGCATTTGGATAGATAACTCTTCTTGTTGTTGCTTGTTTAGTGTTTTCCAGTTTTCCCAGAAGTGGTTAGATTCTATGGATTCTTTGATTATATTGAGCTGATATCTGATGTGCTGTTACTTCTTTTTCCATAGTGTTTTTCTTTATTGTTTTAGTGATTCACCATAGTGAAGACGTAGGCTCAGGTTTTCTGTTTTTGGTTGGACAGGTTTCTCAATTTCTTTCTTAGGTTTATGCATTCTTCATCAAGCCATTCGTCATTGTTGTTAACTTGTTTTCTTAGGTTTTCTGCTTGACATTTTTAAATTTGATAGAGAAGCTGAAAGGTCAAATATACTTAGGTTTTCTACTGCCAAATGTACACCTTCACTATTACAGTGTTATCCATGAAGTTGTCTAGAAGGGATTTAATTGGTTGTTGCCAAATTGTTTTTTGGCAGGTTTCCAGACTACTTTCCTTCCATCTATAGCATTTCTTAATATTATTCAGTTCCTTTTGGCTTTGATGCCTCACACACACACACACACACACACACACACACACACACACACACACACACACACACACACACACACACACACACACACACACACACACACACACACACACACACACACACACACACACACAGAGACACAAACACAGACACACAGACATCGCTATTCTCCCTGTCCCCCTCTTTAACCTGCAGTCCATATCACAATGAGTGGCTGTGATTACCTCTGCTACAGGCCTATTTTCCTTCTCAGAGAAGGCAGGCCCATCCACACATTCTCCATGGAATGGATAAACTCAATTTCCAAGAAAATACTTCTGTTTGATTGATTGGTGTTGGTGTTGAAAAAAACAGTTTCAACAAAGAAGATTGTAATAGCAGTTGGTCAAGATGACCAGATTCCCTGGTCCCTTCCTGTATGCAAATGATCCAACCTTCAACCTCCTGTTGTGACACAAGATACACTATATATACAAAAGTATGTGGACACCCCTTCAGATTAGTGGATTCGGCTATTTCAGCCACACCCGTTGCTGACAGTTGTATAAAATCAAGCACACAGCCATGCAATCACTGTCGTCTAACATTGGCAGTAGAAGGGCCTTACTGAACAGCTCAGTGACTTTTAACGTTGTACCGTCCTAGAATGCCACCTTTCACTTTCCAACATTGAACAGTAATAATTTGCAAACGGAACATCAATATAATAACCAAAAGCAAGACGCAAGGTTAAAATATGAAAATGCATGGAACAATAAATAAATAAAAAAGCGTCAATCGATAAAAAGTGCAAATGGCTTTATGAAGTAAAGCAATTGGCTTTATGAAGGGGTAAAAAAAATATCTAGATGTATCCTAAGAGCTTCATATTGAAGCCTACATTATATTGGACAGTGGCCTCGCTCAAGCTCCCAGAAAGCTATGCGCCTTTATGCATCAGTTTGGACATATTCTGCACTTTGTTGATAGCTGATTGTAACGCCTGCTCTACCTGCCTGGGCGATGCCCCGCCCACCCCGGCGCTCCGACTCGCCGGTGTACTAACCACCGGCATGAGAACGATGGCAGCAACACACACGCACCCACACCTGATTCCCATCACCTGATTGCACACCCTATTTATGTTACCATCGGTGTTGTGTGTTTGTGGATTATTGTTTGCGCATAGTTACGACTAGTGCTGGTGCGCTATTAAAGATTCATGCCTATGATTAGTGTTTTCTTGTTTTCCTTTTTCCGACCTCCTCCTTCTTGTGCTTACTGTTTTTTTGCTGTTGTCTCGTCGGTCTACCTTTTTTCCTTTTTTTTTTTCTCTCTCTCCTTCCTTTCTCCTCGAGGGGGAGCCGGTTCTGGTGGCCGGCTGTCCGAGCTAGAGGAAAGGTGCTGCGTCATGGAGGGAAAGATGGGAGAGTTCATGTCCCACATGAAACCACAAACGGGTGAGGGAACCCAGAGGCAGTCAAGTGGTACCACAGCATCCTCCTCACCTGTGAGTGTGGCACCTAGCAGCGTTCCAGCGAGCTCCGGAGAGCTCTACCGGAACGGTACGATGGTAATCCGGAGGGTTGTCGTGGTTTCCTTCTCCAATGTGATTTATACTTTGGGGATCAACCGGTCCCCGACAGGGAGAATATATATGACCTCGCTCCTTACCGGAGGCGGAATAGCAGCTCTGAGGAACTGAGGTCATCCCCCAGGTTCATCGCCCAGTTCCGAGCCGTGTTCAACCATCCCGAGGAGGGCAGAGACGCGGGCAAGCAGCTTGTATGCCTAAGACAGGGGATGGGCATGGCAGCGGAATATGCCTTGTCATTCTGGACTGTGGCTGCGTCCAGTGGCTGGAACGGACCAGCTCTCCAAACCTCTTTCTGTAGAGTATTGCGGGCTGAGGTTCAGATGGAGCTGGCTTGTGTTAGTGAAACCATGTCGCTGGACGCATTCATCGCCCGGGCCATTGTCATTGACGGGCAGCTCCGGGACCGGGACCGTTTGGCATGACGTTACTCTCTTCCTGTCCGTCGGGAGGAACCGGAGTTGAAGGAGTTGGGACTCATGAGGCTCCCCGCTAAGGAGAGAGACCTCCGGAATCAACATGGTCTGTGCCTGTTCTTCGGGGAGAGGGGGCAGTCCCTCCAACCAGGCCAAGAGCAGGAAAGGGGTGAGTACCCAGACGGCACAGTCGGGCACGGTAGGTGCCTTGTGCGTCACTGACATCACCAGCCCTTTCTGTTTTCCGATTGGTGGGACTCACCCTCATGTCTCCACAGCCCTGATCGATTCCGGGGCCGCAGGGAGTTTCGTTGACCAGTCCTTGGTGCTCGCTCTCCGACTGCCGTTGCGCAGGCTAAGGCACTCGCTCCCCATCAAGGCTTTGGATGGCCGACCAGTGGGAACCGGGTCCATCACCCACTTGACTCGACCACTCACCCTCACTATCAACAGCTGCCATCAGGAGAGACTGGAACTCTTGGTCATGACATCATCCATCCATCCGGTCATCCTCTTCCCTGGCTCCAAAATCATTTCCCCAACATCTCATGGAGCAAGAGGAAGATCCAGGACTGGTCGCCGAAATGTTGGAAGACCTGCCTCAAGATCACCTGTGGAGCTACATCAGTGGAGAGCCCGGAGTGCGCCCTTCAGCACAACGTTCCACGAGAGTACTCGGATATCGAGGAGTTCTTCTCTAGCAAGAAGGCAAAGTATCCCCGGTTCTGGGACTGCGCTATTGATCTGCTACCCAGAGCTGCGCCACCCCCCCAACCCCCTCCGGAACAGGATCTACCCACTCTCTGTGGCCGAGTTATCCGCGATGGAGAAATACATCAGGAAGGCACTGTAGCAGGGATACGTCCACCAATCCACCACCCCTGCTTCAGCTGGCTTTTTCTTCATCACGAAGAAAGATGGGGGACTTCGACCATGCATCGATTAGCGGGGCCTAAACAACGTGACAGTGAAGTTCCGATATCCGATGCTCCTCGTCCCGTCGGCAATAGAGCACCTCAGGGGGGCACAGTATTTCACAAAGGTGTACCTCCGAAGCGCGTATAATCTCATCAGTGTCCAGGAAGGAGATGAGTGGAAGACCGCTTTCAGCATGACGTCGGGCCACTATGAATATCTGGTGATGCTGTTGGCGAAATGTATACGCAATCGTTGTCCGGATTCTTTTACATTGTGTGTGTGTGTGTGTGTGTTTGAGTGGGTGTATAAGCTACCTCACACACAGCTCAGGGACAGACAGTGAAGAGCTACTCCACACAGTAGGTAGGCTCCAGAGGCACACCATTAATTAAGCAAAGAATCAAAATTGAACCAGCTGGTGGTATAACACACACACACACACACACACAGACACACACACATGCACACACACGTACACACATACACACACACACAAACACACACAGGCGAGAGAAACTGTCTGCAGGCAAGAAACAATTTGCCTGTGAGCAGGCCTTCTTCACCTGGGGGGGAATTCCGAACCGAGTTGAGAGCGTGCGTAAATTAAACTAATTTCCTTTTTATGCACTTTTCTCTCTTTATGCGTGTTCTGACCTTGACCTTAAGAATGAAAATAGCATGCTATTCAACCGCTATTTGTTAAGGGTGAAGATAAAAGAAATGAAGGTGTGGCAGAGATGTCTACAGATACGCCATATTCTGACCTTGACTTAAATCCCTCATAATTCCAGCACCTTTATGTGTGATGAAACGATCAATAGGGTCAAGCAACCTGTCGGTTCCAAGTGGAATCTACTATCTTTTTCCCGATAGAAATAACACCATTCTCCATGTAATTTCATAGGATCTCTATGGTTATACCCACATACACTTGTAACTGTCAGTATTAGTTTCTTTACATTTAGCATAATTCCATTACATCACTTTTATTTCCTCTGTCACATTTGTGTTGTTGTTCCTGAAGATATCTAGCAATAGTGGATCATAATAGGAGAATGTATTACAAGTTATCCAATTTGAATCATTATGGAACGCAGTCCATACATAGCAATGTAAACCTGGAGCACGGTTCACAAAAAAAACGTTGTCATCTCAGTTCCATGATTAGTGAGGATTATGAGGGTAGATTTATAGAATACTATATAGACTACTGTTCAACCCCTATTGTACACTTGTCTCACCTCCCAATATTTCATTGATTGAACAATTTAATATTGCTCCTGCCCTCCGACGCCCCTGATCGGCTTCTACACCACCGGCGGCACTCCAGCTGCCAGCTCATAGTGTTGCTGCAGTTCCCACGCGCTTCTCCCGTGGGTCAGATTTTTGTGTTGCCTAGGGTGGCAGAACGTCCCGGGTCGCCCCTGGCATAAATACTTTCCTTACCCTACGTAATAAACAAGATTTTAAAATGTACCGATTGGTGCTGAAAAGGAAACTAATATGCATGCATGTACTTTCATTGATCGCTAATATTCTGAATGTTCTCTCAATTAAAGGTACCCCAAATGTAAAGGGCTGGCTTTAGATAAATGTACTGAAACCCTATTGAATGAAAACTCCACAAGAAAATCTTTTGGCCAGCAAGTGGGAGGGTTTTGCCTGCAAAGCCCATTAAGCACCTTTATATGGTAATTCTGAATACCAACTACTGAGTGAGTAGGAAATGCAAGAATAGCAAAGACGTAAATTAAGTAATTCTGAATAGGGCCCCTAATGATTTTCTCCTCTACTATGTCTGTGTCTTTTTTGTGTGTGTGTGAGGTATTTTTGTAACCTCTATTGCACAATCGAACAAACAGTTAAAATATGGCTGTGCTAGCATCGACAGCCCTGTGAAGGTTGAACTAAGAAATGATTGTGAGAAAGAGGCGTTCACTTCTCCAGTCAGCCACCTTGGGAGTCATTGTGGGTTGGTTTATCTTAGACTTCACATCCCAGCTACATTTATCATGTGAAAGACTGATACGGAGAAGCTTTAGTCAGACACACACACACACACACACAGTAGAAGTTAAATCAGGTTGTTTAGATTGGCTGTCTCAGAGTAAATCCCTAGCCCTGGACTCTGTAGACTGAGGTCATTCAGAACCAGTCCATATGGATTAAGGCAAATTGCTGGGCTGTCTTTGGGAAAGCAGGATGAATGGCTCAACTAGCACATTGGGAGAAATTGTGTGTGTGTGTGTGTGTGTGTGTGTGTGTGTGTGTGTGTGTGTGTGTGTGTGTGTGTGTGTGTGTGTGTGTGTGTGTGTGTGTGTGTGTGTGTGTGGTTGTGTGTAGGTACACCACAAGGTATCACTCTCAAATCAAAGCTCTTATTACTGTACAGCTGTGTTGCTCTGAAAATAGTCTTTATCCTGCATACAGGCCATCGTCAGTACACACAAACACAAACACACACACACACAAACACACACACATCCTCTGGATCAGATTATGAAGGCATTCTGAGACATATTCGGGGGTGACATTTCCATAGATTTGTCACTCCTAACTCGTTCAACCCCCGTGTGTCAACCTAACCCCGTGTGTCAACCTAACCCTAACCCTGTGTGTGTCAACTTAATCCTGTGTGTGTCATCCTAACCCTGTGTGTGTCAACCTAACCCTGTGAGTGTCAACCTAACCTTGTGTGTGTCAACCTATCCCTGTGTGTGTCAACTTAATCCTATGTGTGTCATCCTAACCCTGTGTGTGTCAACCTAACCCTGTGTATATATCACTCCTTCACACAGTCACCAAGCCTGGTTATTGCCATGCCTTAATGTTAATCAGACATAATGCCTTAATGTTAATCAGACATAATGCCTTAATGTTAATCAGACATAATGCCTTAATGTTAATCAGACATAATGACTTAATGTTGATCAGACATAATGTCATAATGTTAATCAGACATAATGACTTAATGTTAATCAGACATAATGTCATAATGTTAATCAGACATAATGCCTTAATGTTAATCAGACATAATGCCTTAATGTTAATCAGACATAATGTCATAATGTTAATCAGACATAATGACTTAATGTTAATCAGACATAATGTCATAATGTTAATCAGACATAATGCCTTAATGTTAATCAGACATAATGACTTAATGTTAATCAGACATAATTACTTAATGTTAATCAGACATAATGCCTTAATGTTAATCAGACATAATGTCTTAATGTTAATCAGACATAATGCCTTAATGTTAATCAGACATAATGTCTTAATGTTAATCAGGACATATGCAGTGAGTGAATGGGAAACAGATGTGGTTTAAAGTGACATGAATTACAGATATATATTGGAGTTTAGAATAGACATAGCATGTTGCCATAGACCACTGAAAACATATATTATAAGCACTGATGTCAACATTGAAAACAGTTTTGACATTTATAGCAGTTTGCAATGGAAATTCTCATCATCAATCCCTTTCTATCAATGGCAGTTTAGACACCTTAGTTCTCAGCTAACTAGAACCTGCCAAGAACAGATATAGGACCTGCATAAATTCTCATAAACCACCTTCTCTCAGTCCGGAGGATGTGCGCTGGGCTCAGTGAGGTAATATCCATTACCCATCAGGCCAGTGGCAGCTCTAGGCCGCCCATCAATGGAGGGGCAGAAATGAAACCATCTGCTATGGCCATCTGCACTCTTGTTGTTGATTATTCCCGGGCCAACGCGGCTCCTTTCTTCCTTTTGTACCTCTCTCTCATTCTCCCCTTTTTCATGTATATCTAACTCTATCCTTCTCCTCTTCTTAGACCCCTGTGTGGTCAGGCAGGCAGTCAGTTCAGTGTGTGTGCGGCTGTGCATCTCTTAGCTGTCAACATCATAATAAAGATGGAGATTGCATCACGTCTTGACTTATTAATCAGCTGTCCCTAAAGGATCATTCACCACCTTTAAATGTGTGTGTGTGTGTGTGTGTGGGTATGCATGTGCACATATGTGTGTTCCCGTGTGTATGCGTGAGTGTGCATATTTTAAATTCATAAAGCAGGGTTCTCTTATCTGATTAAGTGATTAACATCTGATTAAGAATGTTGGATTCCATAAAAAAACGTAACTGGATAGACTTTCAGTCCCTTAGCTTTGTCCAACACTCATAAACAGTTGCCTTCCTAATTAATCAACACTCAATCCCAGAGTTGTCCTTTCCCTCCCTGCTAGCAGCTTTGTCTTATGTCTGAAGGAAATTCTTGTTGGAAATACTTCTATCACCTGTCAAGTCCTTTCAGATAAAAGGTGACCAGGAAATCCAACAAGTAAAGGAAGTAGTGTAAGTTTATTGGAACAGATCCAATTCTTAGAATCACATAATTTATGGGTCAGAACAGAACCCCCCCCCCATCCTTCCCTCTCTCCTCCGACTGATTGATGGTCTGCGTGTAGTGAACATTGTGGTTCATGTGAACTGGCTTGATTAGCTTTAGTTCTCAGATGTTTCTAATGCAGAATTAATTTCCAGGCTTAGCGTTTGTTGTGCGGACAAATGTTGATTTACAACTCCAGCGCCATGGCATGCAGAAGATGAATCACCCCAGTCTCGTTAAATCAACGGGCAAATATCTTCAAAGAGTTGCTCTCATCGTTAAGGCTACAGGCAGTTCTAAATTACAGCATGTCATGTTTTATGTAAAAAGTCTTTTTAGATGTATATATTTGCGTTTCACCAAACCCCATAAAAAAATTGCATTTATGTTCTAATTCAATAATAGCTATACCAGACATGTCAAAAAACACTTAACAACCAGGTAATTACAATAAAATGCTGAGACTAAATTGTTCCACCTTTAATATCTCAGAACACTTGTATTAAATGGTGGATGGATATTGGAGGAGTACGTGGTTGTGTTTGAGAGAAAAAGAGAGAGATGGGGGAGAGAAAAAAAAATGATGTAAGGTTTTACAGGAAGGGGCATTGACTGCGGGAGTGTTTTAGAAAATTAACGAGATGGGGCCTGAACTTCTCACTCCCCACGCCCCAGCTTAAGTGCCTGTTACCCTGCCACTCGTGTAAATTTCACACACACACATCACTGGGAAAGTGAAAACAGGGTAAGAGCAAGTTTTTTAATAAGCCCCTTTGATTTGAGTGGAGTGTTTTGGGGGCTCAGGGGTGTGGTTCACATTCTATGATGTTTATGTCATTCCGCCCTTTCACAACACATCCGGCTTTAAACACCTCCTACTTCAATCTGAAATATTATACCCAACACACACTCACACACACGCACGCTCGCATACACACACACACACACACACACACAAACACACAGCCATTATAACAGACCTCTTTGACCTCTAGGTCTAAAAAGGCATGTTAAACCAGTTGCCAATTTGAGACTGAGTGAAGACATAAACTGGTTGTAAAATTAGTCTGTATATGTCAGGCTCTTAGTTTCCTGGATCTCATTTTTACGACCTGTTTCCCGCTGTGTGGTCTGCCCCTAATAGAGATAGGAGGAAACAAGAGAGAGAGAGGCCGAGAGAGAGCGAGAGAGGGAGAGAGAGAGCGAGAGAGAGAGAGAGAGAGAGAGAGAGAGAGAGAGAGATAAACTCCCTTATCTATCAGGTGAAATATCACAGGTTGCCATTACAACACAACAAGCTCTCACAGTCTCACGTAAGAATTAGACGTTCATCCAAGTTGTTGCAAATGTCAAATTTCTAAGTGTTTAGACATTAATTAGATGTTAAGTTTAGGCATTAACTCCAAAATCTTAAGGTTTGGCATTAACTCAGAATGGTTAAGGTAAGGGTTAAGGTTGCGGAAAAAAATCGCTTGATTCGAACGTGCAACCTTTGGCGTCCATAAAGCCCTGACAAAACCGAAACATACGTAAAGGTAACAACGCTCATTGTTGCCCCTGGTGGCTAGTTTCCATGTCATCTCCCGACTGATGTCCTCAGACATGGATGGACGTTGAATACTGACTTGTATGACGGGTGACCTGCCTGCACAACAGCAAGATTTGTGACCTGTTGCCACAAGAAAAGGGCAACCAGTGAAGCACTAACACCATTATAAATACTAACTATATTTATCTATTTATTTTCCCTTTCGTACTTCAACTATTTGCACATTGTTACAACACTGTACATAGTACAAATGGCTCTATTCTTTTAAAACTTTTGTGAGTGTAATGTTTACTGTTCACTTGTGATAGTTTATTTCACTTTTGTTTATTATCTATTCCACTTGCCTTGGTAATGTAAACATGTTTCCCATGCCAATAAAGCCTTTGAATTTAATGTAATTTAATTGAGAAAGAAAGAGCGAGAGAGAGAGAGAGAGAGAGAGAGAGAGAGATAGGGGAGGGAGAGACAAGAGAGAGAGAGAGAGGAGGAGGACAGGAGAGGGGGGTGGAGAGTGCAGAAGCAGAATAGAGTGGTGGAACTCCTTTGCCTCCTCTCTAGTTGTGTTTTACAGAGGGCTTCCAACAGAATTAACCAGTATCAACCACATGAAGTTCATGCCAAGGACATTGTGTTCACAGAGTTCTACTTCCTGCTTAGTGTAGATAGAGGATGGGACCACTGGCCAGTCTGAATATACTTTAATTAAATCCCTGTACAACAGATGCTCCCAGCTGTGTATTTTCTCTGTGCTTCAGAAGTGGTGTTCCAAGCTCTAAGGTGTGTGTGTGTGTGTATTTAGGTTATAGAAAAGTGCTCTGCTGTATTAAAGGCCCACTAATGAGAGAAAGATAGAGAAAAAGAGAAGAAGAAAAAGAGGGAGGAGATGGAGAGGTGTTTCATGTTTGGTGTGACACAGACCATAGGAGATGGAGAGGTGTTTCATGCTTTGTGTGACACAGACCAGAGGAGAGAGAAAGGGCTTGTTTTTACTCTGCTCTCTCCTCTCCCAGCACACAGAGGACAGGAAGGAAAGAGAGAGATGGGTAGAGAGAGGACAGGATGGAGGAAGTGGAGTTTCCCTGTTTGGTCTCTGTTCCTCTGGCCCTCGTCTCTCATGATGGA
This sequence comes from Thymallus thymallus, assembly GCA_023634145.1. NCBI lineage: Eukaryota > Metazoa > Chordata > Actinopteri > Salmoniformes > Salmonidae > Thymallus > Thymallus thymallus. Next base: position 8,868,840 of record CM042402.1, on the reverse strand, counting down.
GCAGTGAAAGAGGCTTATTACTGAGCTATGCATCACAGACCGTGTGTGTGTGTGTTCAATAATATAGTCTGAAAGGGTTCCTATGAGGCCTGTCGTCTCAACTCTGGCCTGTACAGACAGCATGTTACTGACCTCATGAATATCAGTCTATTCACACACAAATACACTGACACACAAACTCACACACACCCATACTGTCACGATACGAGGTTAGGGAACGAGGCACAGAACGATAGGTGCATGCAGACATGTTTATTTAACTCAAGAAAACAACAAATGCAGGAAACGAAGACAGAAACATGCACTGGTGTATAGAACACTATACACACAAGGATCCACAACGCAGGTGGAAATTATAGGAACATAAATAGAATCCCCAATTGGAGACAACTCAAGGCAGCTGCCTCTAATTGGGGATTAACCAACTCAGCATAGAGTTCCTAGAATAGGAACGGACTGGGCACCGGCATAGAAGAAGGTCTCGACCAGGGAGCTATAAAACTGGGGCTCGCCACCAGCACTCTGCTGTGCGGAGCTAGCTGGCTGGGGCTCGCCACCAGCACTTTGGTGCGAGGTGCTGTCACTGCCGGTGCCGGACTGGACACCAGTGTAGAGAGCTCCGACCCGACAGCTGGGCTGGCGACCGGTCCTGGAGAGGATCTGACGACCAGTCCCTGACTGGGCACCAGCGCAGTAGAGGGCTCCGGCGTCGGACTGGGCACCGGCACCGTGGAAGGCTCCGGACATAGCTCTGGGCTGGCTGCCGGTCCCCGACTGGGCACCGGCGCAGTAGAGGACCCCCGCCCTGGAGCTGGGTCGGCTGCCGGTCCCAGACTGGGCACCGGCGCAGTGGAAGGCTCCAGCCATAGAGCTGGGCTGGACGCCGTCAGTGGAGACCTCGAGCTGTGAACCGTCTTGGGAGACCCTGTGCTGTGGACCGTCCCTGGAGACTCTGGGCTGTGGACCGTCACTGGAGGCTCCGGGCGGTGAACCGTCACTGGAGGCTCCGGGCTGTGGACCGTCACTGGGAGCTCCGGGCTGTGAACCGTAACTGGAGGTTCTGGCCTGTGGACCGTCACTGGAGGCTCCGGGCTGGGCACTGGTGGAGAGGGATTGGTCATCAAGGTCAGACTGCCCCTAGAGGTAATACTGCACCCTAGTCCCGGACTGGGCACCGGTGCAGTGAGGTTCTCCGACCCCGGAGTAAGGCTGAACGCTGGTCCCGGTCTGGCTCTGGAGCAAGACTGCACGCCGTGCCTAGTCTGGGCACCGACGCAGAGGAGGGTTCCAGCCGTGTAGCCGGGCTGGCTACCGGCCCCGGACTGGGCACCGGCGTGGCGTGGAGCTCCGGCTCTGGAGCAGGACTGGACACCGTGCCTGGCCTGGGCACTGGCGAAGAGGAAGGCTATGACTGAGATACAGCGCCTTCAGAAAGTATTCATATACTCCTTGACTTAATCCACATTTTGTTGTGTTATAGGCTGAGTTCAAAATTGATGAAATATATGTTTTTCTCCCACCCAATACCCCCTAATGACAATTAGTATAAGGAATTTTAAATGATTTATACTTTTACTTTTGATACTTAAGTATATTTTAGCAATTACATTTACTTTTGATACTTAAGTATATTTAAAACCAAACACTTTTAGACTTTTACTCAAGTAGTATTTTACTGTCTGACTTTCACTTTTACTTGAGTAACTTTCTATTAAGGTATCTTTACTTTTGCTCAAGTATGACAATTGTGTACTTCTTCCACAACTGGTCACCATTGGCCTCATGGTGAATACCTGAGCGGTTTCTTTTTCTCCGGCAACTGAGTTAGGAAGGACGCCAGTATCTTTGTAGTGACTGGGTGTATTGATACACCATCCAAAGTGTAATTAATAACTTCACCATGCTCAAAGGGATATTCAATGTCAGCTTTTTTTTACCAATACAGTAGGTGCCATTCTTTGCGAGGCATTGGATAACCTCCCTGGCCTTTGTGGTTGAATCTGTGTTTGAAATTCACTGCTTGACTGAGGGACCTTAGAGTCCATGCAACTTATTATGTGACTTATGTGAAATTTGTACACCAGAACATATTTAGGCTTGTCATAACAAAGGGGTAGAATACTTATTGACTCAAGACATTCAGCTTTCATTTTTACACATTTCGAAAAACAGAATTACACTTTGACGTTATGGGGTATTGTATGTAAAATCCTCAATTTAATAAATATTTAATTCATGTTGTAACACAACAAAATGAGGTAAAAGTCAAGGGGTGTGAATACTTTCTGAAAGCACTGTATGTGGATATCTCACCTAGCTATCTTAAGATGAATGCACTAACTGTAAGTCACTCTGGATAAGAGTGTCTGCTAAATGACTAAACATTTTATGTAGGCAATCAGTGGCAAGTGATCAATGACATCCCAGAGGGAGAGGGGACAGCCGGCAGATCCTGGGACCCTTTAGGATTGTAGTTTGACACGCCACATAAAGTAAAGATCTCTGAATAGGATCTATGGACGGATCTATAGGGATGAGTGGCCACGCTTTCTGTAGTTATGGGGCTTTCATGGTTTGATGTTAACCGTCTTAAAGGCCTTTATGAGAAATGAATCAATGACCCAGGTCCCTCGTCTGGTGGTTTACGGCCCATAAGACTACCAGACACTCTCTGTCTAGAGCACACTATCAATACCATCAATACCATCAGCAGCTAATCAAACATAGTGCACTGACACGGCTGTTTTCACTCGTCAATAAAGATATTATTGATTGAAATAGGGATTGTTACTGCCCTGTCAGAAAGCTTTCTCTCTCTCAGACCATGCATTCACAAACATCATTTATCTTTCTCTCCCTCTCTCTATCCTCGCTTCTTCTGTCTTTCACCATGGATGGATATGAGGGCTTGTGGTTTCTTGACGAGATCTGTCGTATCAGAGGTCTGGTCTGGCTGTTGAAAGATGCTGAAGACTTATGAGGTACTTGGCTGTCGATTTAGGCACCTCTCTGATTCAGAGGTTGGGTTAAATGCGGAAGACACATTTCAGTTGAATGCATTCAGTTGTACAACTGACTAGTATCCCCCTTTCCTTTCCCTCTCCTTTCCTTACTCCGGTCAATTCAGCACTATGATGGTGTGGACATACAGTATAGACCTACAGTACCAGTCAAAAGTTTAGACACACCTAGTCATTCCAGGGTTTTTCTTTATTTTTACTATTTTCTACATTGTATCAAAGACATCAACACTATGAAATAACACATATGGAATCATGCAGTAACCAAAAAAGTTATATATTTTAGATTCTTCAAAGTAGCCACCCATTGCCTTGATGACAGCTTTGCACACTCTTGGCATTCTCTCAACCAGTTCCCACATATGCTGAGCACTTGTTGTCTGCTTCTCCTTCCCTCTGCTGTCCAACTCATCCCAAACCATCTCAATTGGGTTGAGGTCGGGTGATTGTGGAGGCCAGGTCATCTGATGCAGCACCATCACTCTCCTTCTTGGTTAAATAGCCCTTACACATCCTGGAGCTGTGTTGGGTCATTGTCCTGTTGAAAAACAAATGAGAGTCCCACTAAGCTGGTTCTGGTTCGAATACCCGAGGTCTAAGGTCGCTGGTTCGAATACTCGACCCGAGAAGGTGAAAAGAAACTGTCTATGTGTCCTTGAGCAAGGCACTTAACCCACAGTTGCACCAGGGGCGCCGTACTACTATGGCTGACCCTGTAGGTAGGCCGTCATTGTAAATCAGAATATGTTCTTAACTGACTTGCCTAGTTAAATAAAGGTTCGATAAAAAATAAATAATAATAATAATAAAAAGCGCAATCCAGATGGGATGGTGTATCACTGCAAAATTCTGTGGTAGCCATGCTGGTTAAGTGTGCCTTGAATTCTAAATAAATCACTGACAGTGTCACCAGCGAAGCACCCCCACACCATCACACCTCCTTCTCCATGCTTCACAGTGGAAACCACACATGCAGAGATCATCCGTTCACCTACTCTGCGTCTCACATTGAAACGGCGGTTGGAACCAGAAATCTCAAATTTGGACTCATCAGACCAAAGTACAGATTTCCACCGGTCTAATGTCCATTGCTCGTGTTTATTGGCTCAAGCAAGTCTCTTCTTATTATTGGTGTCCTTTAGTAGTGGTTTATTTACAGCAATTTGACCATGAAGGCCTGATTCACACAGTCTCCTCTGAACAGTTGATGTTGAGATGTGTCTGTTACTTGAACTCTGTGAAGCATTTATTTGGGCTGCAGTTAACTCTAACTCTAATTAACTCTAATGTCCTCTGCAGCAGAGGTAACTCTGGGTCTTCTTTTCCTGTGGCGGTCCTCATGACAGCCAGTTTCATCATAGAACTTGATGGTTTTTGTGACTGCAAAGTTCCGGATTGACTGGCCTTCATGTCTTATAGCAGGGCTGTCCAACCGTGTTCCTGGAGAGCTACCATCCTGTAGGTTTTCACTCCAACTCTCATCTAGTGCACCTGATTCTAATAATTAGCTGCTTGATTGGTGGCAGACAGTGAGAGAGAGAAGAAAGGAGAGCTAGAGAGAGAGAGAGAGAGAGAGGGAGAGAAAAAAGAGAGAGGCTTTCCATGCTCCATTGAGAAGCTATCTAGGAGCCCATAAACATGCCGTGCTAATTGGAGGCTGTATTGAACCTCAGGCTGTCCAGCCCATGGTGTTTCGTTTACCACACAGCTATTTACTTCATCGATGACGTACTGTGACTCTATGGGCCGGTTTCCCTGACACAGATTAAGCCTAGTCCTGGACTAAAAAGCTTGCTCAATATGATGAATCTGAATGAAATAGTTATTTAGTAAAAGGACTAGCCTTAATCTCTGAGTGGGAAACCAGCCCAATAAGCCAGTCTCCACTGCCTGGCCATGTTAGAGCAATTAGAACTACAGTGCTTTCTTACCACATACCCACATTTCAACCACTAACCCTAACCTTAACCTTTAACCCCTGACTCCTACTTATTCATCAGTTCTTACAATTGTTATTTTGTTCTTTCCAACATGGCTATCTAGTGATGACCGATCTCAAAGTTGTAGGGATTTACCCAGAGTCTGGTATTTAGATGGCTCGGAATTTACCTATCTCTGACTTTCTCTGTGCCCTAGGGACATAGGCAGGTTCAAATGGATAACAGCTCCTGTTGTTCAATTGATTTCTTTTAAATAGCGATCATGGAATAGCAACCTTATCATGGAGATGGCTTCACCACCCACACAATCTCAAGTCAACCCCTAAGAATAACACATGCCATTGAAAACACTTGTTTAATACGTATTCCTTCGATCCCAACTTCCTCTCTTTCTCTCCTCTGTGGGTGGGTGATAAATCGTTTTAGGTGTGACATTTTTTTTTGCGAATGTCTCTTCACAGCAATAGATAAGTAACACTTCTGAATGCCATCTCTTTTGGCATTGAGTGTTGTATTATAGATTTATTATAGATGTATTATATGTGGTTGAGATGTGTTAGATGTATTATGGATGTATTATATGTGGTTGAGTTGTGTTAGATGTATTATAGATGTATTATAGATGTTATAGATGTGTTATAGATGTGTTATAGATGTATTATAGATGTGTTATAGATGTATTATATGTGGTTGAGATGTGTTAGATGTATTATAGATGTGCTATATGTGGTTGAGATGTGTTAGATGTATTATAGATGTATTATAGATGTGTTATAGGTGTATTATAGGTGTATTATAGATGTTAAAGATGTGTTATAGATGTGTTATAGATGTATTATAGATGTGTTATAGATATATTATATGTGGTTGAGATGTGTTAGATGTATTATAGATGTGTTATAGGTGTATTATAGGTGTATTATAGATGTTATAGATGTGTTATAGATGTGTTATAGATGTATTATAGATGTGTTAAGATGTATTATAGATGTGTTATAGATGTATTATAGATGTGTTATAGATGTATTATATGTGGTTGAGATGTGTTAGATGTATTATAGATGTGTTATAGGTGTATTATAGGTGTATTATAGATGTTATAGATGTGTTATAGATGTGTTATATATGTATCATAGATGTGTTATAGATGTGTTATAGGTGTATTATAGGTGTATTATAGATGTTAGATGTGTTATAGATGTATTATAGATGTGTTATAGATGTATTATAGATGTGTTATAGATGTATTATATGTGGTTGAGATGTGTTAGATGTATTATAGATGTGTTATAGATGTGTTATAGGTGTATTATAGGTGTATTATAGATGTTAGATGTGTTATAGATGTATTATAGATGTGTTATAGATGTATTATAGATGTGTTATAGATGTATTATATGTGGTTGAGATGTGTTAGATGTATTATAGATGTATTATAGATGTGTTATAGGTGTGTTATAGGTGTATTATAGATGTTATAGATGTGTTATAGATGTGTTATAATTGTATTATAGATGTGTTATAGGACTAACCTAACTTGTTGCTTTGTACCATATCACACAGACATATTGTCTATGTATGTAATTGAAAGAACAGACTAACAGTAACATTTCAACGATCTACTAATCCTAGCTCTAACCCTAAACTTAACCCTAACCTTAGCAGTTGCTTATTAACAGATAGTTTGTTGTCCAAATAAAGTGTGACCGAAAGAACATCTAAAAACACCATTCGTAGCACAAGACACTGTAACACACAAACACACACACATACGCCTACAGCTGAGGGCCTTGAGAGATCTGCCCTGATTGGGGCTAGAGTCGAGATGTGATGGAACAGGAGTTAGACTTAACTCTTTGTCTCCTCAGAACTCAGTGTGTGTGTGTGTGTGTGTGTGTGTGTCTGTGTGTGTGTGTGTGTGTGTGTGTGTGTGTGTGTGTGTGTGTGTGTGTGTGTGTGTGTGTGTGTGTGTGTGTGTGTGTACAGCGCTGTATGTAGAGGGGACTGTCTTTATTCAACCTTTATTTCAACCAGGAAGTCTCAGTTATATAAATAATGTATTTTCTGCAAAGAAAGGATCCCTCTTTTTCTCAATACCCCTACTTCTCCCTGGGGCTCAATCTTCTCCCTGGGGCTCAATCTTGAAGTGTGTGTTTGTGAGTCTGATAGCACTGTTCTGTCTCATGACTGGCTTGTGTATGATGTGGCGTGTGTGTGTGTGGTGTGTGTGTGGTGCGTGTGTGCGTGCGTGCATGCTTTCAGGGTGTGTGGGGTCATTTGGGCAGTGAAGCCAGCGGTTGCTGGGCTGATGAGACCCAGCCTTCAAGCACAGGTCACAAGGGACCACAGAGACAAGCAACAGAGTCCACTGTAAGACTCCCTGGTGAAAGAGTACATACCAGCCTAGAATGAGGAAAAATACATTCCTGTGCCTTGAAAGTATATGATTTTTTTAAAGAATTTATAAGACACATCTGGACTTAATCATGTAATCACAAAATCAGAAATCATGTTTCCATTGCTGGTTTTATTGTGTGTAAGTCTAGGTCGGCCTTTTAGGCTTCAGTGTTTATTCATCTCGGTATAATAGAAGTTCTTTTTGAATGTTTATTACAACATCTTTTTATACTGGAGCATGGTGCACACACACACACAACACTGTTTTACCCTGTAGCCTGCGAAGTAGAGAAACGGCGAGCCCTCCAAGGAACTCTGTCTCTGTTCATATTGTTCAAAGGAATAAAAGCTTTTCCATCAAATTGAAATTCTAAACAAAATGCCTATTAAGAACAAGTAGTCGTCCCTAGAGCAAAGGGCTGGCGTTTCACATTCAAACCCTGCGTTTATTTCCTCCCTTTCAAAAAGCACTCTAACCAAACTTAATTTCCCAGAGAAAGAAACAACCAATGTCTTTTGGATGGATTCCACTGGAGGCACAAATGTATAAAGTCAAGTGAAAGCCTTCATGGTTCATAAAGGAGGAGCTGGGAGAGTGTGTGTGTGTGTGCGAGTGTGTAACAGAGGAAAGAACGGAAGTTCACTCCACAGCTAGCTTGAAATGTCGTGGATGATTCCTCCAATTGGTCATTTTTGGCTCACTCAACCCATTGGAATGTTTTCAAGGAGGGCGGTCACGTGTGTTGCGAAGCAGAGCATCACTGGTTGGAGCTCAGTATGGGCCAGTCGGACAGGGGAGGAAGCTGTTAGCAGCACACTGACCCCCGTTACACATTCTCCCACACAAACACACACATTACTCCCACACAAACACGCACATTACTCCCACACAAACACACACATTACTCCCACACAAACACACACATTACTCCCACACAAACACACACATTACTCCCACACAAACACACACATTACTCCCACACAAACACACACATTACTCCCACACAAACACACACATTACTCCCACACAAACACGCACATTACTCCCACACAAACACACACATTACTCCCACACAAACACACACATTACTCCCACACAAACACGCACATTACTCCCACACAAACACACACATTACTCCCACACAAACACACACATTACTCCCACACAAACACGCACATTACTCCCACACAAACACGCACATTACTCCCACACAAACACACACATTACTCCCACACAAACACGCACATTACTCCCACACAAACACACACATTACTCCCACACAAACACACACATTACTCCCACACAAACACGCACATTACTCCCACACAAACACACACATTACTCCCACACAAACACACACATTACTCCCACACAAACACACACATTACTCCCACACAAACACACACACACACACACATTAGTCCCACACAAACACACACATTAGTCCCACACAAACACACACATTAGTCCCACACAAACACACACATTAGTCACACACAAACACACACATTAGTCACGCACAAACACACACATTAGTCACACACAAACACACACTACTTAACACACCTACCTACTGTAACAAATGTAAATCCTGAGAACATGATGGTCACCGATATATTTCTTACCCCCTATTACTTGGTTTTTTAAAGTCAGACTCTAGACATTTGGTTATCAGTAGGGGCATGACTGCGTGTCATACAGTGTAACTATGTTAATCATGACTACGTGTCAAATGTGTAACTACGTTAATCTACAAAGGCACAGGGTCACTGGCCTTTACTTAAGAGACTTAAGAAACTCATTACAAAGACTCAGAGGGTGGAGTTAATCTCCAGGTTTCCAGTCAGAACTATGACCTCAGGATGGGAGGAGGTCTAGGAGGAGGTCTGGGAGGAGGTCTGGGAGGAGGTCTGGAAGGAGGTCTGGGAGGAGGTCTGGAAGGAGGTCTGGGAGGAGGTCTAGGAGGAGGTCTGGGAGGAGGTCTGGGAGGAGGTCTGGAAGGAGGTCTGGGAGGAGGTCTAGGAGGATATCTTGGGAGACAGAGAGAGACAGAGAGAGAGAGACAAAGAGAGCCCACTGCCCACAAAATGTGGGGGAAACTGAGCTGTACTTACTAACATCCTGTCAAATGTATGACCATATTAGAGAATCGTATTTCCCTCAGATTACACAGACCTACATAGAATTTGAATTTTGATAAACTCCTATATCTATTGGGTGAAATACCACAGTGTGCCATCACGGCAGCAAGAAATGGGACCTGTTGCCACAAGAAAATGTAAACCAGTGAAGAACAAACACCATTGTAAATACAACCTATATTTAAGTATATTTATTTTCTCTTTTGTACTTTAACTATTTGCACATAATTACAACACTGTAAATAGACATTATATGACACTTGAAATGTCTTTATTCTTTTGGAACATTTGTGAGTGTAATTTTTTCTGTTTATTTTATTTACAGTGTTTCACTTTTGTTTATTATCTATTTCACTTGCTTTGGCAATGTAAACATATGTTTCCCATGCCAATAAAGCCCCTTAAATTCAATTAAATTGAGAGACAGAGAGATAATGGTTTAAACTTGCCCTTATTAATGATGTTTATCTTAGTTTGCCTCTGTGGTGATGGTTGCCTCTGTGGTGACAGCTGACTAAGACTCTGACTCTCTGAAAATGTTGGCCTGTAGAAGAGGAAAGAAGCAGAGGAAGAGATATTGTTGTGACTTCTCATCACCTTTATTTATGTTACCAGTGTAGACACGTAACTGGTGGTCATGGAAGTCAGAGGAGCTAATCGGTGTAGGATTGTTACTGGTTATTCTTCTGGTCAGTGAGCTAATCAGTGTGCATGTAAATACATACATTATTTTAGTAGCAGTTATTCTGTCACACTAACTTCTTGAGATGGGAAAAGTAGTATTTTTATGAAGTTGAACATGTGATTTTTGTGACAGAATGCAAATAATTGATTAAATGTTTTTTTGGACCATGTTACACTTCTCTAAAGGCACAGAATTGGTGGAACGACCCAAGTATTTAATGTTGATGAAAGAGCAGATACAATCCAATGGCATCCATCACATCAAAGCTGCTATCTGAAATGTGAGGACCCAGCTATCACATAACGTGTTGAGAACCACATGTTTCTTAGAGCTTGGTGGGAGCGTGGATGTCAAATGGTTATTTTGCATACAACCTTCCCACAAAGTTCTGGGAATGGTGCAGGATAGTTATTTGGCACATTTAAGGAACTTGACAAAATAACTTTATTTTTCTTGGTATTTCATTACTTTAACAGAACGTTCTTAAAAGTTAAAACATGGTTATATTTAATAAAAGGTTTAGTGATGTTCTAAGAACGTTCTCCAACTGGTTTGATATTATGAATGTTCTCAAATAGTTCAGAGAATGTTAAGAAACAACGTTCTGCTGTGGGAATTTCAATACTTCAGCAAAACGTTTCCGACAGGTTTCCTCATGGTTCTATTTAAAGTCATGATTGTGTTCTACAGGTTTCCTCATGGTTTAAAGTCATGTTCTCAGAACATTAAGAAACGTTCCATGAAGAAATACATGAAAACAAGAACGTTCTAAGAATGTTATTGAAAAATAAATACATTCCGTTCTCAGCGTCAACAAAACTCTCTCTATCCTCTGTCTTGTTTAGTGTGTTCAGGTGTGTTGGTCGCACCCACTAATGGAAACACCTGATCTTAATAAGTCCTTGTTTCCTTTGAAATGGGATCCGTTTCAATAGACTAAAATGAACATCTTTGTATGAATAAAAAAAAATGGCATGCTTTCTCCATCCTGGTGGCACAATTTCATGGATAGAGAACAGAAGATCATAGGTTTGAATCTCACTGAAGTCTTGCCACAATAAAAAAAAAAAAAATGTGTTCGCTTGATTAATGTCTAAGCAAATTCCTTTAATGTGTCCTATCTGTGCTTGGAGTTCAAAACAGTTACCTTAAGCTAGCAGTGTTATTAAAAGTATTATTGAAACATTTAAAGTTTTAAGGAACGTTAATAATAAAGAACGTTAATAAAACCTCCCAGGGAAACTTTAAGGGAACTAAAGTAAAATGTTCTCAGAACCTCCCTGCAATTTAAAAATGAACTTTGCCAGAACAGGCAAAATTATCACTTTCGTTCTCAGAACAAAAAAAACAGGAAACCTATGGCTTCTTTCCCAGAACCAATGGGAAACCAAAAACATACGTTCCCACAACTTCCAAGGAACCAAATGTGCAAGTTGGGTGTGAGATTGGAGGGTTTGATCAGGTTCCTAATCTGGAGGGGGATTTATTGAACCCTCTCAGAAGAATGTGAAACATCTAATCTGGGGGTACATGCTTGTCATCATGTCTTTATGCCTCTCTACAGTATGTACAGAGCCTATAGCACAGAGCTACACCATATCCACAGAGGTAGCAGACAAACAGGGCGTTTTACAGGGCGCTCGGGCCACTCCTCTCTCCTTTCATTGCCTCACTTTGCTCTCTCCTCTCTCCAATGACCTCTGTCACATTCTAAATGGAATCAAGCTTTTCAATGGCAACCAATGTAGCAAAAGAAGAGGTGAAAAAGGAAAACTCTGCGCCATGTTCCATCTAGCATCGACCAAGCAGAAGGTAAAAAGTAATACTGTCTCCCTCTGACTGCCTTTCATGGGCTTTCACTGCTTCTCGTCCCCTCTCTCTCCACTCTGTGTGGACGGTTGAGCGAGTCTGTCCGTTGACATGATCAACATGATACTTTGAATCATCACATGCTCCTCCTTAGTGGATTAGCATTGAGACCTCAGACACCATTTATTCCAGTTCCACACACACACACACACACACACACACACACACACACACACACACACACACACACACACACACACACACACACTTTAAAACCCAAGCATACAAACACGCATGCACACGCACCACTGAATCCAGGTCTCCTGTGGGGACTGACTTTCTGCAGGAGGCAGGAACATTCAATCACTGCTTAAAGGACAGGAACCAGCCCAATGAAACGCTGCCTTGCTTCCATTCCTGCGCTAACCGCTGTTATTCAACACTGTAACAGAGGAAAATGAACTGAAGAGAAACTTCTGTTTTAAGCTCTGTTTTTTTTCAAACTTTTGTGACATCTGATGTTAGAGGGCAGTGCAATAATTCCTCAATTTGAGTCGTTGAGACAACCAGGAATGTTTTTGGTATTCCTATCTCCATGTAAAAAAATTTTTTTTTACCTTCATTTAACTAGACAAGTCAGTTAAGAACAAATTCTTATTTACAATGACGGCCTGCAATGGCCAAACACGGACGACGCTGGGCCAATTGTGCGCCGCACGGTGGGACTCCCAATCACGGCCGGTTGTGATACAGTCTGGACCTAATGACTACTGGCGTTATGTATTGTCTCTCAGTTATTTCCTATTGTGAAGGTGGTAGTTGTGAATCCTGCGTGTGTGTTTCAGAGGCTTTGAATAGAATGTCAGAGGGAGGCAGAGTATTCAACAAGAGAGACAATACAGCAGCTGGAGTGATCTCTCTTACTGACCAAAGCAGAGAGGCACACACACACACACAGACTCCCAAAATTATGTCGGACCAAGGGTTCCAATAAAAGTATCTGGAATGGAAAGACAGAGGCACACAGTAATCGTCTTCTTTCTCCTTTAGCCACAGAGGACATAGAGTTCTGAGAACAACCTGTGGATCTGTGGGTAGGTAAGTACAGGTTGACTGAAGCACCTTGACTCTGTTCATGAAGGCACTGTATTGTAAGGCCCAAATACAGTACCTTACATACAAGAAAAACCTAATATTAGATAAAGGGAACATGAGTTTACGATTAACAAAGAGGTATACTTATTTTATTTATTAAATTAACAAAGTTATGCAACACCCAATTCCCCTGTATGAAAAAAGTTGAGGACTTTTGTCCCACTCTTGCATGCAGAACTGCTTTAACTCAGCAACATTTGTGGGTTTTCAAGCATGAACTGCACATTTCAAGTCCTGCCACAACATTTAGAACGTTTAGCATTTGACTAGGCCATTCCAAAACTTCCGATTTGTTGCTTTTTAGCTTAGACATGATTATGTTTTGGATCATTATCTTTCATTTTCATTTAGTTTCAGCTCACAGACGGATGGCCTGACATTCTCCTGTAGAATTTTCAGATATAGAGCAGAATTCATGGTTCCTTCTATTAAGGCAACATGGGTCGCATTATGCCTGGCGAAAACCAAACACTGCATTCCACAGTTAGAACTTTATACCAACGGTCAAGCATGGTGGTGGTTGTGGTGTGATTTTTGCCTCAGAACCTGGACGACTTGCCTTAATAGAAGGAACCATGAATTCTGCTCTGTATCAGAAAATGATACAGGAGAATGTCAGGCCATCCGTCTGTGAGCTGAAGCTGAAGCGTAGCTGGGTCATACAGCAAGACATTGATCTGAAACACAATCAAGTCTACAGTGCTTTTTCACAGTACTGTACACCCACTCAAACACACACACACACACACACACACACACACACACACACGCATACACAAGCAAGGCTAAGAACAGGTGAGCTATTCCTGTGTAAAGAGCATGTAAAGAACTCAGAGGCCAAGGACTTACCATAGGAGCTGCACTTCAGGGCTCTGAATGATAGGGATGGAAAGAGGTGGACAAGGAGAGAGAGAGTAAAAAAAGTGGACAAGGCAACAGGATAAAAGGATAGGTAGGGGGTTAGAGAGAGGAGGGGCTACCTTAGGAGGTGCACCTGCAGGGGTTTGACTATTGGGAGGAAAGGAGTTGAAAATGGTCTGTGTGTAAACTCTCTGTGTGTAAACTCTCTGTGTGTAAACTCTCTGTGCAAGTCTTCCCACCTAGGCCGATAAAAAGACCCACCTGAAAAGAGGAACAGGTGAATACAGTAGAGCATGATCTTGCCTACACCACGTCACACACTAACAGAGAGAGCACTTCACTCAAGGCAAAAGCGTAAATTAGGTGAATAAAGTCAGAAATTAATAAGAAAGGCTATATTTGTTCCTAGAACTGATATTACGCCGTAGCTTCCACGTAGAATTGCCATGTAATACGGCATTTTAAAAGAGAAGGTTGTTTAAAAAAATGATAATACAACAGAAAATAATTTCAGGATTTTGTTTGTGTGTGCGTGATGACCAATCAGAGTGAATGATAGGTCATAAAAACAAGAACACGTGAGCTGATGCTCGACTCAGCTATGAACAATAGATCAAATCAGCCACCCTCCTCTTCCCAATCAGCTAAACTCCTCTATAAAGCAATTAATGCACTCAAACATTTTGTTACAATATGAAAGGACCTTAATTTACCAGCTTGAGATGAGAAACATGTTGTTCATTGATGTTATGCATAAAGGCATTTATCTCATGTCTGTGCAATTCAGTTCCCTTAAAAAAAAGTTATTCAATTACAGACATTGTCCAATCAATTCTATCAGTCTATAATTCCTGAAAAACAAGATAGGGACCAAATTATCTGAAGCATTCAAACAGCATAATATATGACTCTTGGCATTGTGAACTATAGAGTGAAGAGGAAAAAGTTTGGAGAGTTTTATATGTGGAGTTAAAGTTAGTCGGAGAGCTATTAGAAATGTACTCTATAGCGTTTAAGGTCAGGTCAACAGGAGCCCAATGTAGAAATAAATAACAACACCCTCTCCATCAGAATAACTTGTTTGGGCTGTGGAGTGCCAAGAACCATTCACATTCTGAAGAAGAACCTACCCATTCTATTTCTCTCTCTCTTTCTTTCTCTCTACCGTTTTCTCCCTATCCTCTAGATCTCTCTCTCCCCTTCTCCGTCCCGCCTTTCTCTAGGGAGCTGATTTGTTGGAGTCTGGGGCGTGGAGAGAGGGGAGAAGTGGGGGAGGTAGGGTTGAGAGATGGAGAGCAGAGGTAGTGACAGGAAGGCTGAGGGAGGTTTCAATCAGTGATCTTGGCAGTAGGCCTTCAGCTCTGGAATGCCAGGACAGGGCAGATCCATTCTTAGTGGTTGCCTTTCAGAACTTACCTTACTAACTGGTTTGCTAACTACCTCTCTCAAAGAGTGCAGTATATAAAGTCAGAAAATATGCTGTCTCAGCCACTGCCTGTCACCAAGGGAGTACCCCAAGGCTCAATCCTAGGCCCCACACTCTTCTCAATTTACATCAACATAGCTCAGGCAGCAGGAAGCTCTCTCATCCATTTATATGCAGATGATACAGTCTTATACTCAGCTTCCCCCTCCCTGGATTTTGTGTTAAATGCTCTACAACAAAGCTTTCTCTACCCTTAACCTTGTTCTGAACACCTCCAAAACAAATGTCATGTGGTTTGGTAAGAAGAATGCCCCTCTCCCCACAGGTGTGATTACTACCTCTGAGGTTTTAGAGCTTGAGGTAGTCACCTCAGTAAAGTACTTGGGAGTATAGCTAGATGGTACACTGCTCTTCTCTCAGCACATATCAAAGCTGCTGGCTAAAGTTAAATCTAGACTTGGTTTCCTCTATCTAGACTTGGTTTTCCGTAATCGCTCCTCTTTCACCCCAGCTGCCAAACTAACCCTGATTCAGATGACCATCCTACCCATGCTAGACTACGGAGACATAATTTATAGATCGGCAGGTAAAGGTGTTCTCGAGCGGCTAGATGTTTTTTACCATTCGGCCATCAGATTTGCCACCAATGCTCCTTATAGGACACATCACTGCACTCTACAGTCCTCTGTAAACTGGTCATCTCTGTATACCCGTCGCAAGACCCATTGGATTATGCTTATTTATATATAAAACCTGCTTAGGCCTCACTCCCCCCTATCTGAGATATCTACTGCAGCCCTCATCCTCCACATACAACACCCGTTCTGCCAGTCACATTCTGTTAAAGGTCCCCAAAGCACACACATCCCTGGGTTGTTCGTCTTGTCAGTTTGCTGCAGCTAGCGACTGGAACGAGCTGCAACAAACACTCAAACTGGACAGTTTTATCTCAATCTCTTCATTCAAAGACTTAATCATGGACACTCTTACTGACAATTGTGGCTGCTTTGCGTGATGTATTATCATCTCTACCTTCTTGCCCTTTGTGCTGTTGTCTGCGCCAAATAATGTTTGTACCATGTTTTGTGTTGCTACCATGTTGTTGTCATGTTATGTTGCTACCATGCTGTGTTGTCATGTGTTGCTGCCTTGCTATGCTGTTGTCTTAGGTCTCTCTTTTGGTAGTGTTGTTTTGTCTCTCTTGTCGTGATGTGTGTTTGGTCCTATATTTATATTTTATTTATTTGTATTTATTTTATTTATTTTCATCCCAGCCCCCGTCCCCACAGGAGGTCTTTTGCCTTTTAATAGGCCGTCATTGTAAATAAGAATTTGTTCTTAACTGACTTGCCTAGTTAAATAAAGGTTAAATAAAAAAATGTAAAAAGTGAAACGCCAGCAGAATACTGTGGGAAAGGCAGAGCAGTCATGGCCAATGGAAAAGACTTAGTGTCGGTCCAGAATTTGGTTCTGGCTTTATAGCAGGAGTGTGAACACTGTGGCCTTTTACCTAATATAGTGTATTACCTACTGTAGCTAAGACTGACTAGAGCACATGGAGAGAGACAGAGGGAAAAACAGGGAGAGAGACAATTGGAAAGATTTGAGCGAGAGAGAGAGAGATGGAAAGAAGAAAATAGAGAGAGAGAGAGAGAGATGGAAAGAAGGAGAGAGAGAGAGAGAGAGAGAGAGAGAGAGAGATGGAAGAAGAAAATAGAGAGAGAGAGAGAGAGAGAGAGAGAGAGAGCGATGCAAACACTAGTTGCTATTTTCAAAACTTGCATCAGATTGTTTGCTTCCCATCTATTCAAACTGTTCTGGTGATTTTGCTCACTGTGTGCTACATTGGATGAGTAAAACACAGTTCTAAAACATCAATAAAGAGGGAGCAGTGTTTGGCAGAGTCTCCGAACCGTACAGGAAGTGTATCTGTGGGATGATGTAAATGATGAAGTGGTCTTTGGACTAACAATATTCCTCTGTCAGACGAGCTGAAGAGCGATCGCTCATCTGGGCTGACAGCCGGTTATTGGAGCTGTGCTGAGCGATGGTGTTAATTATGTTTGGGCCAACACTGACTATTTTTACACCCCAAACCAGGTCACATCATTATTGTATGTTTGACTATAAACAGCTAAATGCTTTCAGGTAGATCAGGTCGACTGTGAGTAACAGTGGATCAGACAGGTGGCTAGATGGATTGGTTATTGTCAGAGGAAACAGGAGGAGGTACATTGGGACTTCAGTCATTAACGTTAGGTAGAGGCCTAGATATGCATACCATAACAACAACACACACGTCTCATCACCTATTGGTTGATTTAAGATAATATAGAAAGTAGTCATTAGGAAGATACCATCCTCTATGCACTTTAGGAAGATACCATCCTCTATGTACATTAGGAAGATACCATCCTCTATGTACATTAGGAAGATACCATCCTCTATGTACATTAGGAAGATTCCATCCTCTATGTACATTAGGAAGATACCATCCTCTATGTACATTAGGAAGATACCATCCTCTATGTACATTAGGAAGATACCATCCTCTATGTACATTAGAAAGATTCCATCCTCTATTTACATTAGGAAGATTCCATCCTCTATGTACATTAGGAAGATTCCATCCTCTATGTACATTAGGAAGATACCATCCTCTATGTACATTAGGAAGATACCATCCTCTATGTACATTAGGAAGATACCATCCTCTATGTACATTAGGAAGATACCATCCTCTATGTACTCACTAGTGATAGAGAACTTTGTGTATTTGACTCTCCTTAACCACAGTGGCCAACTTGGCAATGGTTGTAGTGCTTAACAGGTTTGTTAAAACCTGCCAGCAGCTGATGACATTCTGACTGATGGAGGCCCTGGTCTGTTGTAGTCTGACTGATGGAGGCCCTGGTCTGTTGTAGTCTGACTGATGGAGGCCCTGGTCTGTTGGGTGTTTATTGTTCTGGCTCTGCTCCAGCCTGGTAAATAGGACACAGCTTTCCCACTCTGGCAGTTACACCCACACAAACCAACATGCGCGAATACATACACAAACAGACTCACACCATCCTGCATACACATGTCCACACAAACGTGCACACACACACACACGCACACACACACACACACACACACACACACACACACACACACACACACACACACACACACACACACACACACACACACACACACAAACACTGAGACCACAGACTCAATCTGTCTACAAGGTCACACCTGTGGATCAGCAGTGTCCTTCTCCCTCCTTGTCATCCTCTCTCTCTCTCTCTCTCTCTCTCTCTCTCTCTCTCTCTCTCTATCTGTGTCTGTCTGTCTGTCTGTCTGTCTGTCTGTCTGTCTGTCTGTCTGTCTGTCTGTCTGTCTGTCTGTCTGTCTGTCTGTCTGTCTGTCTGTCTGTCTGTCTGTCTGTCTGTCTACCTCACCTTTCTACCATTGTTCTTGTCTACTCCCCACATCCTCTCCTCCCTCCACTGCATGTCAATGCTCCTGGTCCCTCCCTATTTTTCTCTCCCTCTCTAGTCTCACCTATTTTTTTGTGACCAACTTTTTATTTAGTTTGTCATTTTTTTCAAAAGGTTTGTCTAACCTCTTGAACCTGGGACCCGACCTGTGCTCGATACCAGCTCCTCTGCAGTCCCCCAGCTGTCAATCAGTTAAGGCTGCTGAGGGGAGGACGACTCATAATAATTTCTGGAAGGGAGCGAATGGAACGGCATCAAACCATATGTTGGATGTATTTGATACCATTCCACTCCAGAAATTACCACGAGCCTGTCCTCCACATTTAAGGTGCCACCAAACTCCTGTGCTGTCAATCAACAGGATTCCAAGGCTACCAATACTGGTTGTGGAAGAAGGCAAGGCTGTTATCTGTAGAGCGTTAACATTGTATGGTTAAAGAGCATCTGATAAAAGGCTAAAATTGGACTAAAAAGTTTAAAACCATTGTCC
Organism: Thymallus thymallus; assembly: GCA_023634145.1. Lineage (NCBI taxonomy): Eukaryota > Metazoa > Chordata > Actinopteri > Salmoniformes > Salmonidae > Thymallus > Thymallus thymallus. The sequence goes on along the minus strand of CM042402.1, from coordinate 8,849,430 downwards.
TCAATAGAAGCCCGTCTCTATAACATTCGTCTCCCTCACCTCTCTGCTGTGTGTCACTTTAGTTTCCACTGAGTCCTTCTCCACTTCACAGCCCCATCTTACTCCAAGCCCAGTCTATATCTTCTACAAAGGGACAGACAAATTGGCTTTTTACACTTCTGTCCTGGCCTCTTCTCATCCCACACCTCTTCAGGACTCTTTATCCCACCCTGTGTGACATTTTCTATTCTCTATCTCTCTCTCTCTCGCTCTCTCTCTCACACACACCTCGGTTTTTCAATCTGTTTTCAACTTCACCTTCCACCACAAGGTTATTGCTCAGGAACTCAATCATTATCTCTCTCTATCTCTCTCTCTCTCTCTCTCTCTCTCTCTCTCTCTCTCTCTCTCTCTCTCTCTCTCTCTCTCTCTCTCTCTCTCTCTCTCTCTCTCTCTCTCTCTCTCTCTCTCTCTCTCTCTCTCTCTCTCTCTCTCTCCTCTCTCTATCTCTCTTCTCTCTCTCTCTAATGTGCCCCAATGCTCATCTTTCTCTCTCATGTCAATCGCTCCCTCCCACCTCTTTCTCCTTCAACACTCCTCTACTATATAGTATTGGTCAAAATGTGTTGCTTGCCTATTTTGGGCACATATACTGTACCACAGCAAACTGAATACATATTTGATTGTGTTAAATAAATAATTAAGCAAATGCAATAAACCCAGTTTTCTTTATTCTGTGAGAGTCTTTGAGGTCTCATACTGTCTCCATCTCACCACCAGGGAGGGCGTGACAATGTCAGTCAGACTTAACTGACTCCCTTGATTCTCTCCACACCCTCAACTGTAAAGCAGTGATATAATCACGGGATGCTATTGGAGAACACACTCTATATAACCAATAACCATACCAACACAGACACACACACACACCAGCAACCTGTCATTCTCTACTGAGCCAGAACACATAGGAATACATTTCTGTTGACTCAAATCTGTCAATACTGTAGCAGACCTGTAATAAAACATGTCTAACCCCCCCCCACCCCCGTACCTGCTTCTCTACTCCAGCGTCAGTTCTTACAGTTTGATAATATTTCCGTTTGGAATGTTCCTGTATTATCATGAAGCAAGCTCATGATTCAAGTCTTGATGAAGTCAAATACTTATTTAGAATCAACATGTTTCAGCATTTAGCCCTCACCAGGGTGCTTGGGTCTCCACCAGGAAAATTTGTGAAAGTTCCATGCCTACGTATGCTATAGAGTATGTATTATACTTTGCCTCAATCTATTCATGACAGACTCATTAGGGACACATTTCCAATCAGGTTGTTCCGCAGGGTAATGTGTGGGGGCAATGAGTAATTTAAAAGACCTATAAACCCGTGTCTCTGTAGTTCCTCTGACTGCCAAATAATCACTATTCTAGAATCAGACTAAGCAGCATTTCACACAACTGATTGTCTCATCATATCGTCCCAGTGGATTCAAGCCTTAATATGTAATTTTTATGCACGACAATGAAAACCCAGGCATAATTTATCTAGCTAAATATTATCGCACTGCACGTATCCACACTTTTCCATAACTAATTTCCCCTACTCATATGAAGGAGCATTTGAGCACGGTGCCTATGCTGCTCGACATACAGTACCTTCATCCTGGGCTTTTAAACCATGATTAGAATCTGACGATGCAGGCCGAACTGTGTGTCTCTTGTACCTGGGAGAGGAAGAAGCAGATTGGAGAACCAAAATGTTGGAGAGTTCTATATTCTCTGTCCGGTATGAGCAGATGATTAGGTTCAACAGAATTTACAATGACATCGTTTCCTCTGTTCAGTCAGGGCCCGGGAAAAAAATGGCGACCACAGCACTGTGGGGGGGGGGGGGGGCACATACAGAGACATCATGGGAGCAGTAGTGTATGAGAGGCATGAGTGATGGTAACAGGTTGTAGAAGACAGTGTAGAAGACAAGCGTAACAACACAGTAAGTTGTAGGGTACAGAGGAGTGGAGTGGAGAGTAAAGGAGAGGAGTTGGGAAGAGAGGAGGAAGGAGGAAGGAGACAGAATGTACTTCTGTGATTGTAATAGCAGGCTTGTTATAGCAGGCCATTGAAACGCAGCGACAATGTAAAGCCACGTCTGCAGCTCGATAGCACTCTGCTATAAAATATGAAAAGTATTGATCTGGTTTTACCTCAAACAGCTTAGCACACACCGCCACGCACTGAGCCAATAATGTCTCTGCAGCCAACCTTCAAACTCAATACACTTTTCTTTCCATCACCCCATTTAGAGAGAAAAAGATGAGTCTGTCAGTGCAGACAGCTCTGAGGCTATATGACAGATGGCTCAAGTGAAGTGTCACTGATATTTTTCTGTCATGCCAAAGCAGGAGCGAAGAGGGTTGGCACAGGAGAGAGAAAGGCCCAGTGACCCATACATCTCTCATACATCCACTGAGGATCCTGAGACTGCACTGTAAACACACATACTGTACACAAGAACTCATACTGAACACACACACATACATGTTCACACACACACACACACACACACACACACACACACACACACACACACACACACACACACACACACACACACACACACACACAGAACTCCTCTCCTCTGTGAACCGAGACGAGAGGAGAAGATGAGAAGAGAGAGAGAGAGTTAGAGTAAAGGAGGGTGGGTCACTGTAAAGTGGGATACACCTGAGTGGTAATCCTACAGTGGGAAGGTGAGAGGAATCAGCAGGGGGTTCCACAGAGCGGTTTAAGAACACAGATCCTAGATCAGAGAGAACTAGTCCATAGAGAGGAGCACAGATCCTAGATCAGAGAGAACTAGTCCATAGAGAGGACACGGAATGAGAAAGAATGTTCAGAAAGCTACAGAAACTCAGATCTGACAGAGAGGGAGGGAGAGAGACAGAAAGAGAGAGAGAGTGACAGACATAGAGAGAGAGGGGTGGGGTCAGGGAGAACATGAAATATCAAGACTACAGATACTAGATCAGGCAGTGAACTGGTCCAGAGAGAGAGAGAGTAGAACAGAGAGAGAGATCCCAGGTCATATATTAGATGAGAAACAACTAGTCCACAGGGATGGTTGACTTGTGCACAGCAATGCTTTCACACACTGATATACATTGTCTTGAAGTTCAACACCTGTCTTTTTTAGGAGCCAAGCAGGGCCTTCTAGGCTCGGGGGGAGAAATATTGATCTATCACCACTCTTTGATTGTATGGTTAGGTGGTATTTCCATCATATTTCTCACATCCATCCACTCCTTTCATTTCTATGTAAATGAAGATGAGGGTTATGTTGAGGTGGTAGATTCTGAGTCAGTGGTTAAATGGATGAGGGCAAAGCATGAGGGTGATGGGAACAGAAGATGTCAGGTCTGATCAGAGCAGGGGTGTGTTTATGTAACCCTCTTAGCAGCTGGATTAACCACAGGACGTGAGGTTATTGATGTAATTGAGAGTCCTGTCTGATGATTGCAGTCTGGATGGCGTGGGAGTCTGCAGTCTGACTGCTGGTCAGTTAACCACTGCAGGCAGAGAATAGGGGTGATGTGTGTGTGTACCATTTCACTATGAGACAGAGAGTAAGCCATGTATCATCATCTGTTTCATATGAACCATTTGTTTTCTAATCAGACCAGACCAGATGATTTTTACTGTTATTTTAATGCTTTTATTTTTTACTTACAGCGGGTGAAATAAGTATTGAACACGTCACCATTTTTCTCAGTAAATATATTTCCAAAGGTGCTATTGACATGATATTTTCACCAGATGTTGGTAACAACCAAAGTAATCCATACATACAAAGAAACCAAAACAAATAAATTCAGAAATTAAGTTATGTGTAATAATGTGAAAAGACACAGGGCAAAAGTATTGAACACACTTACTGATATTTATTTAATACTTTGTACAAAAGCCTTTGTTGGTAATGACAGCTTCAAGACGCCTCCTGTATGGAGAAACTAGTCGCATGCATTGCTCTGGTGTGATTTTGGCCCATTCTTCCACACAAACAGTCTTCAAATCTTGAAGGTTCCGTGGGCCTCTTCTATGAATCTTGATCTTCAGTTCTTTCCATAGATTTTCAATGGGATTTAAGTCAGGTGATTGGCTGGGCCATTCTAGCAGCTTTATTTTCTTTCTTTGAAACCAATTGAAAGTTTCCTTGGCTGTGTGTTTGGGATCATTGTCTTGCTGAAATGTCCACCCTCGTTTCATCTTCATCATCCTGGTAGATGGCAGCAGATTTTTGTCAAGAATGTCTCAGTAAATTTGCCCATTCATCCTTCCTTCAATTATGTGAAGTTTGCCAGTACCATTTGCTGAAAAGCAGCCCCACACCATGATGTTCCCACCTCCAAACTTCACTGTTGGTATGGTGTTTTTAGGGTGATGTGCAGTGCCATTTCTCCTCCAAACATGGTGTGTATTATGACATCCAAACAGTTCAATTTTGCTCTCATCTGACCACACTATATTCTCCCAGTATTTCACTGGCTTTTCCAAATGTTGTGCAACAAACTTTAAACGAGCTTCAACATGCTTTTTTTTCAGCAATGGAGTCTTGCGTGGTGAGTGTGCATACAGGCCATGGCGGTGGAGTGCATTACTTACTGTTTTCTTTGAGACAACAGTACCTGCTAATTGCAGGTATTTTTTAAGCTCTCCACAAGTGGTCCTTGGCTCTTGGACAACTCTTCTGATTATTATTTTCACTCCTCTGTCAGAAATCTTGCGAGGAGCACCTGGTCGAGGCAAATTTATGGTGAAATGATTGTCTTTCCACTTCCGTATTATTATTATATTTTATTTTTTTATTTCACCTTTATTTAACCAGGTAGGTCAGTTTAGACCAAGTTATTATGGCCCCAACAGCACTCACTGGAACATTCAGAAGCTTAGAAATGCGCCTATAACCAATGCCATCATTATGTTTTGCAACAATTATGTTGCGAAGGTCTTGAGACAGCTCTTTGCTTTTACCCATCATGAGATGTGTCTTGTGTGACACCTTGGCAATGAGACCTTTTTGTAGGCCATCAGTTAGGACTGAACCAGCTGATATTAATTTGCACTGACAGGGGGCTGGATTGCTTTTTAATTACTGATAGTTTTCAGTTGTTGTCTTGGCTTTCCATGCCTTTTTGCACCTCCCTTTCTTCATGTGTTCAATACTTTTGCCCTGTGTCATTTTACTTTATTACACATAACTTAATTTCTGAACTTATTTGTTTTGGTTTCTTTGTTTGTATGGATTATCTTGGGTTGTTACCAACATCTGGTGAAGATTTCATGTCAATAGCACCTTTGGAAATATATTTACTGAGAAAAATTGTGACGTGTTCAATACTTATTTCACCCGCTGTATCTATTGTTTGCTAAACACTTATTTTTCGTTAAACTATATTGTTGGTTAAGGGCTTGTAGGTAAGCATTTCAGTGTAAGGTCTACACCTGTTGTATTCGGCGCATGTGACAAATAACATTTGATTCGATTTGATTTGATATGTGTCTGTGTTCACTTCTCCTGCCATCTTGTTACACCTCTGTGTGAATAACAACACAACTATGGCAGAGCTGCAGGAGAATCCACCCTCAGCTTGCATCACTCAGTGGGGGGGGGTCAACTACCACTTTGTCTGCATTGTAATGCCATTATAGTCCATCTAAAAACACTTTAGTGTCTGGCCACTGTGTAGTGAAATAGCAAAATGAAATAGCATAATGAAATAGCAAAATGAAATAGGAAAATGAAATAGAAAAATGAAATAGCAAAATGGCCCTTTAAATGAATAAAAGCACCCAATATTCCCATGTCCCTCTGAAATGGTGTTATATCTGCTCCAATGATGTTATAGTAGTTAACTTGCAAAGCCTTTATATCTGCAGCAGCTCTCTGCCTCATAATCTCCCATCTTCTTCACTTGGTGAACGTGTGCACAGATAAACTCACGCTGTGGCGTGCAACACACACACAAACACACAATCACATGGGCTGCCAATTTATTTTCTAATATATACAACAGGACTATTTATCATCCTGCAGGCGGAATCAAATTATTCCAGTAATAAGGTCATAAGGCTTACACATATTTGTTTAAATTCCTTTCTAAGACCGAGACAGAGCCAATTCAGAATGTTTTCTCTGGTGAGCCGCATATCATATCCTATTCAGACAAGCAACTCATCTGACCAGGAATGACCTGTTCCTCCCAGCCATATGATCTAAAGTAAGTCAACTGTGTGACATAGAAATAACAACATATCTCACCTGCTCTCTCTCTCTCTGATATACCTAACCAAAGAATCCAAATTAAAACAGGGCCTCTGAACTGGGACTGAGGGCAGGAGAGGTCCAAGAGATGAAGGACTATCCTTTGTGGATGAAGTGGTGGGAGGAGTTTATCCTCCTTTATGAAAGGGATCTGTTATCGTCCATCAGCGATGAAGAAAGTTAACATTCCAGAAACACAAAACCTTGGCTCCCAAACACAGTGGCCAGGGTCAATAATATGTGATATTTCACTGAATATTGGTCCATCTTTAATTTCCTCCTTAACCTCTGCTTGAACTAAAATGGCAGCCCTTGACCAAGAAGGAGTAGGATCCCAAGCGGGCAAAATGTGGCACATGACGTCTTTATCACAGCGAAAAACCTGGTTTCCTTTCAACTCTCCACTGTGCCACTCTCCTCTGTTCCTTTAAACTGTTTGAAGAGAATGGCAAATGAGGGGAGTCCTGTCAGTCCTTTTACCACAGGAATGAATTTCCTGAATGGTGGGTTTACGTGTTGTTCTAGGCATTACAATGAAGGAATGAGGGAACGGCTGGGCAGGACTGGAGGGATGAGGTTGGTCACGTAGGCCCATAAGCTCTCTCTCACTCTCTCTCTCTCACACACACACACACTCGCTCATACACACACACACACACACACACACACACACACACACACACACACACGCACACGCACACGCACACACACACACACACACACACACACACACACACACACACACACACACACACACACACAAATGATATGAACGAACAAACACACACACATAGCCTTATTGTGTGATGTTTACATTTTCAGATACTAATCCTCCTTCTATTCAATGAAATCATTATATAAAAATCTATGTTATACAAGAGAACAAAAACTAAAAACAAAAGACAGTCAAATATGCCTTAACTGTCACGTAGCTATGCAAGCTGGTGGAAGAGTTCAAGTGCATAGAACTTTTAGTTCAGGGTGAGGACAACTCATAGAGGACGGACAAACACCCAACATTTTTTATGGATTAAATGGAGATTTTTACCCCATAATGTCGAAGTGGAATTATATTTTTAAATTGTGTTCTTACAAATTAATTAAAAATGAAAAGCTGAAATGTTTGAGTCAATAAGTATTCAACCCCTTCATTATGGCATGCCTAAATAAGTTCAGGAGGTAAACATTAGCTTAACAAGTCACATAATAAGTTGCATGGACACACTCTGTGTGCAATAATACCTCATCTCTGTACCCCACACATACAATTATCTGTAAGGTCCCTCAGTCGAGCAGTGAATTTCAAACACAGATTCAACCACAAAGAACCAGGAAGGTTTACCAATGCCTCACAAAGAAGGGCACCTATTGGTAGATGGGTAAAAACAGACACTGAATATCCCTTTGAGAAAGATTAAGTTATTAATTACACTTTGGATGGTGTATCAATACAGCCAGTCACTACAAAGATACAGGCGTCCTTCCTAACTCAGTTGCCGGAGAGGAAGGATACCACTCAGGGATTTCACCATAAAGCCAATGGTGACTTTAAAACAGTTACAGAGTTTAATGGCTGTGATAGGAGAAAACTGAGGATGGATCAACAACATTGTAGTTACTCCACAATACTAACCTAATCGAGTGAAAAGAAGGAAGGCTGTACAGAAAACAATTATTCCAATAAATTCATATTTTTGTAGTGTTATGTTTGGGGCAAATCCAATACAACACGCATAGTGGTGGCTGTATCATGTTATGGGTATGCTTGTGATAATTAAGGACTGGGGAGTTTTTCAGGATAAAAAATAAACGCTAAGCACAGGCAAAGTCCTAGAGGAAAATCTGGTTCAGTCTGCTTTCGACCAGACACTGGGAGATTGATTCACCTTTCAACAGGACAATAACCTAAAACACAAGGCCAAATCTACACTGTCGTTGCTTACCAAGAAGACAATGAATGTTCCTGAGTGGCTGAGTTACAGTTATGACTTAAATCTGCTTGAAAATCTATGGCAAGACCTGAAAATGGTTGTCTAGCAATGTCCAACAACCAATATGACAGAACTTGAAGAATTTTGAAAAGGATAATGGACAATGTTGCACAATCCAGGTGTGGAAAGCTCCTCAAGACATACCCAGAAAGACTCACAGCTGTAGTTGCTGCCACAGGTGGTTCTAATGTGTATTTACTCAGGTGGCTGAATGCTTATCTAATCAAGATAGTAGGAAACATGGACTATATTACCCACAGACAACATCCTGTTCAGATTAATTACAATTAGCTTTCTCTTCATCCCAACAGCCAGGTATAGTGTAGACAGGCACGGATTGGGACCAGAAATCATCTCTCATTTCTAACACAACGGCCCATTTCTTTCCTTGAGGCCCTCACACCGGCCCATTTCTTTCGTTGAGGCCCTTACAACTGCCCATTTCTTTCCTTGAGGTCCCCACAACGGCCCATTTCTTTCCTTGAGGCCCTCACAACGGCCCATTTCTTTCCTTGAGGCCCCCACACCTGTCCATTTCTTTTCCATTTCTTTCCTTGAGACCCTCACAACAGCCCATTTCTTTCCTTGGGCTGGAGGGCAGGGAGCCAGGCATGACCTTGAGACTGTGATTTTAACGCTTAAGGTCACAACAACCCAATCTGTTCCATTGATCCTGAGGGGAGTTCAAACCCTGAACAGAGACTGGACTGTAACAGTGGAGGAGTGGGGAGTGACGTCATACCAGTGGCTCTAACGTGTCAACATTCAGACATGGCTAGGAGACTATAACGGCCGCCTGGCCATCTGTTGTTTTAGAATAGGTCTGGATAGTTTCACACTTTGAATGAGTGCAGTGAATTGCGTGGTGTAAAGTACTTAAGTAAAAATACTCTAAAGTACTTAACTATTTATATTTTTGACAACTTCTACTTTTAGTTCACTACATTCCTAAAGAAAATAATGTACTTTTTACTCCATACATTTCCCTTGACACCCAAAAGTACTCATTACATTTTGAATGCTTAGCAAGACAGGAAAATTGTCCAATTCACGCACTTATTAAGAGAACATCCCTGGTCATCCCTACTGCCTCTCATCTGGCGGACTCACAAAACAGGAATGCTTTGTTTATAAATTATGTCTGAGTGTTGGCGAGTGCCCCTGGCTATAAGTAAATAAAATTTAAAAAAGACAACTGTGTGATCTGGTTTGCTTAATATAAGTAATTTGAAATGATTTATGCTTTTGATACTTAAGTATATTTTAGCAATTACATTTACTTTTAGACTTCCAAATACTTTTAGACTTTTACTCAAATAGTATTTTATTGGGAGACTTTAACTTTTACTTGAGTCATTTTCTATTAAGGTATCTTAATAGAAAATTACAATTGGGTAATTTTTCCAATTGTAACATTGCACAAATCAAACCAGGGCCCGGTCTCCCAAAAGCATGTTAAGGCTAACTTAATCTTAGAACCAAATCTAATCAAATCAAATCAAATGAAGGGAGCCAGGCGCAGGAGATGGTGTGGAGCAAACGTTGTATTTAATACGTCTACAAATATAATCCAAAATAACAGGCAAAGCACAACCGTGCCAGTAACCAACCCAAGGTGCTGGAAATAACCAGGAAAAACGATGAAAATAAAAGCAGAAATATTAACTACACAACAAACATGAGATAAAAAACTAAAGAATGATGCAAACTAAATGACTAAAAAGCACCCTGAGGAAAAGCAAAGTTAAAAAGATGTGTTTTAAAATCTTAGAGGGTGGCAGGTAGCATAATGGTTATAGCATTGGGCCATTAACCAAAAGGTTGCTGGTTCAAATACCTGAGCTGACAAGGTGTAAAACAAGGGGTGTCCTTGAGCAAGGCACTTAACCCTAATTTACTCCAGGGGCTGACCATGTAGGTAGGCTGTCACTGTAAATAAGAATTTGTTCTTAACTGACTCGCCTAGTTAAATATGTTCACAGTTTTGGCCCCCTTCATGTTGTCTGGCAAACTATTCCAGAGGCTGGGGGCATAATAACTAAAAGCTGCCTCTCTATGCCTCTTGGTCCTAGGCTTTTGGATAATATTCTTTTGACAATGCACAATATCAAAATATCACATTATAATACAATCAAATTAGCTCTTATTGTGATGCTAGTACACAGTGTTCAATTTGATGTTTCTATTTGGCTGTTGGGTAAATAAAAATGGCATCAACGACATGGAAACCATGGAAACCATGGGTTTAATGTATTTAATACCCTTCCAGCTATTCCACTCCAGACATTACACAAGCCCGTCCTCCCCAATGAAGGTGCCACCAACCTCCTGTGCATTTGAGGGATGAGTAACATTTTTTTCTACATGACAATAGATAGTCTGAGTCATCTCCCAACGGGCGGTAGATTGATTTTAATTTGGCAAACAGTTTGAGTGTATAAATATTCATAACCCACCTTGAAAAGGCATAGAGGGCTTTGTAGCCCCAGTCAATGGAGACAGGCCTTCATTCCCACCCTTTACCCAAGCAGCTGGGCTTAGACCCACTTCCAACACACGACCTTTACAGCCTAAAACAAAGATTTGCACAATTAACTACTTTAAATGTCACCCACCGCCAAATCTGCATATCAACACCAGACTTAGCATAGAAATTAGGATGTTTTTAAAATAGTATTTTTGTCCCTTCAATTCACCCCAAATGGGGTTCTTTCTCTGGTTTTAGGAGAGAGATGACATGTAAATGTCAACATATCCAGTAGCGGTATCCTTCTGCTGCTAATTAACCTTTGTGGTTATGCGGGACTATAGGCCCATCTCTGGCTAAACACTGCAGTTAACACCATTACCACCTTGAGAGACTGAGCCAATATCTGAGCTAGAGAGTGAGACATGGGTGGGTGGTTTTGAGATGAGAGAAACAAAGTCTGTTTTTTGGATAAGGTGTATGTGTCCCTTCTGTAAACGATTAGTAATGCATGGGTTTTGTTTCTAAGCCATGTAATCTTTGTCTGAAAGCCGTTATTAAGCAGTACATAATTATTTTCTATTCTAATCTATTGCTTTATATAGTTACAGGTCATGGGTTGCCATATTCCGGTAATAGCACTGAGTCAGAGACTAATCCTAAAAAAGCCAGCCCAAACCTGTCAGAGTCAGTATGGATGCAAGAGTGGAAAGAAAAGTCATATTTAGTCAAGTAAGTCATACGTTCTGTGTTGTGAAAGGAGGTCAGTTTGGAAACAAAGAGTAGGGATCCAACACAAGTAGATGAGTTAGTGCAGCTCCTAGCCTCTCTCTCTGGCGTTCCCAGTGAGTGCCTGTATGGTTCCCAGCCAGTGTTGCTTCTCTGGATTCATGGATAGGCTCATGGGCTCTCAACCCTCCACTACTCTACTGGAACCCTGGGCTCTCAACTCGTTCACTACTCCTCTTGAGCCCTGGGCTCTCAACCCTCCACTACTCCACTGGAGCCCTCGACTCTCAAACCTCCACTACTCCACTGGAGCCCTCGGCTCTCAAACCTCCACTACTCCACTGGAGCCCTCGGCTCTCAAACCTCCACTACTCCACTGGAGCCCTCGGCTCTCAACCCTCGACTACTCCACTGGAGCCCTGGGCTCTCAAACCTCCACTACTCCACTGGAGCCCTCGACTCTCAAACCTCCACTACTCCACTGGAGCCCTGGGCTCTCAACCCTCCACTACTCCACTGGAGCCCTGGGCTCTCAACCCTCCACTACTCCACTGGAGCCCTCGGCTCTCAACCCGTCCACTACTCCACTGGAGACCTGAGTCAGTCTGTGTCGATTACAAAATCAACCTACTAACATCTTCTCTATTCACAAGCCTGCTTTTCCCCTACTGCAGAATCAATATAACTCTGTGCGCTGAAATACCACAGGTAGCAAGGCAAACAAAATACCTCAGAACATAAATATTGAGATTAGCCGAGCAGCCTGGCCAGGGATAGACAACTGATTGACATAATTTCCAGTTTGAGGAAGACTTTGGTTTTGTAGGGGGTTAGAGGTGAGCTGGGGGGAATGCCGAGGAGTTGGTTTTGGAGAGGGTTAGGGGCAATGTCCCTCTAATGAGTTTTCCCCCTTTAGTTAACACTATCAACTTTCTGCCGTACTGTGGGAATTGTGATCGAATCAACGCAATATTATCCACTAACAAAACGACCTATGCAAAACTAATTTAGTTGTAGGCAGAACGCATCAGAGTAGCAATAGCAGACTCTACACAGACCAGTGCAGCATAACCAATCAGTGCTGCAGTAGGCCTGTATGCAAATAGACCATTGCCAAATATGAATTTGTGCCATTCACTTTGAACTAGACTCTGACTGTTTACAGCATGCTCATATGTTTTGCTAGTTGGTGAGTTTTTAGCCCAGTTAAAGATACTTTGTAGTCATCAATGGAGGACTGATTGCTTCCTACAAGAGAAACAAAACGTTATACATTTCTTTGAAAAGCAAGTAGGGTAAAGAACTTATTTTTTTGTCTTAAAGGAGCAGTGTTATATTTTGAGACAGGCTTGAATAAGCTAAGTAGCCAATAGGCAGAGGGCAGCATAATTTGTCTGATTCTCTGTAATAATAATGATTTTATTTTGTAAAGTGGTCTCTTTCATTAAAAAACACGGCCACATTTTCAGTCACCTCTTTGTCTGAAGGACAAGTGGATAAACAGGTTAATGTCAAGCCCTGGATGTTTTTTTCAAAAAGTCTTCATGTTAAAATGCTATGGGATGCATTTTCTCCATAGTTCTTGATGGTAGGCCACTCTGGTAGGCCTACATTATGATCAAATAGCCACAGTAGCTTACTTGACCACTGTCTGAAACTAAAACTTAAAGCAGGTACAATGTCAGTGTTCACAGAAAACACGTGCTGGAAGTTGCACTCAGCAGACCTGACATTTGCTCAGTGCCGAAAAAAATTAGAGGGGAACATTGGTTAGGGGTGAGCTGGGTGGAATGCAGAGGGGTTAGTTTTGGAGGGGGTAAGCTGGGGGGAACGCAGAGGGTTTGGTTTTGGAGGAGATTAGGGGTGAGCTGGGGGGAATGCAGAGGGTTTAGTTTGGGATTGGAATAGGGGTGAGCTGGGGGTAATGACGAGGGGTTGGTTTTGGAGGGGGTTAGGGGTGAGCTGGGGTAATGACGAGGGGTTGGTTTTGGAGGGGGTTAGGGGTGAGCTGGGGATAATGACGAGGAGTTGGTTTTGGAGGGGGTTAGGGGTGAGCTGGGGAAAATTACGAGGGGTTGGTTTTGGAGGAGGTTAGGGGTGAGCTGGGGCTAATGCCGAGGGGCTTCCACAGTAAAGTTGATTCTAAGTAGCATGTAGCCAGCCGAACCTTTCAGCCGAACCTTTCAGATGAGTGGACCCTCCGCAGACTGACTGAGGAAGAGTGGGGGGGGGGGGGCTCGAGTACTTGTCGGCTCGAGTATTTGAACCAGCAGCCTTTCAGTTACTGGCCCAAAGCTCTAACCACTAGGCTACCTGCGCACCAAAGGAAAGGGAAGGGAGAGAGAGAACACAGCTCAATAGCCAAAGCAAAGCTGGCCGGGAAAGGTTACCCAAAATAATTAAACTGGTTTAGAGCAGTTTAAGCAAGAAGCGAGGGTGGGACTTATTGTACACACACAGAGTTAAATGAAAAACAGAGTGAAAATTAGTCTTGAAAACCACCACTTTATTGGTTTGATAGCTAGATGATATAAATGCTAGGCTGGCAAAAGTCTGGTAACTTTCCCAAAAAAAGATTCCTGGATTTCCTGCTTATTTCTGTCAGATTCCAGGAATCTTCCGACTGGGAATTCTGTAAAACCTGGGATTTTTTGAAGTTAGGGGAATTTTGAAACCCTGATCAGTGCCCTTGACAACTGACATGACAAATGTGCTGTATGGTCCTCATAAAAAATGTAACAAACGGCATGAATATTTACAAAGTTTAATTACATTTCTCTATTGCTATTCAGCGCTGACCGCTTGGCCGCCCCACTCTGTGGTGGCTCTTCCTGAGGGCAGTCGCTCCTCTGAGGGCATGCGAGGCTGGCGAAAGCACCTTGATGAATATTGCAGAGGTCCGAGGTTCGATGGAATCCACCTCAATCAGTGAGCGAATCGATGGCACACACATTTGCCTAGGCGCTAATTGGCAGCAGTAAAAACCCAGTAGGTCGCATATTTTACCTCTGAGGGGAAAATAGAGAGGGGGGAGAAATGGCTCATTTGTAGCGAGCAGAGCAGAGACATTAGAAACCACTGTCATTCTACAGCCAACAGCTAACCGGAGGGCCAAATTATTAATGCCTTTTCTTGCCAGGGCTAATGCAACAGAAGACAAACTCTGCATATTGAGAGAATTGTATTTCATAATGAGGCAGAACTAGAGAGAGAAGCATTCGACCTGAAGAGTGAGACTTTTAACCTTCTGACTATAGAAAACGTCTGACTCTTCAGCTTTTAATGGAGCCTCTGTCAAGTCAATATCATCGGTAAACTGAAATTAAAGTGAGTCTCTTAACACAGTGAATAACAATAAGAAACAAAAAGAAGATAGATGGCATGAACAAAGGGTTCTCTTCATCTTTAATGACATGGATTCTAGAGCAAGGGCAGGGAAGTCAGGGCTTTAGCACAATTGGGAAACAAGATAGAACCAATTTGTTTCTTGAATAGTGTTAGTCTGATAAGAGGAGGAGAAGCGAGGGATGTGTAGGAAGAGGTGACATCAGGAAGAGGTGAGGACAGAAAGGCTCTTTGAGGAAATTAGCCTCTGAGCCCCTCACACACTTACAGGCCAACTTGTAGACTGGCCACACATTCTAAAGAGCTTCCTACTCTACAAACTACAAAGAACTACAATAGTCACATTCAGCCATTTTGGCAAGGGCAAATCCGTCAAATTAAATAAAATACATGAGCTATTTGATTAAGATTAGGATAATAATAATAGTCATGTTTGGTAGACTAAGACCAAAGAAATAGTGTATCCTCATCAAAACTCAATCACAGATGACTTTGCAGAAGAAGCAAAAAAGCTGCAGACTCAGGATGTCAGTTAAAGGGCAAGTTCCTCTGCCCAGGCGTGGCTGACGCATGCCAGATCTTACAACGCCTATCACATCATATGTTATAGCAATCTGGTGCCCGACGGCACAGTCAAAGACGTGGCACGCAAACATTGGTTGATGCGTGCAACGTCTGAGCAGGGGAATGCGACCTGAATAAAAACAGGAAGCTGTCATCTCAGGGAGAGCCTTCCCTTCCTGTTTGACATTAGCTTCCCGGTTTCATCCTCCCACATGAAACAAATAAACACCCTGAGAACTTGAAAGGAACAATATCCTCCTCTTGATCGTCAAAGACGGGGTACATATTGAATGTCTGGTTTTAGCGCTTTGAGCACCTCGCTAGCGTGCTGGGAGGCAAGCCGACGCCTTTTCTCGGATGCATGACTGCTGTGATACTAACAAAGTGCTGACCTTGAAATCCCAAGTTTCCCTGCAACGAGAGAGAGACAGGTTGATTCAGATGTGAGGGAGCTGCTGAATATTCACAGTATCAAGGTGTCACTCCCTGAGGAATGGATCCAGTTTAGCTACTAGGCCTTGGTATGCAACTGTAGCAATACATATTGAAACAGACTGGATTGTTCAAGGATTTTGACTTGCAACGAGAATCTATTTGGTTATGCATTCATCTATACTCTGATTTGATGTTGAGGAGGAGAACACTTCATATAGCATGGGTAAAGATTAATTTCAAATGTCACTTTTAATGTTTCTTTCTTCAATCAAACACAGAGAGCAAAAAAAGATACAGAAATAAGAGAAAAAGAGAGAGCTTTATAAGTAGCAGTGTTTTATTAATCTGTATGTAAACCTAGTCATTTACAGTTGCCTTATCAAATCAGGGACCAAGTGTCAACATCAAGCAGAGAAAAATAAAGTGCATGTTGGGATTATAAAAAATAAATGGACAAGACAAGGACTCTATCTGAAAGTCCTGACAAGCGTAAAACGGATGTGTTCTTAATTGTCTCAAATCTCTATGTTTCTGTCATCATCTTTGAGAGAGAGAGAGAGAGAGAGAAAAATGATAGAGGACATTACAAACGCAGCAAACAGGGCACGTCCTGAGGACATTCTGCAACGTTCTCATTAGGTCCCTTAAGGGTTTCAGACACTACGTTATCCCACTGACGTTCTAAGAACGTTGCGTGATGGTCCCAAGGGAACGTTCCCAGAAGGTCACTGAGGACCATCTCAGGACATTCTAAGAGTTTTAATTTGACTAGTCCTTAGGACGTCACGTGATGGTCCCAAGGGAACGTATTTTTTTATTTAGGTTGTTATTGGGACATTGTAACATGGTCCCATAGAGGTTTTGTCTAGATCGCCCTAAAAACGTCTGGGATGTCCCCGGGACCAACCGGAAACTAGACAAAACCTCCAGGGGACCATGACACAATGTCCTGATTACTTTAGGTGACCATTTCGTGACGTCCCGAGGATGTCCTAATGACTCATTATTGTTGGCAGGGAACTCTGACCAATTTATATTAATTTTCTTAACATTTAGAACAAGTACAGATGTCTTCAAGACAATGTTTCTGTCAGAAGTGTTGAAGTCATTGAGAACAAATTGTATTTTACACTAATGACTTTTACGTGTAGGTTTACATCCGTCCATGTAGATTGTATCTCTGATGTTTAGTGCTGAGTGACTACGCCGTTAGAACATGCTGAGCTGTTCGGAGTAGGCAGAAGTTGTCCCTAACCACAGGTCCAGGGTCAGATATTGATTAATCTCCCTAATGGTTAAGGTTTGGATAAGGGGTTTAACATCTGATCGTAAATCTGCCAGGACAACTTCTACCTTGAGCCCACTGTGTACTTAACTGTTACAGTAACAACAATTAGGGATGGCACTCAGTCAAACCTGCACTGCACCAACCAACATACATCACTGCATGAAAATGATTTGCTCCTGCACCACACCAATGTCCATCAACTGTGTGTATAAGACATTTATAATATGTATAAAACATATTTAGATTTGGAATTAAAATTCCTTTGACTTTTTGTGAGCTGGAAGAACATTTCCTTGTAGATCTCCCATTGTGTAGCTTGAATAATTGTGGCCTTGAATCTCTCAAGTGTACGATTGTATCAGGAAGTCACAGACTTTACAATGCTGGGCAAAAAAGCTGGGCAATTATTGACTAGCCTATATCTCATCTTATAGACCAGTCTATATCTTATCTTATAGACTAGAGAATATATTTTCTTATAGACTAGACAATATCTTATAGACTAGACTATATCTTATTTTATAGACCAGACTATATATTTTCTTATAGACTAACCTATAACGTATCTTGTAGACTAACCTATTTATTATCTTATAGACTAGACTATACACTGTATTTTCTTATAGACTAGACTATATCTTATCTTATTAAAACAAATATATATATGTAAATATTTTAATTTATCTAGGCAAGTCAGTTAAGAACATATTCTTATTTACATTGACAGCCTACACCGGCCAAACTCAGACGACACTGGGCCAATTGTGCGCCGCCCTATGGGACTCCCAATCATGGCCGGTTGTGATACAGTCTGGATTCAAACCAGGTTGTCTGTACTGACGCCTCTAGCACTGAGATGCAGTGTCTTAGACCACTGCGCCACTTAGACTAGACTATATGTTATCTTATAGACTAGTTTATATTTAATCTTATAGACTAGACTATATTTTATAGACTATATATTTTCTTATAGACTAGACAAAATCTTATTTTATAATCCAGACCATATTTTATTTTATAGACCAGACTATATCTTATATTATTGACTAGACTATATATTTTCTTATAGACTAGACTAAACCTTATTTTATAACCAATCCAGACCATATCTTCCTCTGTCCAGTGTCTTTGTTCTTTTTCCCTTAATCTTTTCTTTTTATTGGCAGATGAGATATGACTTTTTCTTTGCAACTCTGCCTAGAAGACCAGCATCCCGGAGTTGCCTCTTCACTGTTGATGTTGAGACTGGTGTTTTGCGGGTACTATTTAATGAAGCTGCCAGTTGAGGACTAGACACTCTAATGTACTTGTCCTCTTGCTCAGTTGTGCACTGACGAGTTTCAGAAGAAAGTTCTTTGTTTCTGGACATTTTGAGCCTGTAATCGAACCCACAATTGCTGATGCTCCAGATACTCAACTAGTCTAAAGAAGGCCAGTTTTATTGTTGCTTTAATCAGCACAACAATTTTCAGCTGTGCTAACATAATTGCAAAAGGGTTTTCTAATGATCAATTAGCCCTTTAAAATTATAAACTTGGATTAGCTAACACAACGTGCCATTGGAACACAGGAGTGATGGTTGCTGATATTGGGCCTCTGTACGCCTATGTAGATATTCCATAAAAAATCTGCCGTTTCCAGCTAAAATAGTCATTTACAATGTCTACACTGTATTTCTGATCAAATTTATGTTATTTTAATGGACAAAAAATGTGCTTTACTTTCAAAAACAATGACATTTCTAAGTGACCCCAAACCTTTGAATGGTAGTGTATTTATTATCTTATAGACTATATCTTATCGTATAGACTATTTCTTATCTTATAGACTAGTCTATATATTATCTTATAGACTATATCTTATCTTATAGACTAGCATATACAGTATATTCTCTTTTAGACTAACCTATATCTTTTAGACTAGCCTATACCTTACCCTATAGACTAGCCTATATCTTATATACTAGCCTATAACTTATTTTATAGACTAGCCTGTATATTATCTTATAGACTAGCCTATATCTTATCTTATAGACTAGCCTAAATCTTATCTTATAGACTAGCCTAAATCTTATCTTATAGACTACTATATATATTTTCTTAGACTATATCTTATCTTATAGACTAGCCTATATCTTATCTTATAGACTAGCCTAAATCTTATCTTATAGACTACTATATATATTTTCTTAGACTATATCTTATCTTATAGACTAGCCTATATCTTATCTTATAGACTAGCATATACAGTATATTATCTTAGAGACAAAACTATATCTTATCTTATATACTAGACTATATCTTATAGAATAGCCCCATCCATCAAACTCAACTCTGGACATCAGGCAAGTTCTACTACATTTTCTCATTATTGCTCTCTAATCAGGGACTGATTTAGACCTGGGACACAAGGTGTGTGCAATTAATTATCAGGTAGAACAGAAAGCCAGCAGGCTCCGGACCTCGCAGGGTAAGAGTTGAATACCCCTTGTCTAGCCTATATCGTATCTTAGAGACAAGCTATATCTTATCTTATAGACTAGACAATATCTTATCTTATAGACTAGCCTATATCTTATATACTAACATATACCTTTTTATAGACTATATCTTATCTTATAGACTCACCTATACCTATATACTTATAGACTATGTCTTATAGACTAGCCTATATCTTATCTTAGAGACTAGCCTATATCTTATAGACTAGCATATATATTTTCTTATAGACTATATCTTATTGACTATATATTTTCTTATAGACTAGCATATATCTTAGAGACAAGACTATATCTTATCTTATAGACTAGCCTATATCGTATAGACTAGGCTATATCTTATCTTATAGACTAGCCTATATCTTATAGACTAGCCTATATCTTATAGACTAGCCGATATCTTATAGACTAGCCGATATTTTATTTATTTTCTTACACTATATCTTATAGACTAGATATATATTTTCTTATAGACTGTACTTATCTTATAGACTAGCATGTATATTATCTTAGAGACAAAACTATATCTTATTTTAGAAACAAAACTATATCTTATCTTAGAATCAAAGCTATATCGTATCTTATAGACTAGGCTATATTTTATCTTATAGACCTTAAAGTCTATATATTTGACCTGGAATTTTTCCTGATCAGGTCACATGGTTAGAGAAACCTCAGGTCCCTACAAACACATGACCCACTCTTGATACTGTATTGAATATTCAACAGAAAGGTAGAAACACACTGGCTTCAAACGTGGTGAGGTCAAAACATGTAGCCCTAACGGTCAACGAGACCAGAGAATAATGTTTCCATGTTTTCAGTCGCTGCTCAATGTCCTCCGTGTTTTCAAGCCTGGTATTGCATCCAGATTGGTTTTGGGGGAAATGTATGGCCCACAAAACTCGCAGCACAGCGGAAGTCAAACCTCAAACGACACCCTGGTACTGTAGCGTTATGTTTGACTAGAGCCATTGGGCTGCCATATACTCTAGGTCTCTGGTCAAAGGGAGAGCACTATGGTTACTTGATACACAAGCCCAACACTGTACAGTGATGTACAGTATGATCTGTCTAGGAGTTACTGAACTAAAATACAAATAAATGATCATGTGGTGTGTGTTTACACTTTGACTGTGCACACCGCCTTTATCAGTGTGTGTCTACAAAAGTATGTGAGCATAATGAGTGTGTGTGTGTGTGTGTGTGTGTGTGTGTAGTCCAGCGGTGGCTTTAAGGCGGTGGATGCGTTGGGGCTCCAGCCCATCTGATAGGCTCTCTCCAGGGTTCTCTTGCAGTCCTGCATCACCGTACTGAACCATCAGCCATTCCAACGTCTCCTCATTCGTCTGCAAACACAACAGCAAAACACAAGACGCATTAAAGGCCCAATATGTGACTTTGACTTGTAGTAAGACCGACGGCTGGTTATCGACGACTGTGGCAAAATAGAGGCCATGATCGCAGTTAATCAACATTAGTTTTGGTGTCTGTTCTGTTAATGTCGAGCCTTGATTGGGTATGCACTGCTGAAGCAAAGCAATACGCACTTTTAAGACAGACTTGTTTAACAATGGGCCTGGTAACATGGAACAAACTATCAGTGTGGCGGGCGGGCGGGGAGGGAGGGAGGGAGGGAGGGAGGGAGGGAGGGAGGGAGCTGTCTCTGCCAAGGAGACAGTTGAGGGCCTGACAGCCAAGTCCACCTTAGGCTTTAGTATCTGGTGGTAAAGCACCAGAGCATATCTGTGTCTAAATGATCCTCATGGGAGAATGAGAGGAGGAGGAGAGAGAGAAAAATACGGCGAGAGAAAGTAAGAGTTATCAGAGAGAGAGAGAGAGAGAGAGAAGGAGAGATACAGCGAGAGAAGGAAAGAGTTATCAGAGAGAGAGAGAGAGAGAGAAGGAGAGATAGGGCGAGAGAAAGTAAGAGTTATCAGAGAGAGGAGAGATATGGCGAGAGAAAGTAAGAGTTATAAGAGAGAGAGAGAGAGAGAGAGAGAGAGAGAGAGAGAGAGAGAGAGAGAGAGAGAGAGAGAGAGAGAGAGAGAGTCTGAAAGGGAGCGGGCGTAGAGACAGAAGACAAGCAAGTGTCTTCTAATTAGTCCTATTTTTCATGCTCTATGGGACAGAGGAATAGAACAAGCAGTCAGGAACCTTCCCAGTGGTTCCATCATGAAGGGTGGTGTTCCAGCAAGCAGCCAGGCTGACAGTGAGCAGGCCTAGGAGGACCCAGGAGACCATATGGGTGAGGGGTGTTGACCACAACCCACCCAGGCCAGAACACACCCTGCTGCTGTCATACTCTGGCATCAGTACACTGTCCAGAGGAAATATGTGTAAACACACACACTTCCAACACACACTTCCATGAGAAGAAATACGCTCACGCACTCACACACAACAAGTTTGCCTGAAGAGGGAGTGAGCGAAATACTTATGTCTGAACTAATAACAAAGCTGTGGTCTTCAGTCACTGAAAGCAGTGATTAGTGAATTGAGGTCTGTAGGACTGCTGGTTTCATCCTTCTCTTCTAACCAGCGACTGATTCATAAATGGTTTACCAGGTGAGTGGAATCTCTGGACTGGAGCATCAATGACATTCATAGGGCTGCCAAATTCGAGTGACTTTACCCAAATTCCCAGGTTTTCAAGAAAACTTGGTTGGAAGATTCGTGGAAAAAGGAAGGAAATCCTGATTTTTTAATGGAAAACATATACATTCATAAACCAATTTACTACAAGTGAAAAAAGAACCAATGTGCAACTGGTTTTGACTCCCCACTGGTCGAGAAAAATAATAGCAAAGGAAGAAGTGAAGTTTGTTATGTGTAGTAGAGACTCATTACAGAACTAAATGACAGGCCCTTGATTGCTTTCATAACATATTATGGTATATTGTACTGAGGAGAATAGAACGCTTCCCCCACCAAACCCGTTAATCAGGCCTTAATTACAATTAAGAGGGATCTAAAAAAAAATGGTCCTGTCAATGTGATGGGAGGCCATTACCATCATTAGTGCTAATGTAGTGCGTCGCTGTGCGCAGAGTAAACACGCTTGACACAAAATGGCTCCCAATCAAAGCGCTGAATCATCCGCTAATTGCTAGTTGCTGCAACACTAACACTGTTTGATGTGTAAGTGTGTGTGTAAAAGTATTTAAAAGACCTGTGTGGTTAGTTTTTTTCTTATTTTATGCCTTGGTTCCTGTTCTGTTTTTTTACTGTTAGTCAAGACCAATAAATATACTGGAAAAATTATAAATTAAATATGTTAACTTATATTTATTTCAATGTATTCCAAATTGTGGAGATGTTTACTTTTACAAAAGCCATATCAAGGATTATTTCCATGGGAGATTTTGAGATCCTGCCACTAATGATGTGGACATGAACTTTACACAGGATGCCCTCGAGCAAATCCTAGAGGAGGAGTTATACCTGTCTTTTCCAAAACACATAAATCCAATCCCCTTCTTCTCTATAAAACAAATCCATACCCTCTCTCCAGCTGTATGCCATCCTGATGACATCACCTCACCTTCTTGGTATTTGCGCGCACATACACACACACACACACACATACCCACATACTTTGTATTGTGAGGCAGACACTGTAAAGACAGGAAGGTCACTACTCAGCGCTGGCTGTGTTTTCATGTACTACTCCCTACTCGGTCAAGTCTGAAAGAGACCCATATGATACTGTGTAGGGCCATAATATGATAGAGCATATCGCAATAGACTGGTGCGTTTCATCTTACACACAGATCTGGGATGGCAGCTACACATATCTAGAGTCAGACCTATACTTTGGATATTTTCCTCTTAAGGATCAGACCCTTTTATTCAATTTTCACCTAAAATGACATACCCAAATCTAACTGCCTGTACCTCAGGACCTGAAGCAATGATATGCATATTCTTGATACCATTTGAAAGGAAACACTTTGAAGTTTGTGGAAATGTGAAATTAATGTAGGAGAATATAACACATTAGATCTGGTAAAAGATAATACAAAGACATGTGTTTTTTAGGTTTTCTTTTGTCACATCGCCTTTGAAATGCAAGAGAAGGGACATAATATTACTTAAGAGTCCAGAAGCAATTTAGGTTTTGGCCACTAGATGACAGCAGTGCATGTGCAAAGTTTTAGACTGATCCAATGAACCATTGCATTACTGTTCAAAATGTTGTATCAAGTCTGCCTAAATGTGCCTATTGGTTTATTGATACATTTTAAAGTACAAAACTGTGAACTCTCCTCAAACAATAGCATGCTATTATTTCACTGTAATAGCTACTGTAAATTGAACAGTTGGATTAACAAGAATGTAAGCTTTCTGCCCATATAAGATATGTCTATGTCCTGGGAAATGTTCTTGTTACTTACAACATCATGCTAATCACATTATCCACGTTAGCTCAAGTGTCCCGAGGACTGGAAACAATCCTGTAGAGGTTAACATCAAAGTTGCAGTTCCTGTGGATCTGAGGGGATTTTAATGTTGTCTGACATGACAATGTGCTGCTGTCAGAGTAGAGTAGAGTAGAGTAGAGTAGAGTAGAGTAGAGTAGAGTAGAGTAGTGTAGAGTATAGTGTAGAGTAGAGTAGAGTAGAGTAGATTAGAGAAGACGAGATGAGATGAGAGGAGAGTAGAGTAGAGAAGATAAGACAAGAGTAGAGAAGTGACAGTCAGACCTATTCGATCCCCTATTAAACCCCCCCTCTTTAATTTGGAATAAAGAGATACAACTCTCAAACAGTAACAGAAACTGAAGCGAAAATATTGGGTAAATAATTTCCATATCAATTTAAAATAAAGTCCAATCCTTTTTCCTGAATGAACATTAATCAATGTCCTATATAGTATATCCATGATTTACAGCTCAATAGTGTTTGTAGGCTCTGTGCGTCTCTCTGTGTCTCTGTTTGGCTTTGTGTGTATGTGCTGTTCCTTGGCTTTGCACAGCCATTGTTCAGGCTTGCAGTGATTGGCCGGTAGTAAAGGTGACCTAGGCCTTTCAGGGACTGCTGTGTTGCTGCTCTTCTTTTTACTGCCAAGGGCTTTAAGAGCTGCTCTCACAGGCAAATGCACTCCATCACCATGTAAAATATACATGTACCGCTAGCACCGGGCCTTTCGCAAGTAACCACACCACCAAAACACCTCGTAAAGATGCCGCTGAACGGTGGCACCACGACGTCCCTGGGAGAGAGGGGCTCGTAAATCGATAATCTGATACACAAACAAAAGATGCATGTCAGGACAGAAGGACTAAGATGGTGCTGCAAGAGCAGCCTGATTGCTAAAGCAGAGGCAGATCTGGCAACCTGGAGTGATCCTGAGTCTCAGAGAAAAAGGTGAGAATAAATTATGGTGGATAAAGAAAGGAGTAAAATAATACCTGGTAAACAGTATGTTCCCTCAGACATTAATCCATAGAGAACACGGAACACATGGAACCCCATGTTCCCCGAATGGGTTTAAAATACAATCACCTCAGTGCAGTAAAACAGAGCAGATATCCAGAAGGAAAAAAAGGTTTAAGATGAAGACAAATGGAGTTTGCATTTACCAGATTAATCCGAAATGGACTGCAACTCAAAACATCCTTCCATTTGTACCGTTCATTATGCTCTCTCTGTTAACAAAGAAGAAGACCAACAATATCAACACTAAAGCCTCTGTCCACTTCCATCCACATAGTGCATCACTCACCCACTAAATACATTTGGGGTAAATGTTTCAAAAGGGCCTTTTAAGCACCTGAAGAATGCTGTGCATCAGATATCTTAGTAAAAGCCGATTTAAACAAGCTGGATTTATAGTGGCCCTAAAAGTGTCAGCAGGAAAAGCTGCAGTTGTAAAGTTTCTAAACGAGTGACTGGACAGACTGACGGCAGATACTTTTCTGTCTCTAATAAGAGTTCTGCAGAGAAGGGAGTAGAAGGAAGGAGGAAGGGAGAGAAAGGAGAGGAGGGCGGAAGGCAACAAGTGTGAAAAGTACAGACATGGTTGTGAATTGCACATGAAGGGGCATAACATGCTATGAAAAGAAGTTGGCATTTCACAAGCAGAGTATATCTTCATAATATACTCTGCTTGTGACTCTGTAGCACCTGTAGTCCAGGTCTGGTCCTCCTCACCAGATCACACCCCTGAGCAACGTCTCGCTCTCCCTCCCGCGCACGCGCGCAGGCAGGCAGGCAGGCAGGCAGGCAGGCAGGCAGGCAGGCAGGCAGGCAGGCAGGCAGGCAGGCAGGCACGCACGCACACACACCTGTACAGCATCAGTGTGAGTGCCAGCCTCAGTGACAGAGACAGAGGTAAAGCTCTGTGGGTCAGCGAGGGGTTGGAGCAGCTATGTAAGTAAACCCTCCACTCCATCATGTGTGACAAAGGGAACCCGGGGAATGTGTTCGGGGCAACCCCCAATTTCTCCCAGCACGCCTGGTTTGTTATCTACACAGGGAATAAGGCATGTCAAGACCCAAGAGGCCATAGACTGGCCCAGAGAAATAGATGGCTTTAGCATGGCTGAACACAACAGCTTTTTTCCTCACAGTGTTTTATACTGTATGTTCAGGAGTAAAACACGTACTCACACATACCAACACACACACACATTCTCTGACAACGTGGTACAAATTCACTATCGTCATTGTAAATAACAATTTGTTCTTAACTGACTTGCCTAGTTAAATAAAGGTTAAATAAAAAAATAAAAAGTATTAATGTACAACTCACTTAAATCGTCAACTCACTTAAAAATAGAAAAGTATAATGTTAGAATAGAGCACATTAACATTGTAAAACATGCATCCTAACCAGAAGTAACTACTTATATAAAAAAAAAATACTTACATCAAATAAGTCCTGGTTCTGTCATTGATGTAATAAAGTAACGTCTGTTTAATTTGTCATACCTGTATGTACTTTCCACATATTATTATTGTTATTATTATTATGTACTTTTCCCAAGCTACTATTGGAGATTAGTGACTTTGAATTACATTATAACATCTTCAATCATAACAGGCTGATAAGATTGGAAGATGTAAAAAAATGGGAGTAAAATTGAGTAGTGTGTCGTGCATCGCTACTTCACAGGAGAGTAATTTGAACGTAAACATGTATTCTTTTATCAAAATGCATTTTGAGGAAAAAATTGATTCTGGAAGATATTAACTTTCATGTGCCTTAATAACAAACTTGTATGCCATCTGTAAATATGAATACAATTGTTAAATTACGAGCCTAGTTGGTTTAGCCACAGTAAAAGACAGGAACCTTCCCGCTAGCCATGATTGGCTGAGATAATGGTTGGGCTTGACATGCCTACAGATGATTGGTTTGCCATGTAGCACACTTCTGTCTATAACATGAGCTGCTCAGTATGTGTAGGTAATATTTTCTAACACAGCTTTTTTGAAAGATATCACAAAGAACTGCATAAGTGTTGCTAATGCTCTCCACTTTCTGGAGGACCAAGTATTGAAATCAGTGGATTGCCCGGTGGAAGCAGAGTATGATAGCTAAGGAGAAGGAGGGAATTCTGGCATTTGATTGCAAATAATGTGGAGGGACTAGCGAGAGAGAGAGAGAGAGAGTACTGTCAACCTAACAGACCTGTTGACTAGAGAGAGAGAGAGAGAGAGAGAGAGAGAGAGAGAGAGAGAGCGAGCACCCGGACTCTAGAATCTGAAGTCAAATGTCTACTGTTTGCTGATGATCTGGTGCTTCTGTCACCAACCAAGGAGGGCCTACAGCAGCACCTAGATCTTCTCTACAGATTCTGACAGACCTGCACAAAAAAAACTATACATACCTCGACCTAAACATCAGCGCCACAGGTAACTTCCACAAAGCTGTGAAAGATTTGAGAGACAAAGCAAGAAGGGCCTTCTATGCCATCAAAAGGAACATAACATTTGACATAACAAAGAATACTTGAATGGGTTCTTGGCAATTTCTCGCATGAATTAGCCTTCATTTCTCAGAACAAGACTAGACTGACGAGTTTCAGAAGAAAGTTCTTTGTTTCTGGCCATTTTGAGCCTGTAATCGAACCCACAAATACTGTTCCTCCAGATACTCAACTAGTCTAAAGGAGGCCAGTTTTATTGCTTCTTTAATCAGCACAACAGTTTTCAGCTGTGCTAACATAATTGCCAAAGGGTTTTCTAATGATCAATTAGCCTTTTAAAATGCTAAACCTGGATTAGCTAACACAACGTGCCATTGGAACACAGGAGTGATGTTTGCTGATAATGGGCCTCTGTACGCCTATGTACTGTAGATATTCCATAGAAGATCAGCCGTTTCCAGCTACAATAGTCATTTACAACATTAGCAATGTCTACACTGTATTTATGATCAATTTGATGTTATTTTAATGGACAAAAAATGTGCTTTTCTTTCAAAAACAAGGATATTCCGAAGTGACCCCAAACATTTGAACGGTAGTGTATATAGCCAAGTTATCGTTACTCATTGTGTATTTATTATTACGTGTTTTACTTTTCTATTATTTTTCTATTGTCTTTCTCTCTTTATTGTTGGGAAGGGCCCTTAAGTAAGCATTTGACTGCTAGTTCACACCTGTTGTTAACAAGGCATGTGACAAATACAATATTATTTGATTTGAGCCGCAGGCTTCACTTGATCTCAACAGTCTGATCTCTGTTTTTTCACACAGACACACACACACACACACACAGACACACACACGATCACATGGACACACATACACACACACGATCACATGGACACACATACACACACACGATCACATGGACACACATACACACACACACACACACACACACACACACACGATCACACAGACACGATCACACAGACACACACACACACGATCACATGGACACACACACACTATCGCACAGACACACACACACACACACACACACAGAAACGATCACAAGGACACACAATCACACAATCACACATGCACACACTGACACATGCACACAGAGGGACACACACACAATCACACAGACACACACACATGCACGGACACAAAAAGCTCCGGAAGCTAGTAGGAACAGATTCCATTGCAGCTTACTGGGGTCATGGACATGAGGAATTCCATAAGGAAAGTGACAACAGGGCTATTGTGTTGGAGTTACATTAGCCCAGCACACGGCCCCTTTAAATGCCCCAGTGCCCCAAGAACCAACACAAGGACACCCTGACCCTGTCCCTTCAAAGGGCTTCATGTTAGATTTGGTTCATTAAAAAATGCTAGCGGCCATGACAGAATTCAAATGTGTGTTGGTTTTCGGGGTCGGGTTTGATGTGGGTGTCTTTTGTGTGTGTTCGCAGGTGGGAAGAGTTAGTCAAATTATTTCGCCAATTAACTTGCGACCGTGGCAAAATTTATTTGACTTTTTATAGCCTATCTCCGGGGCTAGTTCCGGGTTGTCAATACATTACGCCATGTAAATGACAATATTTTCATGTTGCACACATTTTAGTTATCCTTAACTGCTTTCAATATTTGTATATACATTTCCACAATTTAGTTGGTTTGAGGTTTTTAAGTCATTGAAATTTGTAGCTATTGGAATTTTAACATATTGTCCCATGTACATTGTGTAATTTACTGATGGTCCTTAACTAGCCCCATAGGGATATCTAAAGTCAACCCAAATTGACCATGGGCATTATGATCAGTCGTGTGCAGCTGTGCCCAGAATTGATTATCACTTGTGTGCTGCCAGCTGTGGGCTTGGTTGAAACAAACCCAACCTTAATTTACCCTGTAAAAACGTACACAACCTTGCTTGGGCTTGTCTAGAAGAGCGCGAGAGAGAGAGAGAGCGCGCCCGAGAGAGAGCGAGAGAGACAGTGAAAGAGAGAGAGAGAGAGAGCAAAACAGAGAGAGAGAGAGACAGAGAGAGAGACAGAGAGGTAGCGAAACAGAGAGCGAAACAGAGAGAGAGAGAGAGAGAGAGAGAGAGAGAGAGAGAGAGAGAGAGAGAGAGAGAGAGAGAGAAAGAGAGAGAGAGACAGACAGAGACAGAGACAGAGACAGAGAGATACAGAGACAGAGACAGAGACAGAGAGACAGAGAGAGAGACAGAGAGAGAGAGAGAGAGAGAGAGAGAGAGAGAGAGAGAGAGAGAGAGAGAGAGAGAGAGCAAAACAGAGAGAGAGAGAGACAGAGAGTGAGCGAAACAGAGAGAGAGAGAGAGAGAGAGAGACAGAGACAGAGACAGAGACAGACAGCCTTCTGAAGGACACAGCTGAGATTCCTTTCACATTGTAAGTGGACTGTGTCTGTCTTTCACTCTTTTACCCTCTCCATTGCTCTTTCTCTCTCCGTCTCTTTCTTTCGCTACTGCCCTTTAAAAATAAGATGAAGAGATGAGGAGGGGGTCTTCAGTTAATACTGCCAATCAATACCCTTCCATACAGCGGGATGAGATTTAAGATTACACCGCTGACCGCACACAGCAAATGACTCCATCACTCCGTAAACCTTCAACTTCAAGCCTAACCAAAGCTTAGAGAATAAGAGAACCAAGGTGGTGGGAGAGAGAAGGAATGTCAAGTCAATGTTACGAACAAATTTAGCTCTGATATATTAGACCTATGAAAATAAACATACAATTTCCAGGACATGAATATACCAGTGTAGATGTATACAGCAATAGGTAATGTAGGAAGTTGTCATTCTTGTCAAGTCCTTTCATTCTTGTTCACAAACATAGACCATGTCATATATCATCTTATTCTCTTTATTTTGAAGCTTCCTATGGAATAACAAGAACTGTCCAATAGCCTTGAAGCTCTGTATGGAATAACAAGAACCGTCCAATAGCCTTGAAGCTCTGTATGGAATAACAAGACCCGTCCAATAGGCTTGAAGCTCTGTATGGAATAACAAGAATTGTCCAATGGGCTTAAAGCTCTGTATGGAATAACACAAACTGCCCAATAGGCTTGAAACTCTGTATGGAATAACAAGAACCGTCCAATAGGCTTGTTGACCTCAAAAGCACCTTTCAGAAAAACTTATTGAAACTTTACACATAATTCACCCTTTTTTCCAAGCCTCAAGTCTCTCAACAATTACTGTAGTGTTTGTGTCTGCAAATTGCTGAATATCTCTCTCTAGTCATAACAGAGGTATGCATCAGCCAAGCAGCCATATTGATTATGATGTCTATGGTTTTAACAAGGTCCGTGTGGTCCCTCTGTATGGGATTACACTGTGCATCTGCCTTTACCACTCTCTACATTTCTCTCTATATATATTTTTTTCTCTCTCTCTCGCTCTCTCTCTTGGGACTTGAGAGCAATGTTATTATTTTCCTTGTCCTGGTTCACGCTGATTCAGGGAGTGTGCCTTAGTTCTGTTCCAGCACCAGAAATATTTGTTTTCACTCTAAATAAGGAGAAGAGAGGACAGGAGAGGGGAGGACAGGAGAGGATAAGAGAGGACAGGAGAGGACAGGAGAGGATAAGAGAGGACAGGAGATGACAGGAGAGGACAGGAGAGGAATGGACAAGAGAGGGGAGGACAGGAGAGGATAAGAGAGGAGAGGAGAGGAGAGGAGAGGAGAGGAGAGGAGAGGAGAGGAGAGGAGAGGAGAGGAGAGGAGAGGAGAGGAGAGGAGAGGAGAGGAGAGGAGAGGAGAGGAGAGGAGAGGAGAGGAGAGGAGAGGAGAGGAGAGGAATGGACAGAAGAGGGGAGGACAGGAGAGGAGAGGAGGGGAGAAGAGAGGACAGGAGAGGACAGGAGAGGATAGGTGAGGACAGGAAAGAACAGAAGATCAGAAGAGAGGAAAGAAAAGGAGATGTAAAGTAAGCTGTGAAAACATATTCTAATAAAAACATTCCATTTAGGAACACTCAGGAACACATAGATGGAATCCCTCAGATAATATGTCAACAGTTGTGTGTGTTTGTGTGTGCTCCAGTGTGTAGATTGGCTGTGAAATCACTGACACCTTTTTCAATTTGGCGGCCAGACAAAGCAGTTGTAAACGTTATTACTGAAAGAGACCGACCTAGCAATGTTGCTCAAAACCTCCACTAAAACATCACAGGTTATGTTTGTTACTCAACCGCAAAATACACAAGGGCCGGGAATGTCTTTAACTAGCTTAGGCATTGTCCTTCAGAAAAATCCATCATGTTCCATTTTAAAAGTGGAATAGGACAGAAATAGTGTTGAGGCAGAGAGAGAGAGATGCCATTCCAGTGAGGACTGAGAGGCCATGTGAAGAGCCTGCAGTTCTGAGGAGCATCCTCTGACATATGGGCTACTTGTGGCTAAAATTGATCCGTTTCTATGAAGATAAAAGGAAGACACTTCTCCACGGGTCTTTCAGCTCCCTACATCAAAGCCTGGCAGGCAGACAGAGCTAAAAGAGAACAAAATGAATCGATTTGATTATTTTGGGTGAGTCTGGATCAATAGCATTCTTTCTCTCCCCGTCAGGCCGTGGTGGTTTGGCCCTTATGGCAGCGGGGTAATGAGTGGAGGCAGGCGGAGCTCGTCATTCCCCAGACCCTAGGGGGGTTTGATCTCAATGCCCCATTCTAAACTGTGTTAACAGCAAATAGCACAAATTCCACTGAGGGACAGTAACTCGACACATCCATTTTGAAGTACACAATCACACATACACGCACCAGACCAGACACAAAGGAAGACACAGAGACGGAGAAACAGACAGACACACGCACACACAGACCCATTCACACTGAGTATAACACATATTCACAAAAGATAAATCTAGGTCACAATTTGAATCAACTTTGAGTGAAAACAAGCTAGAATCTTAATTTCGGTGAAAGTCAACTGTTTCACCAGCTCCCAGACTATAACATCCATCCAGTGAGGAAGTGTGTTTATATAATGGTGGAAATGGATCCTTCACACCGCCAGTACCATATGGTCCCTGTTAAAAGTCCTGTGAATTCTACACATTCTGGGTTCTAGGACTGGTCCACATTGTGAGAGGCTACAGGGGGTGAAGGGGTTCTAGGACTGATACACATTGTGAGAGGCTACAGGGGGTGGAGGGGTTCTAGGACTGATACACATTGTGAGATGCTACAGGGGGTGAAGGGGTTCTAGGACTGATACACATTGTGAGATGCTACAGGGGGTGAAAGGGTTCTAGGACTGATACACATTGTGAGATGCTACAGGGGGTGAAGGGGTTCTAGGACTGATACACATTGTGAGATGCTACAGGGGGTGGAGGGGTTCTAGGACTGATACACATTGTGAGATGCTACAGGGGGTGAAGGGGTTCTAGGACTGATACACATTGTGAGAGGCTACAGGGGGTGGAGGGGTTCTAGGACTGATACACAAGAAGGCACACCCCACTGTCCTGAATGACTTCAGACCTGTAGCGCTAACATCCCACATCATGAAGACCCTGGAAAGGTTAGTCCTCGCTCACTTCAGACCCCTGGTGTGTACATCACTGGACCCCCTGCAGTTCGCATACCAGTGCAACATCGGGGTGGATGATGCAACACAGAGGCCCGCCAGGGAACATATTCAGCCATTCACCCATACTATGCAATGTCTTTCTTGTATTTTTATACTTTTTCATAGTGCTGCACTATGTATCATGTATCGTGTATCTGTCTTTTGTGTATTTTTGTTCTGTCATTTTGCACCTGCCATGTGTTTTTTTGTAGCTGCTTTCCCCTCTGGGATCAATAAAGTATCTATCTATCTATCTATCTATCTATCTATCTATCTATCTATCTATCTATCTATCTATCTATCTATCTATCTATCTATCTATCTATCTATCTATCTATCTATCTATCTATCTATCTATCTATCTATCTATCTATCTATCTATCTATCTATCTATCTATCTATCTATCTATCTATCTATCTATCTATCTATCTATCTATCTATCTATCTATCTATCTATCTATCTATCTATCTATCTATCTAACTAACCCTTCTTTACATTACTCTCTCACTCAATCTCCAACCTTTCTCTCCACATTACTCTCTCTCTCTCTCACTCTCCAACCCTTCTCTCAACATTACTCTC
Source organism: Thymallus thymallus (assembly GCA_023634145.1). Classification (NCBI taxonomy): domain Eukaryota; kingdom Metazoa; phylum Chordata; class Actinopteri; order Salmoniformes; family Salmonidae; genus Thymallus; species Thymallus thymallus. The sequence goes on along the minus strand of CM042402.1, from coordinate 8,815,746 downwards.
TCGCTTGCTCTCCAACCCTTCTCTCTATCTCACTCTCCAACCCTTCTCGCTACCTTACTCTCTCTCTCCAACCCCTCCCTCTCTCTCTCCAACCCCTCCCTCTCCCTCTCTCTCAAGGGTAGAGAGCAGAAGGCCTCCAAACCACACAATGAAGATACTTTAATAAACTCCTCCAGATGAGGACAAGGCTCTCTGCTATATTTACACTTGGTCCAGAACGAATACAGTACAGCACAATATATGATTATCACTCTGAGTGAACAGCCCTCTGAGAGCCCCGTGCTCAGCTGAGGAAATTGAGTCGTCACTATATAAGAATCCCTGGCCCAAGAGCCATATATTTATAATATACAGTACATAAAATAAAAATACATTCATATAAAAATATGCCACTGCCCGTCCCTAACTAAGCAGCCATGTTTACCATGCTGAGGTCACTACAGCTCTCACCACTGACCTTACACTGCTGTAGAAGAGTATAGACATGGATATCTAGTCTTAGGGAAAGAGGGGTGGAGAGAGGTATGAGGAGAGGGATGAGAGAAAACACTGTGCTGCTGAGAGGGAGGGATGGATGGATAGAGAAATACAGGAGATGTGATGAAGACATTGAAGTGAGGTATGGTGTGAAATTGGGCAAGGGGAAGTCTATGGGATGAAAGGAAGGATGGTGAAATTGCCTGATGACTCAAACTGAACTCTTCCGCTGCTCTATGTTCGCTAAATACTTCAGTCAGACCGTTGAAGTCGTATATGGTGACGTCAGAAGGAGGGGTGTTGTACAAAACAAAGTCATCAGTGATTGGATCATCTCTAACCAATCAGAGTATCAAAGCCCATTACGAATTTTCAAAACGTCACTTTACCCACATGTCTTATGGCCCTCGGTTTCTGCGCCTGCTACATTAGGTTAGCGTTGAATTTGTTTTTAACTGACTTGCCTAGTTAAATAAAGGTTAAATAAATAAAATAAATAAATAAATGAGGGACTAAGGTGAATGGAGGGCATGGTCACACCTGCTCTACATGGGGAGAATAGACACCTCCTTTCTCTCCCACAGTGTCAACATAAAACCCATCTCTATATCCTGTTTATCTTCCAAAAGCTTCATATACTGTCGATTATCATCCAAAAGCTTCATATACTGTCGATTATCATCCAAAAGCTTCATATACAGTCGATTATCGTCCAAAAGCTTCATATACTGTCGATTATCATCCAAAAGCTTCATATACTGTCGATTATCATCCAAAAGCTTCATATACAGTCGATTATCGTCCAAAAGCTTCATATACAGTCGACTGCTCTTCCTCTATCTCCCTGTGTGTGACCTGATCATCAGCAGCTCTCCTCTCCACAAACTTGGGCTCACCAAACAAACCAACGTTAGGCACAATAACAGCCTAGGGCTTGATTTAGCCTAATCCCCACGCCTCTACAAACTGCCCAATCTACTGGCTTCATTTGCAATGCTAAACATGCTTCCAGGGCACAGAGACTAAGAACAGCTACAAAACAAAGAGAGTCTTCTTCCTGTATGGCCTTGCACTGTATGACCTTGAAGACCGAACACGTCTCTACCTCTCCAGGAAAGCATCTTCTTCTGGGCTTCCACTGTTCACAGCCCATTGAATAACTAATACATTTCTAATACCGCAAATGATTGCTCCACTTAGTGGAATTAACTCTAAATAAATAAATATATTTATTTATATTTCCAACAGACCAATAATGTGAGTATCAATTACATTTCTCTCTGGAGTATGATCATTGCAATAGAGATACAGTTACCTTATTGTTTAATGTAGTCATTTGCAGCAAAAGTTGCAATCCTGTGTGTGTGTGTGTCTGTGTGTGTGTGTGTGTGTGTGTGTGTGTGTGTGTGTGTGTGTGTGTGTGTGTGTGTGTGTGTGTGTGTGTGTGTGTGTGTGTGTGTGTGTGTGTGTGTATGTGTGTGTGTGTGTGTGTGTGTGTGTGTGTGTGCGTGTGTGTGTGTGTGTGAGAGAGAGAGAGTGAGAGAGAGCTTATGGGCCTACGTGACCAACCTCATCCCTCCAGTCCTGCCCAGCCGTTCCCTCATTCCTTCATTGTAATGCCTATGTGTGTGGCTATAGATATTGATTGTAAGGTCACAGGAGGAGAGGGTCCAGCTAAATTGCCATAGAGACTAATTGATCACCTGTGCTGTAAAGTACTTACCCTTTATTACACAGAGATAAATATGATCCATGTAGACCCTGTCCTATATAATGATGTTAACATGGACCACTTCATCAGTGAGAGCTCCCAAAGGTCCCTCCATAGTCCTCTATACATGTATTACATAAATATTCATCTTTATTACACATACAGTGGGGAGATACAAGTATTTGATACACTGCCGATTTTGCAGGTTTTCCTACTTACAAAGCATGTAGAGGTCTGTAATTTTTTATCATCGGTACACTTCAACTGTGAGAGACGGAATCTAAAACAAAAATCCAGAAAATCACATTGTATGATTTTTAAATAATTAATGTACATTTTATTGCATGACATAAGTATTTGATCACCTACCAACCAGTAAGAATTCCGGCTCTCACAGACCTGTTAGTTTTTCTTTAAGAAGCCCTCCTGTTCTCCACTCATTACCTGTATTAACTGCACCTGTTTGAACTCGTTACCTGTATAAAAGACACCTGTCCACACACTCAATCAAACAGACTCCAACCTCTCCACAATGGCCAAGACTAGAGAGCTGTGTAAGGACATCAGGGATAAAATTGTATACCTGCACAAGGCTGGGATGGGCTACAGGACAATAGGCAAGCAGCTTGGTGAGAAGGCAATAACTGTTGGCGCAATTATTAGAAAATGTAAGAAGTTCAAGATGACGGTCAATCTCCCTCGGTCTGGGGCACCATGCAAGATCTCACCTCGTGGGGCATCAATGATCATGAGGAAGGTGAGGGATCAGCCCAGAACTACACGGCAGGACCTGGTCAATGACCTGAAGAGAGCTGGGACCACAGTCTCAAAGAAAACCATTAGTAACACACTACGCTGTCATGGATTAAAATCCTGCAGCGCACGCAAGGTCCCCCTGCTCAAGCCAGCGCATGTCCAGGCCCGTCTGAAGTTTGCCAATGACCATCTGGATGATCCAGAGGAGGAATGGGAGAAGGTCATGTGGTCTGATGAGACAAAAATAGAGCTTTTTGGTCTAAACTCCACTCGCCGTGTTTGGAGGAAGAAGAAGGATGAGTACAACCCCAAGAACACCATCCCAACCGTGAAGCATGGAGGTGGAAACATCATTCTTTGGGGATGCTTTTCTGCAAAGGGGACAGGACGACTGCACCGTATTGAGGGGAGGATGGATGGGGCCATGTATCGCGAGATCTTGGCCAACAACCTCCTTCCCTCAGTAAGAGCATTGAAGATGGGTCGTGGCTGGGTCTTCCAGCATGACAACAACCCGAAACACACAGCCAGGGCAACTAAGGAGTGGCTCCGTAAGAAGCATCTCAAGGTCCTGGAGTGGCCTAGCCAGTCTCCAGACCTGAACCCAATAGAAAATCTTTGGAGGGAGCTGAAAGTCCGTATTGCCCAGCGAAAGCACCGAAACCTGAAGGATCTGGAGAAGGTCTGTATGGAGGAGTGGGCCAAAATCCCTGCTGCAGTGTGTGCAAACCTGGTCAAGAACTACAGGAAACGTATGATCTCTGTAATTGCAAACAAAGGTTTCTGTACCAAATATTAAGTTCTGCTTTTCTGATGTATCAAATACTTATGTCATGCAATAAAATGCTAATTAATTACTTAAAAATCATACAATGCGATTTTCTGGATTTTTGTTTTAGATTCCGTCACTCACATTTGAAGAGTACCCATGATACGAATTACAGACTTCTACATGCTTTGTAAGTGGGAAAACCTGCAAAATCGGCAGTGTATCAAATACTTGTTCTCCCCACTATAGATACATTTATGCCTTTACAGCATAGGGTCAATCCCTAGTTCTATATTATACATCTTTTTAAGATAGATATTATGATACGTGATTATGTCAATGTAGGGATCTACACAGAGTGGACAAAACATTAGGGACACCTTCCTAATATTCAGGAAACAGCCTCAATTCGTCAGGGCATGGACTCTACAAGGTGTCGAAAGCATTCCACAGGGATGCTGGTCCATGTTGACTGCAATGCTTCCCAAAGTTGTGTCAAGTTGGCTGGATGTCCTATGGGTGGTGGACCATTCTTGATACACACTGGAAACTGTTGAGTGTGAAAAACCCAGCAGCGTTGCAGTTCTCGACACACTCAAACCAGTGTGCCTGGCACCTACTACCATACTCCATTTAAAGACACTTAAATCTTTTGTCTTGCCCATTCACCCTCAAAATGGCACACATACACAATCCATGTCTCAATTGTCTCATGGCTTAAAAATCCTTCTTTAACCTGTCTCCTCCCCTTCATCTACACTGATTGAAGTGGATTTAACAAGTGACATCAATAAGGGATCATAGCTTTCACCTGGATTCACCTGGTCAGTCTATGTCATGGAAAGAGTTCCTAATCTTTTGTGCACTCAGAGTAAGTCTCAGCGCTGATATAGGATTGACACTTTATTATTAGATCAAGAGGACATTACATTGATGTCCTCTTCCCCCCTCATACACCAGCACACACTGGGCACAGGGGGCAGTGGCTTATGGACATCACACACACTCTCCGCTGGACACTTTTTAATTGGTCATCCTCTGACCTGGACGCTGATGGCCTCACATCACGTGTGTGCGCACACACACACACACACACACACACACACACACACACACACACACACACACACACACACACACACACACACACACACACACACACACACACACACACACACACACAGGTAACTACCAAAATAACGGAAACCCCAAAATAAAGTGTCTTAATAGGGCATTGGGCCACCACAAGCCGCCAGAACAGCTTCCAATGCCTTGGCATATATTCTACAAGTGTCTGGAAGTATTGGAGGGATGCAACACCATTCTTCCACAAGAAATTCCATAATTTGGTGTTTTGTTGATGGTGGTGGAAAACCCTGTCTCAGGGCGCCGCTCCAGAATCTCCCATAAGTGTTCGATTGGAATGAGATCTGGTGACTGAGGCAGCCATGGCATATGGTTTACATCGTTTTCATGCTCATCAAACCATTCACTGACCACTCATGCCCTGTGGATGGAGGCATTGTCATCCATAGCCATGGTAGCCAAAATAATGGCCTGCCAAGCATTTTTATACATTACCCTAATTATGATGGGATGCTAACTGCTTCATTAACTCAGGAACCACACCTGTGTGGAATTACATGCTTTCAATATACTTTGAATCCCTCATTTACTGCTGTTTCCGTTAGTTTACCTGTAGGTGTCACATGAATATGTCCCTGTATTGTCTTACCTTGTCACATCTCATGAGGCCCAGGTAGCGCGGTGACTTTATGCTCTTAGCGATCTGTGTAGCTTCCTGGCCAGTGATCTCTGTGGTACTCCTGTACTTTCCGATCGCTTTCAGAGCTATGGAGACAGAGAGGAAATAAACACGTCAGTTATGGAGCCAAACGCTTCTTGACTTGAAAGAGAGAGAGGAAGAGATAGGGAGAGAGAGAGATGTGTATGTTTATTTTACTTTCCCTTTTGCACTATTTGCACACTGTATATTGCCATAATATGACATTTGTGAGTGTAATGTTTACTGTTAATTCTTTATTGTTTATTTCACTTTTGTTTATTATCTATTTAACTTGCTTTGGCAACTTAAACATATGTTTCCCATGCCAATAAAGCCCCTTGAATTGAATTGAAATTGAAGTGAAAGAGAAGGAGGGAGAATGTATAATCAGTCCTCTGGTTTCTTCTGGGTGACGGTATGGATAATAAAAAGCTGTCTACTATACCACAGCTGAATCCACAGATGACATGACGATTACGAACAGACTACACACACGCACGCAAGTAACGCAAACAAGCCCACGCATGCACAGGCACACAGATTCCTCTAAAATAAACTAGGACAATTCATAATGAATGAAGCAGGGTTCGGTCAATTCTGAATTGAGTTACGAATTGGTCTTTAAGAGAGAGAGAGAGAGAGAGAGAGAAAGAAAGAGGCCTAAAGACAGGGTGCCAAGGTAAAGAGGGGCATCATGCCAGAGGGTACAACAACTGTCTGACGCTGTCTGTCTGTGTGTGTGTGTGTGTGTGTGTGTGTGTGTGTGTGTGTGTGTGTGTGTGTGTGTGTGTGTGTATTACTGTGCTTGTAGTAAAACACAGACCTCTCATTTTGGACCATGGACCTTTTTGTTTCTTAGTAGGACAGTTTGAATAGTCTCAGTGTGTTTGTAAACGATCACACACTCACACATGCAAGGTCTGTCCTTTCCAATCAATCCCCAACCTGTCAATTTCCGGGCAGATGGAGAAGTGGAGTGCTGCTCTGTGATCGATTAGGAGAGTCTTGGCTTTGTTCTCTACACACTCACGCCATCACTACTGAGTGAAGGATGAGAGGGGGATGAAAGAGGGATGAAAGAAGAGGTGAAAGACAAAGTCAGCCTTTGACTGCACGCTCTCTTATGTACTTACCCTTAATGTTGTTTTCCCTGAAAAAATTGATCTAAATTGCCTTCCTCTCCGCTCACCCCAAAAAAGTTAAAACTTGTGATGCTCGGAGCCGGAGCGCGCTGCTTATATCACGGCGCCACCGCAGTTCACAATGCTCTAGCAAGCCATGAGAATACTTGATGACGGTTGATGGAAACGTTGTTTTCATTATTTCGTTTTAAGCCTTCCCCAAACCACAGCCCTAACCTTAAGGACAAGAATGAATGCCTAAACTGTTAACCTTTGAGTTGTTTCTCTTTCAACCCTGAAACTATGATGAATTAACCATGTTACCACACAGAATTATTGCAACAGAAATGGAAGTTCATCCATAATATGTCAAATTTAGATATTTTTGCAAAGATGACCCCAGGAGCCTAAGTATACGTGAACCACTGCGTATCTAAGAAGGAAACATTAGATGTTTTTGTTGTTGCCTGATTACAGTGAGACACTACTCTTCTAGATGCAGTGGCCCCTCTAATGCTAACACGTGTACTATAGGAAGACCGGAAACAATACCCTCATACTATAGGAAGACCGAAAACAATACCCTCATACTATAGGAAGACCGAAAACAATACCCTCATACTATAGGAAGACCGAAAACAATACCCTCATAATATAGGAAGACCGAAAACCCTGTTCCTGGACAGCTAACGTCCAGTAGGTTTTAACTCCAACCCTGTTCCTGGAGAGCTACTGTCCAGTAGGTTTTAACTCCAACCCTGTTCCTGGAGAGCTACTGTCCAGTAGGTTTTAACTCTAACCCTGTTCCTGGAGAGATCCGTCCTGTAGGTTTTAACTCCAATCCTGTTCCTGGACAGCTAACGTCCAGTAGGTTTTAACTCCAACCCTGTTCCTGGAGAGCTACTATCCAGTAGGTTTTAACTCTAACCCTGTTCCTGGAGAGCTCCGTCCTGTAGGTTTTAACTCCAACCCTGTTCCTGGAGAGATCCATCCTGTAGGTTTTAACTCCAACCCTGTTCCTGGAGAGATCCATCCTGTAGGTTTTAACTCCAACCCTGTTCTTGGACAGCTACCGTCCTGTAGGTTTTAACTCCAACCACGACCATATTATGCACTTTCCCCCTTCATTTGCTTTCTTACCCGGCCCTAGGTTACACTGTGAATCCATGAGAACGTATCTGTGTGCATCTCTGCAACACAATATTTGGAAGGTGATCCTAATCTTTGGTATACTCAGTGTATATGTGTGTGTATCTTTCCAGAGATGGCGCCAGGCCACAGATAACCAGGAGTGGGTGATGTATGGTTTTTATTATTCATTTTAACTGTAGGAGTTGATTTGGTCCAGAGTGAAAATGGCTCTACTCTCTTTGTGCCCTGAGGGGAGGCTATTGTAGATTGTACTGTACACACTGACTGTATGGAGAGAGAGAGATCTACAGAGAAGATCAACTTGCCACACTGGGTTCAGAGAAGCGAAGCAACACAAATACATACACACACACGTCTGCATTCACTCTCTAACACACACACACCCACACACACACACATGCACAGACACACACACATACGAAACCACAGACACCCACACACACACATACACACACAGAACCACACACACACACTTACACACACACACACATGGAACCACAGACATATAAACACACACACACACACACACACACACACACAGAAACTAAGGCAAATACACCCAAGCAAACCATGACAAATTTACTCAGACCACATCTCTCTAACACAATTCCAATAAGCAAGGGGAACTAAAACTAATTTGTCTGTGATAGTATTACTCAGATACACATTCCATATGTAAGGTAACGCGTGCACACTCAAACACACAGACAAGTGAACAGCCATACACCCGGACAAACACAATTACATTTTCGGTCAATATTAAACTAGTAGAAATCCATGAGGTCATTCTTCTCAACCATCATGAGATAGAGGATTCTGCCAAAAGACAAACCTGAACATTCTTTCATTTTCTCTCAACTCATTATAAAGATATACGGCCTGTCTTAACGAAATATATGACCCAGATGTATCATTAATGTAAGGGGAGAGTAGGGAAACATATGCTTATACAAATAAATACACACAGAAGCAACACAGTAACACACACACACACACACACACACACACACACACACAGTAACACACAGACACAGTAACACACAGACACAGTAACACACAGACACAGTAACACATACGCAAAACACACAACACGAACGTAAATAGACAGTATATATAAATGGACTGAGGATTGGTCTGAGATTTCTGTGGATTCCAATTAAGATCCTATGAAAAATTACGAATGACACATGAATTGTTTTTATTCAGGAAGCCACCAACTCTGTTTTCTGGAAACCTTGCATGCTCAGTTACTGCTAGATAGAGATCACTTGTGGCTCAGTAGACTAGGAGGGTAAGTGACATACCAAACCCAGATAAGCACCTCATTCCAGAGAATACTTTTAGTAGCGCAGGCACATCTAAATATTTGTATTTATTTCATTTTTTTACGCCTTTTTCTCCCCAATTTCGTGATATCCAATTGGTAATTACAGTCTTGTCCCATCGCTGCAACTACCATACGGGCGCGGGAGACGCGAAGGTCGAGAGACATGCGTCCTTCGAAACACGACCCAGCCAAGCCGCACTGCTTCTTGACACACTGCTCGCTTAACCCGGAAGCCAGCCGCATCAATGTGTCGGAGGAAACACTGTACAACTGGTGACCGTGTCAGCGTGCATGCACTCAGCCAGCCACAGGAGTCGCTAGAGCGCGATGGGACAAGGACATCCCGGATCTGTAGTGACGCCTCAAGCACTGCAGTGCTTAGACCGCTGTGCCACTCGGGCACCAGTCACATCTAAATTTTAAGAGGGACAGTTTTATTTGGTCAGTGCCAGTACCCATACTACAAAGGGATTTCAATTGGCGACCATGCTTTTTGGCAGCATACTCTATTTATTAGGCTGGTTATATTGAGAGACAAAAGATCCTGGTCACCTGGCACACACACTCTCTCTCTCTCCTCACACACTCTCTTTCATTACACTCTCTCTCTCTCTCCTCACACACTCTCTTTCATTACACTCTCTCTCTCTCCTCACACACTCTCTCTCCTCACACTCACTCTCCTCACACTTTCTCTCTCCTCACACTCTCTCTCTCTCCGCACACTCTCTCTCTCCTCACTCTATCTCTCTCCTCACACACTCTCTTTCATTACACTCTCTCTCTCTCTCCTCACACACTCTCTTTCATTACACTCTCTCCCTCTCTCTCTCCTCACACACTCTCTCTCCTCACACTCACTCTCCTCACACTTTCTCTCTCCTTACACTCTCTCTCTCTCTCTCTCCGCACACTCTCTCTCTCCTCACACACTCTCTTTCATTACACTCTCTCTCTCTCTCTCCTCACACACTCTCTTTCATTACACTCTCTCCCTCTCTCTCTCCTCACACACTCTCTCTCCTCACACTCACTCTCCTCACACTTTCTCTCTCCTCACACTCTCTCTCTCTCTCTCTCTCTCTCCGCACACTCTCTCTCTCCTCACTCTCTCTTTCCTCACACTCTCTCTCCTCACTCTCTCTTTCCTCACACTCTCTCTCTCCTCACACTTTCTCTCTCCCCACACACTCTCTCCTCACACTCACTCTCTCTCCTCACACTCACTCTCTCTCCTCACACTCACTCTCTCCTCACACTCTCTCTCCCCACACTCTCTTTTTCCACACACTCTCTCTCCACACACTCTCTCTCTCTCCTTGCACTCTCTCCCTCCTCACACACTCTTTCCTCACTCTCTCTCTCCTCACACTCTCTGTCCTCACACTCTCTCTCCTCACACACTCTCTCTCTCTCCTCAAACACTCTACACTGATCTTCTTCACACACACACACTTCACAAAGTAGGGATCATAGGAGGAGGAAATTGTCTTTCCTGACTGATAATGATTTCCTGTCTGAAAAATAGATGAAGCGATATGCAAGAAAAGGTAAGGTGAAAAAGTGAGGGATAAGGGAGGAGAAGAAAGAATCCCATCATTTTTCTAGCAGGCGGTGTGACTTGAGTGGTGACTACAGAGAGAAGGTAATGAGGACACACTCCGCCTCTCTCTCGCTCTCCCTCTCTCTCGCTCTCTCTCTCCCTCTCTCTCGCTCTCTCTCTCCCTCTCTCTCTCTCTCCCTATCTCTAACTCTACCTCTCAGGAAGTCATGGCGTCAGCTAATAGGGTTTCTAATAAAATTAGCTGGGAGTGTGTGTGCATGCATCCTCTCTCTCTCTCTCTCTCTCTCTCAGGAAGCCGTGGTGTCAGCTAATGGGGATCCTAATAAAATTCTAAATTCAAATGCTCTCTTTCTCTCCCTCTTTCTCCTTCTCTCTCTGTCGCCATGGCATCAGCTAATGGGGATCCTAATAAAATTCTAAATTCAAATTCAGCTAATGGGGATCCTAATAAAATTCTAAATTCAAATTCAGCTAATGGGGATCCTAATAAAATTCCAACTTCAAAATCTCTCACTCCCTCTACCTCCTACACTGTCTCTTTTCCCCTCTCTCTCTCGCTCTCTCTCTCTCTAGCTTCTTATGAGAAGGAGGTCAAGCAGTGTTCAACCTTGTAACCACTCTGTAAGACTAGGGAGTGCACTTAAAAATATACACTTAATTAGTTGAGGTCTATCTGCCCTAGCAGTCAGGGGTAAACCATTATTTACTGGCAGACAATATGGAATATTCAAACACACATGCACGCAGGATGCACACACACACACACACACACACACACACACACACACACACACACACACACACACACACACACACACACACACACACACACACACACACACACACACACACACACACACACACACACACACACACACACACACACACACACACACACACACACACACACACACACACACACACACAGTAACACACACGTATGACAGTCCCTTATCCCATTATATGGGTCAAAGACGAGACGTGTACATTTGATGTCCGAAGGCCATTCATTTAACATAAAAAGATAAATATGTATAAATATAATATTAAATCACTCAAATCTTACCCTTCTTTTGACCCAGAAATATTTGTGTTGCAAACTATTACATTTAGGGAGTTATTGAGCTCTAAAGTGTCAAAATGTCCGTCAGTGTAACTGTCCGGGTTAAAATTCATCCTAAAAATATAAATGAACACTCATGGCATAATTGTGTTAGTGTTTGAATAATGGGTGACATACTGTAACTAAAAAATATTTAAAAACGTGAATAACTTTTGTCCGGCCTTTTGCGCTTCATCAATGTCATTCAGTATAACAAAGGTAAAAAGCCAGTGTGTCACATCATAAAGAAGACCCATTGAAGACCCTATCAATGTGATGAGGTGAGTAAATCTCTCTGAAATATTTGATGATTTCATCTTTTCACCCTCTAGTAACTTTTGTTATCCCATGTTTTCACCAGTTTACAACATTTAATCATGCAATTCATATTTACTTGTTGTATGAATACTGAATATTATCATTTTTAACTATTTTATGGCATTTTAAGGTATTTCAAGCCACATTATCTTTATACTGTAGATGCCGTTGTCTAATAAGGAGAGGGCTGCACAGCAGATCCAGTTGCTAGGGAGGAAAGACTAGCCAGAAGAAAAGCAAGGTATTGTTGTCATGGTTTCATGCTACTGTCAGCAACACAATTGGATCTAATAGGATATAAAGCTGGGTGGATAACACTTAACATTAGTGAATATAATATTACACACACACACACACACACACACACACACACACACACACACACACACACACACACTCACACACACAATTATGGATAACAAATGGATTATATTAGTTAATAGCTGCTTCACATTTTGGGCACTTTATGAAAAAGTTAGACTGTACAAGTTTGAATTGAAGTAGTTATAGAATAGAAATGTCCCAGTTACAGTGTAACACTGTGTAATTACAACATTAACTATCATGTAATAATCATGTAATAATGCAACTTAATGCAACGTAAAGTGTTGCCACAGGCTCAAATTATAGTAAAGCAATTATTACTAACATTAGCAATGAAATAGTAACAAAACATGTTTGAGAGAGAAAGGGAGAGGGAGTTGATTTCACTTTTAAACTTTGATAAGTGTTATCATTGTATAGCCTACAATTAATAGACTACTAATAACATTTAATGGATGTGAATCCTATTCTGTGCCAGTGTCATAACTATTACATTTTCGTTTTTTAGCTATCAGATAAGAAAGAAGGATGTCAATCCTGATCATCCACCGATCCATACAATGACACAATATGATGCTGAAAAAATCAGAGGAGGCGCCATGAACAAATCAAACAAATGAATGTGGTGATGAACTTAACTCCAGTATCCACTGAAGGAAACTCTTTTGAGCACAAGTACAACATGAACCTGCACCTCCAGAGCTGGAGCAACCATCTAAGTCCTTGACTCCAGAACTAGAGCAATCCCTTGAGCCTCAATCTCAAACACTGGAGAAAACACTTTTTCCTCCACTCCAGAAAAAGTGAAAAAGGTATCTCTAGTATGGAAGCGATCTAGGTTCAGCTAGCCTGCAAATTTTAAAAATGTTATCCTGTTTTTACATAGTTTTATAACTTAAAAAATAGCTAAAAGAAAAACACTATTGCTGCTACTAATAATAGTTAATAGGATCATTATTGTTATTGTTGAAGGAATCACAATTAATCAATATTTGTGGGCCCTAGTGATATGTGTCATTCAGGGTAACAAAATATTGTCGTACAGTATAACATCAGTATTTCTGTTAAAATACAATAACTTTGTTTTGTTAACTCAGAGAGACAATAACAAATCTCAAAGGATGAAGTGAAAGATATTATCATAGATTTTTGCATTTTTTTCAGCGTAAGGCAGGAAGTTTTTGTAATTTGTAAAATTTTGAGTTGCACCTGTGACACATCAAATATGTGGTACTCAAAATAAAATAATGTAATTTTTTCTGGGTAGTTATATTTCTGCCAGTCTAAGCATGGATATACAGTATAACCTTGTGATTATGAAGAATGGGCATAAAATTACTTTTTTTTTTGCTACTTGAAAACCTTAACCATCTTTGACCCATATACAGGCATATTAGATGTGGAATCCACTTATTAAATGATCCTAAATAATGTTAGGTCATTGCACGAGAGCTCTGAACCCAGTCCCCTTCTTGCCGTAACCCTATACACCTTCCTAACCACTGACTCGGATGAAAATAGAAGGCCTATGGACGTTACGTGATAACTTGAAGATTTACTGGAATGTTGGGATGTTGTGTGTGTGTGTATATATAGCCCCAGTAACAACAGAAAGTCCCTACTATAGCTGATGTATTCCAGAGTCTAACTGTCATGTCTCTAATCTAAATTAGGTCCATTCTGCTCTTTGTGTCGCATCTAGTGTCCCTCCCCCCAGGACGCAGTATGATCAAACCCCAGTGTAAGAGACTTCTGGTTCACAGATACACATATCATTAATGCACCAGAAAATATGTCTGGTCAAAACCCATCAGAATGGGACTGGGCAATGTTCAGGTCAAAACCCTTTAGAATGGGACTGGGCATATTCTGGTAAAAAAAAAGAACTTTAGAATGGGACTGGGCTATGTTCTGGTCCAAACCATTTAGAATGGGACTGGGTAAATTCTGGTCAAAACCCTTAAGAATGGAACTGGGTATGTTCTGCTCAAAACCCTTTAGAATGGGACTGGGTAGGTTCTGGTCAAAACCCTTTAGAATGGGACTGGGTATGTTCTGATCACAACCTTTTGGAATGGGATTGGGTAGGTTCTGGTTAAACCCATTTAGAATGGGACTGGGCTATGTTCTGGTCAAAACCCTTTAGAATCGGACTGTGTAAGTTCTGGTTAAAACCATTTAGAATGGGACTGGGCTATGTTCTGGTCAAAACCCTTTAGAATCGGACTGGGTAGGTTCTAGGTTCTAGTTCTGGCTGAGTGAATGACTGCATTAGATAGTGCTGTGGGTTCAAACCTAAACCATCAGCTCACACACATGTAGACACAACAGCCAAGCAGTATGAAGCAGACTTCAGGTTGTGGACTGTAGCATTACCCTAGTAACAGACACAGTATGACTGCCCCCTGATGTAGTTATCTAGAACAACCACACATAGAACATGCCTGTTAATAGACCAAGACATGACATAGAAACCATGGGACCCCCATATCAACTGCCACAATACATCTGAGGCCTCAGCGGGTGCAGACACCATGGTTACTCTAGTAACAGATACCACAGGACCACTGATTGACTCGGGAGGGAGGGACAGTAATGATCAAAGGGAGCAGGTCACCTGACTGGGGTGATGTACACTGTACAGTAGCAACCAGGTTACTGGGGACAATATAATTAAATAAATACCACACTGGACTAATTGACCCGGTCAGTAGAGAACACTTTGCACTGTGTGAGAATCATATGGGTAAAGAAGACCTTGTTATGCTTTGATGCAAGGTTACACAATGTACCTTCTTAACAGTGGACATAACATTTGTGGAGAGAGAAAGAGAGAGAGAGCGAGAGAGAAAGGGGAAGAGAGTGAGAGCGAGAGAGAGAGAGCGAGAGAGAGAGAAAGGGAGAGAGAGGTTATGTGAGGTGAGGTTCACTGCTCTGACGTTTCAGTCAAACTGAATCAAAGGAGGGGGAACAGAAATGTGAGCTGGAGAGGCACATGGAGAGGGGGAGCAGATTGAGCGCGACACCGAAGAGAGGGGGACACAATCAAGGAAAATCATTAACTAGAGGGCAGCAAGAGGTCAGGAGCACACACACACACTGGGTTGGCTGCTTTAAATTAGAGGCTGACTAAGAGAATGCCCCTGCCCTCTCTCACTCTGCCAGTGTGTGTTTGTTTGTTTGTTTGTGTGTGCGCGCCAATATCCATGCCCTGAGAAGCCGAACTAGCGAGGCAGGGTGGGTAAAAAAAAACAAATGTATATATTTAATAATGGTCCAGCATCTGAGACAAGAAACACGCACACGCACAAACACACACACACACACAATGATTGAGTTCCTGTGGGATGACATTGTGGTGGAAGGTGGAGTTGTAAACAGATTGGGAGAATCGAGCTGTGTGTGTATGCGAGTGCATGCGAGAGAAAGAGAGAGAGAGAGAGGGATAGAGAGAGCCTCTCTTAATAGATGAGAGAGAGATGACCAGAGATAGAGAGGTGACCAAATAGATGTGACCAGAGAGAGAGGTTACCAGAGAGAGAAGTGACCAGAGATAGAGAAAGAGATAGGTGACCAGAAAGAGAGAGGTGACCAGAGAGAGGTGACCAGAGAGAGAGAGGTGACCAGAGAGAGTGACCAAATAGATATGACCAGAGAGAGAGGTTACCAGAGATAGGTGACCAGAAAGAGAGAGGTGACCAGAGAGAGATGTGATCAGAGAGAGGTGACCAGAAAGAGAGAGATGACCAAAGAGAAAGAAGTGACCAGAAAGAGAGAAGTGACCAGAGAGATGTGACCAGAAAGAGAGAAGTGACCAGAGAGATGTGACCAGAGAAAGAGAAGTGACCAGAGAGAGATGTGACGTGACAAGAGAGAAAGAGGTGACAAGAGAGAGATGACCAGAGAGAGAGGTGACCAGAGAGAGAGGGGTGACCAGAGAGAGAGGGGTGACCAGAGAGAGAGAGGTGACAAGAGCAAGATAAGAGGTGTGTGTGTTTCAAGATTTAATGTCACATGCACAACAATGCAGTTATTATAAGTGTGTGTGTGTGTGCGAACATGCGCACGTATGTGTGAAAAACATATATAAAAAAATCTGTACAACAGTATCATCCCCCAGATCTCTCCAGACAGATACACCAGACAAGATATTAAAAAGCAAAACAACAGTGATTCTCGAGGAGAGCAGAGAGAGGAGAGGATATCTGACACAGAAAAGCTGTGAAGCGTGGCCGTGTTAATGCTTATGGATTTGGGCTAATCGTGTAGCGTAGAGAAAACGTCTTCAAGGTAATTACACCATCTGATCTCATCCAGACATCTCCAAAACAAGCTGTTCTTACATTTACTGTACGCTGGTTACGCTTGTTAAAGTTGTCCCTATTACATATACTGTACGCTGGTTACGCTTGTTAAAGTTGTACCTATTACATATACTGTACGCTGGTTACGCTTGTTAAAGTTGTACCTATTATATATACTGTACCCTGGTTACGCTTGTAAAAGTTGTACCTATTACATATACTGTACCCTGGTTACGCTTGTTAAAGTTGTACCTATTACATATACTGTACCCTGGTTACGCTTGTTAAAGTTGTACCTATTACATATACTGTACCCTGGTTATGCTTGTTAAAGTTGTAGGTATTACATATACTGTACCCTGGTTACGCTTGTTAAAGTTGTAGGTATTACATTTACCGCACCCTGGTTACGCTTTTTAAGATTGGTTGGTAGGATCTTGAGATATTTATTTGCCCTTGTAGGAGATTTGGCAGAGTCCTCAAATCCTCAACAAGTTATACAGCTGCACCATCGAGAGCATTCTGACTGGTTGCATCACCACCTGGTATGGCAAGTATTCAGACCCCTTGACTTTTTCCACATTGTTACGTGTTACGTTACATCCTTATTCTAAAATGTATTACATTGATTTTATTCCCTCATCAATCTACACACAATACCCCATAATGACAAAGCAAAATCAGGTTTTTAGACATTTTTGAAAATGTATGAATAAAAAAACTGAAATATCACATTTACATAAGTAATTACAGAATCAAGTCTTCTTGGATATGACGCTACCAGCTTGGCACACCTGTATTTGGGGAGTTTCTCCCATTCTTCTCTGCAGATCCTCTCAAGCTCTGTCAGGTTGGATGGGGAGCGTTGCTGCACAGCAATTTTCAGGTCTCTCCAGAGTTGTTTAATCGGGTTCAAGTTGTGTGCTTAGGGTCGTTGTCCTGTTGGAAGGTGAACATTCACCCCAGTCTGAGGTCCAGAAAGCTCTGGAGCAGGTTTTCATCAAGGATCTCTCTGTACTGTCCCGTTGGGGAGGATATTCTTGATCGGAGCTCATCCAGTTTGTTATCCAATGATTGCACGTTGGGTAATAGGACTGATGGTAGAGGCGGATTACCCACTCACCGTCTGATCCTTACAAGGTACCAGAACTACGTCCTCGATATCTCCGTCTCTTTTTCATTCGAATGACTGAGATTTTTTCCTTGTCAGGTGTCTGTGTAAGGGCCTGACTGAGGCCAGGTCTCTGACTCCCTCTAGAGGAAGTAGGATGGCCACAGTCAGGTCCTGACATAAACAGGGAGTTGGTGTTGGGTTTGGTTGATCCCCAATTAGAGGCAGCTGTCTTGAGTTTTCTATAATTGGGGATTATATTTATGTTACCATCGCGTCCACCTGCGTGTGGATCATTGCGTTGGCTGTATGTGTGAGTACCAGTCACCAGTTCACGGTGTTCTCTTGCGTTTGTTGTTTTGTTCGTATTAAATAAACATGTTTGCACGTAACTCCTGCTCTGCACCTCGTTCCCTCACCACTGACCGTGACAGAATGATCCGAGGAGGAATTCCTTCATTATATAGCTCAGGAGTAAGGATGGGGTCCTGAGATGCGGCACCGTCGACGAAGGCCACGTCGGCGGTCCAGGAGGTCGGCCCAGTCTGGAGCCCGGAAGAATCCCCAAACTGTTTTTTGGGGGGTGCTATGGGGGTAGTCGGGGATCGAGAATGAGGAGCCCCGGCCACTGCTCTCGTGGGGGTTCGAGGAGGAGCCCCTACAGTGATGGGAGCGGGAGTACAAAGAGGAGTCGGAAGAGGACGACGATGTGCTCCTGTTCCCTCACCCGTGGGGGCTCCCGCAGGAGCTCCTAGAAGGTGGGGATTGGCGGAGGAGAGAGGACGACTGGGGGAGTCGGGTATCTCCAGCGCCGATTCCCAGTCCGGTGCCTCCAGTGCCGGTCCCCAGTCCGGTACGTCCCATGCCGGCTCCGCGCACCAGAACTCCAATGCGTGTGTCCAGCCCGACGCCTCCAGTGCCGGCTCCACTCAGCAGACCACCGGTGCGCCCCCACAGTCCGGTACGGCCCGTGCCGTCTCCTCGCACCAGAGCTCCAGTGCGTGTGTCCAGCACGACGGCTCCAGTGCCGGCTCCACGCACCAGACCCCCGGTGCGCTTCTCCAGTCCGGTAGGACCTGTGCCGGTCCCTCGCACTCAAGCCCCAGTGCGTGTGTCCAGCTCCGCTCGTGAGCCAGAGCTCCTCGCCACGGCGGTGCCCAGTCCGGGACCGGTAGCCAGTCCGGCTACAGGGCTGGAGCTCTCCTCTGCGCTGGTGCCCGTCCAGTCACGCTCGGGAGCTGGAGCTTCTCAAAGCGCCGGGGTCCAGCCCGGGATAGGCAGCCAGCCCTGCTAAGTGGCTGGAGAACCACTCTGCGCTGGTGCCCAGGCCGGGCACAGCGTCCAGTCACGCTCCTGAGCCAGAGCTCCTCGCCATCCCGGTGCCAAGTCCAGGACCGGTACCTGCTCAGGTCACAGAGCTGGAGCTCTCCTCTGCGCCGGGTCTCAGGATGGGCACAGCGTTCAGTCCCGCTTGGGAGCCGGAGCTCCTTACCATGCCGGAGCTCCTCAGCGTGCCGGTGCCCAGTCCGTGGCCGGCAGCCAGCCCAGCTACGTGGCTGGAGCCCTTCTCTGCGCTGGTGCCCAGGCTGGGCACGTTGTTCAGTCCCGCTCGGGAGCCGGAGCTCCTCAGCGTGCCGGAGCAGTCCGCTCCACCGGATTTAAAATGAATTAAAATACATATAAAATTGCCTCAGCCATGAGACTAAAACAAGCATCTCTATCTCCTAGTGCCTTCCATAGGAGAGAATTAGGCTTGTTGAATTCAGCTTCAGACAGGCTCTTGTCCCAGTCACTACCACTTCCTATCAATGTGCTCCAGTGCCAGAAATGACTCTAGTTTTAAAGCAGCACAACCTGTCCACTCTGTCTGTGTGTGTGTGTGTGTGTTTGTGTGTGTGTGTGTGTGTGTGTGTGTGTGTGTGTGTGTGTGTGTGTGTGTGTGTGTGTGTGTGTGTGTGTGTGTGTGTGTGTGTGTGTGTGTGTGTGGGTGTGTGTGTGTGTGTGTGTGTGTGTGATAACGTTGTGTCCCCCATCGTAAAGCTGGACCCCTGACCCTGCCTACAGTGTTTAACAGTGTTATCACCCACCCACCGATACACACCTATACAAACCCACACTCACCCTCCCATACAAACCCACACCCACCCACCCACCCATATAAACCCACACCCACCCATACAACCCATACCCACCCACCCATACAAACCCACACCCGCCCACCCATACAAACCCACACCCACCCATACAAACCCACAATACAAACCCACACCAGTCTCAGCCTAATTACAGAGGAGGACCTCCATTCCAAAATCATCTGACGCAATCAAGACTAGGATTCCATTCCAAAATAAGCACTGATCTGGTCTAAAGCTGTTGTGGAGCCACTAACCAACCACCATCATTCACCGTAGGTCTTTCTCTATCAAACACTATGAGACCTCAAATAAACTCAGAATCAGTCAGATACTCCCTACTCCCCATACAGTTATTCTATCTTTGCTAGCTCTTAAAACATTATTAGAGCAGTGCCCTCACACAGCAGAATACTTAGTGGTCTATTCTCCCCTGTAAATATCTATAATTATTCACGGAGAGAGGTTCAATCTCCTCATAGGCTGTACTGATTAAGTCACTGTTTAGCAGTGCCACTGTGTCTGTCTCTCTCTGTCTTATCTGCAGTCGTACACAGCATCTGTCCTTTTAGCTAGGGGGGACTCATTAACCAGATGCACACTTCCTGTTCCTTTTTCCCCAGACAGAACCATTAGAACCGTGTCTCTGTGACGACTGGAGTCACTCATTGAGAACGAGTCAATAGAAATAGAATGAGTAGAAAGGACATTCCCATTCAGAGAGACAGCCAGTAATTAGATGTGGTTGAGATACTGCTTCCTGCCCCCAAGCAAGGCACTTAGCTAATGATTACAAACGAAATGGCTTTACAATTGGGTTAAAGGACGTATGCAATGAGTCATGAACCCGACTAAAACACGGATATGAGATCACAGCTATTGTTAAAGGAACCAGCAACAGTCCACTGCTTCATGAAACATTAGGTTAGCACACCATCACACAGAACCTTGACCCACAGCCTTTAAACCAGTCCCTTCATCCACCCACCCTCCCTCCTTCCCTGACCCTTACAGTCTTCTAATCCCACCATTACTCACTGTTTCTATCTCTGACCAGTACCCCTCTACCAGTCCTTCCCCCCCTCCATCCCTCTATCCCTGACCAGTACTCCTCTACCAGATCTTCCCCCACCATCCCTCCATCCCTGACAAGTACACTTCTACCAGTCCTTCCCCCTCTCCATCCCTCCATCCCTGACCAGTACCCCTCTACCAGCCCCCCGCCCCCTTCATACCTGACCAGTACCCCTCCACCAGCCCCCCTCCCTCCATTCTTGACAAGTACCCCTCTACCAGCCCCCCCCCCTCCATACCTGACCAGTATCCCTCTACCAGCCCCCCGCCCCCTTCATACCTGACCAGTACCCCTCCACCAGCCCCCCCTCCCTCCATGCCTGACCAGTACCCCTCTACCAGTCCTCCCCCCTCCATGCCTGACCAGTACCTCTCTACCAGCCCTCCCTCCCTCCATGCTTGACCAGTACCCCTCTACCAGCCCCCCCCTCCCTCCATGCCTGACCAGTACCCCTCTACCAGCCCCCCCTCCCTCCATGCCTGACCAGTACCCCTCTACCAGCCCCCCCTCCCTCCATGCCTGACCAGTACCCCTCTACCAGCCCCCCCTCCCTCCATGCCTGACCAGTACCCCTCTACCAGTCCCCCCCCCCTCCATGCCTGACCAGTACCTCTCTACCAGTCCTCCCCCCACCTCCATGACTGACCAGTACCCCTCTACCAGTCCTCCCCCTCCATGCCTGACCAGTACCCCTCTACCAGTCCTCCCCCCTCCATGCCTGACCAGTACCCCTCTACCAGTCCTCCCCCCTCCATGCCTGACCAGTACCTCTCTACCAGTCCTCCCCCTTCCATGCCTGACCAGTACCCCTCTTCCAGTCCTCCCCCTCCATGCCTGACCAGTACCCCTTTACCATTCCTCCCCCCTCCATGCCTGACCAGTACCCCTCTTCCAGTCCTCCCCCTCCATGCCTGACCAGTAACCCTCTACCAGTTCTCATCCACTCCTACTCCTTCCGTCCTGCCCTCGTTCACTCCCTCTGCCTCCTCACCCTGAACCTGCCCATAAATCGAATGGCTGATCCATCAGAAGGGGGGAGGTCACGAGGGGTCGTCGGAGGTCATGACCCCTGCTGTTTTAGAGGCTTTTTAGAGTTCTGCTTCTGTGTCCAGTCACACAGGGGTTAATCTTGGGAACCGGACTCTTTAACCAACTGTAGAGGGGCTCATGAAACACACACACCGACCTGTTTAGGCAACCCTGACACCACACTGCTTTACCAGTCACACATCATTCATTCCCTTTGTTTCTCTACTTTACCAACACTCAGCCAGTGTGTCAGTTTCAGCTTCACCGCCTGTCATTAAACTCATTTGACAAATGACAATAGAACAAAGGAGGAGTAAACTTCTAGGAATGTCAGAGAGTGTGTGAGAGTCAACATCTTCCCTCCCTCTCTACCTCTCTCCCTCTGGGACGTTGGGATGGAACTAACACGAATAAACCCAGAGCTGTAGCAGGTGCTATATCCTTTAAGATTTTGTTCAGTTTTTGAAAAAAGGTAAATCACTTTGCATGTATTGTTGAAAACACAATACTACCACTCATATAGCAAATCTTGTTTATTTAATGAAGTCAAGTATATTTAATGAAGTCAAGTAACATATCTTAAAATAGAGGCGTTGTTGACGTTATATAATACAGGATTGTTTGGATTTAGAAATAGGATAAACAGACCATCAGACATTTACATAGTATGAATACCAAATGATTGAATGATGACTAATAAATGTGGTGATTTTGACCCAGTGATTCTCTCTGTGTTGCCTGTAGGCGGTAAACAGAAAGAGACACACGAATGAGTCTGGGAGAAATACAAGTAAAGAAAAACACAACTGAACAGAAAAAGGGAGACAATATGAAAACGTGGTGTTTCATACTCGGTGTAACAGCCTCAATGACTGTAGCCCGCAGACACCAAAACATTCTTACAACGCTGCAGAAAACTAATATTTGCCTCAAAACATAACGGTGTAATTACTTTAACATTATTAGTCACAAAGAAACAATCTGTTAGCATAATCAGATTTTAAACAAGTGATCATTAAATGCTAATTGTCTGACAGAATTTTCTGTTTAAAACTTGTACGGAGTGTGTTTTGGGGCTGGCCACTGGCCAGGGTTATGATCAGAACTCCATCCAAAGTTTTTACTAATCTGTTTTCTCCCCCTCTTCCTCCCCTCAATCTCTCTCCCATTCTCTCTGCCTCAATTTTCCCATAATGGGAAGCAGGTAGCCTAGCGCTTAAGCGCGTTGGGCCAGTAACCGAAAAGGTTGCTTGTTCAAATCCAGAACCGATTAGGTGAAAAATCTATCCACGTGCGCTTGAGCAAGGCACTTAACCCTAACTTCTCCAGGGTCGCTGTCAATAATGAGTGATCCCTGGCCGTGACCCCACTCTCCGAGGGTATCTCAAGGGAAAGTTGGAATATGCATTTCCATTTCTCACCTCACACTCGTACAGGTTACCCACTTGTACATGCAGTGAAAAAGAAGAAATATAAGCACACCTAATGCTGCCTTTATAGCCAGGAGTGCAAGATACAATTCTGCCAAACTAATGGACTTTCAAAGAACACAGTCACTGAGTGATATAAGTCCACTGTATTATGAGACAGAGACAGGCATATGCATCATATTAAGGTGTTGTAATGACAAGCTCCTTTGACGGCTCACTTAAAAACCACAAAGTATAACATCTGTCTGTAACTCAAACCTGACATTTATACTGCTTCCGTTAAATTGATAAGTGCTTTTAAATGCAAAATGACAGTTTTAAGAACCGTGTATTTTTGTGATGTGATGTAGTCAGATTCTCTATAAAAATTACAGGGCACTTTTCCAGAGAAGTAGAGAGAGATAGCGCAGAGCTGTGGGCACGCACACACAGGAAGACTGAGACATTGACACAGTCAGTAGTGGCTGCCTAAACTGAAGCCTTCTGTCTGTCTGTCTGTCTGTCTGTCTGTCTGTCTGTCTGTCTGTCTGTCTGTCTGTCGGTCTGTCTGTCTCCTTCCATACCCCCCCCCCCTTTCTAGACTGTCGGATGACCCCTCACTGTCCTTCCTAAGGACCCTGTTTGACCCTTGACCTCTGGACTGGGGTCAGTACCTGTCGCCGTGGTATTTAACATCCCAACAGGGAGCCATCCCTGAGCACAGCTACAGTCTGACACACACACACATAAGCATACGTACACACACACACACACACACACACACACACACACACACTAGTACACGTATGTCTGACACCCATCAATGTTATTATTTCACAGTCAGCTATAAGACAATAGAGCACATTAGCATTCATACAGGACTTTCCTACTGCTGCACATCTTTTACTAATCTCTCTCTCTCTCTCTCTCTCTCTCTCTCTCTCTCTCTCTCTCTCTCTCTCTCTCTCTCTCTCTCTCTCTCTCTCTCATAACAACCACTTGTGAACCAACCTATAATGACAAGATTATGTAACAGTGAAATTCCACCCACCGGTTCCTGGGACCAAAGGAAAGTCTTCATAAAAATGACTCCTGGAATAACAGCAGTAAAATGGTTGAGTTAGGCTATAAAGTTTAGTCTAATGATTGAGTTGTTTTACTCTCCAAACACAGGCACAACTAGGGCAAAACGTGTGTCTCTGCATTTGTCACAACTTATATCCCTTTAGTAATCAGAGGAACACACACACACACACACATACACACACACACACACACACACACACACACACACACACACACACACACACACACACACAAGGCAAGAAGAGATGCCACAGAGGACCCATTGACACATTTGGAGTCACGTGTATGGACGACTAAGGGATGCGTCACATTTTCTTAGATACCCTCTGTTTCTGTCTCTCTCCATCTCTGTCTGTCCCTCTCTCTTTCTCGCTATAGGAAGGAGGAGGAGTTGAGGGGGGTGGGGGTAAAAAAAAAAAAAAGGACTTGAGAAAGTGAGAGGGGGATGACAACATTGGGGGAGGTGCATCTGTTAAAGGCTGTTCAGAAGTCTTAGTGAATGCACACTATACAAGTCAACCTGCTGGGTGTTTCAAATGTGGTTCTGGACTGCCAAGTGTGATTTCACTCTGCTAAAGGAGACAATCAATGTGAATTGTGTTTAATGGGTGCTTAAACTCAGACCCTCTAGGACTACTACCTAATTCCAGCTGGGGACATTATCTCTTTCCATCACTCTCTCCTCATCTCTCTTTCAATTCTTCTCTGAGCTCAGCAGACTCTCTCTCCTCTACTCTCCCGTTTCAACCCCACTCTCCACATCTCTCTTTCTCTCTCCCTCCCTCTCTCTCTTTCCCGCTCTCCCTAGCAAACTCCAGTCCAGGCACTCTCAGTATTGATATTTGTCCATTGTTTCTCCACCAGCACAGATGATAGTTTTTAACCTAATGAAAAGCACTGCTTAGATTGAAAAGCCCCTTAACCACATCAATGAAACTTCCTCCTCCCCTCTCCCACTATCTTCCTCTACTCCTACCTCATACATAGTCTGCCCAACAGTTCTCTCTCTCTCTCTCTCTCTCTCTCTAACTCTCTAACTCTCTAACTCTCTCTCTCTCTCTCTCCCTCTCCCTCTCCACAGTATTAGCATTTCCATGTGACATGTATCTCTAGTTCGCCTGTGTCAGTCAGTGCATGCATTCCCCTCTCCCTTCTACACCACCATCTCTCTCTCTTTACCTCACTCCCTCCCCCCTGCTGTCTCTCTATGGTCGCACAGTAAATGGACTGCATTACTGTAATGAGTTTGTAATTCATGGCAGAGCTACAGTGGAATAGTATCATGGGCCTATAAGTGTGAAAACTGCAGAGTGGAGATGGTGTGTGTGTGCGTGTGTGCGTTGGTAAATCAGTCCTTGTGACGTACCTCTGGGCTTTTAGCGGGGACTCGCCTCAGGACACACAGTGAGACCCTATCCATTTACAGCCACCAGTCAGTCCAGCAGTCAGCCACCAGTCAGTCAGTCAGTCAGCCACCAGTAAGTCAGTCAGTCAGTCAGCCACCAGTCAGTCAGTCAGCCACCAGTCAGTCAGTCAGTTAGCAAAAAAGAAATAAAGGCTTTTGATGATCTTAAAAATAAGTTAGACACAAACCCTCATCCCTCTTGCCCCCCCCACACACACCCTCACCAGTAAGTCAGTCAGCCAGCCACCAGTCAGTCAGTCAGCCACCAGTCAGTCAGTCAGTCAGTCAGCCAACAGTAAGTCAGTCAGTCAGCCAGTCAGTTAGATAGATAGATAGATAGATAGATAGATAGATAGATAGATAGATAGATAGATAGATAGATAGATAGATAGATAGATAGATAGATAGATAGATAGATAGATAGATAGATAGATAGATAGATAGATAGATAGATAGATAGATAGATAGATAGATAGATAGATAGATAGATAGATAGATAGATAGATAGATAGATAGGTACTTTATTGCCACCAGTAAGTCAGTCAGTCAGCCACCAGTCAGGAAAGAGAGGCCTGTAGATCCCTTGATGTTACCCTGGGGTTCTTAGAGACTTCTAAGAGCATCTTTCGGTCAGCTCTTGGTTGGACGACTTGTTCTAGGTAGTTTGCCAGTAGTCTGGAATTTTCATCGGACAGTGGAATGATGTACTTCAAATTACTTGGAAATGGATTTGTAACCCCTCCCAGACTCATCGGCATCAATAATCTTTCATCTGAGGGCCTCGCCTCGGGTAGGTCTTTTGATCTTTGAATGATGTGTTACCACACACCCATATGGTTAAGACCAAACCAGATCAATTTTCTTATCTTTATGGAAGTTTTCTCACTAATGTTTTCTATTCATTTGCACTTGTTTTGGTACCTAATTCAAATTTTTGCCATTTTATGTGATGGTAAAGGTAGGGGTGTACTAACTTTTTCCCCATAAGGAAAAGGCATTTTTGTTTATTTTAATTGCATAACATTTTAAACATATTTTTTTGTGAATGTGATTTGTTCAATTGGGTAACCTTTATCTGACAATAGTGTTGAAGTGAAGATTACATATCCATCTGTCTGAATATGTAAAAAAAAAAAGAGAACTTTCCAGGGTGTGTACTTACTTTTTCACGTGACTGTATACTGTGTTGTAACAATGTGCAAATAGTTTAAGTACAAATGGGAAAATAAATAAACATAAATATGGGTTGTATTTACAATGGTCTTCATTGGTTGCCCACAAATCTTGCTGCTGTGATGGAACATTGTGGTATTTCACCCAGTAGATAGGAGAGTTTATCAAAATTGGGTTTATTTTCGAATTCTTTGTGGATCTGTTATCTGAGGGAAATATGTGTCTCTAATACTGTACATTTGGCAGGAGGTTAGGAAGTGCAGCTCAGTTTCCACCTCATTTTGTGGGCAGTAGACTGTCTTCTCTTGAGAGCCCGGTCTGCCTACGGCAGCCTTTCTCAATAGCAAGGCTATGCTCACTGAGTCTGTACATAGTAAAAGCTTTCCTTAAGTTTGGGTCAGTCACAGTGGTCAGGTATTCTGCCACTGTGTACTCTCTGTTTAGGGTCAAATGTCATTCTAGTTTGCTCAGTTTTTTTTGTTAATTCTTTCCAATGTGTCAAATAATTCTCTTTTTGTTTTCTCATGATTTGGTTGGGTCTAAACGTGTTGTTATCCTGGGGTTCTGTGGGGTCTGTTTGTGTTTGTGAACAGAGCCCCAGGACTAGCTTGCTTAGGGGACTCTTCTCCAGGTTAATCTCTGTAGGTGATGGCTTTGTTATGTAAGGTTCAGGAATCGCTTCCTTTTAGGTGGTTGAAGAATTTAACTGCACTTTTCTGGATTTTGATAATTAGCGGGTATCGGCCTAATTTGGTAAAAAGCCAATTTGACATTTGCTCAGTACATTGTTTTCACTGAGGAAACAAACTAGTCTGCTGTTCTCTCTCTCTCTCTCTCTCTCTCTCTCTCTCTCTCTCTCTCTCTCTCTCCTCTCTCTCTCTCTCTCTCTCTCTCTCTCTCTCTCAATGAAGCACAGGAAAGAAGTTAGGTGATAACGGACTTTACGACTGTGTTAGAGGTGTGGTGCTGGGTGTGCTGTGCTGGTTATTTTCCTTCTTTAAATATCAACATCAACGCTAGACCGCTAGGATGGGCCACTCACACATCTCTGCTATTGCTTCTGGTTTCCTCCCAGTGTAACATGTGATCAAACAATGTGCTTGTCATCACCGACAGGGAGTTGGATCTTCATATCAGCATGTCATTAGACAAAGATCATCCTCGGTGGGGGTAGAAGGTACCTTCCTGATACACATCACATCAACTATATCTACAGTAGTGGGATGCAGGATGCCCATTGAAACCCCTCTGGGTCCAATACATCAGTCCAATAGGCTCTAAGACCATTTTCATTTCCTCTGAGGGGTCCATGTGGGAGACGTGGGGAGAGAAACAGTGACAGCATGTTACCCTTCTTTCATATCATGGATGAAAGGATGTCTCTCCTCTGTCTCTCACATCCCTCCAACTCCTCCTCATCTCTGTAGTTCTCATCTCCTCATGCATGGGGTCCACAGCCACTTTGTCTCTCTCCATCCCTCCTACCTTGTTTATTGCTCTGCTCAGCGAGGCGCTTTTGAGAGAAAACGAGCAATTACTATCTTATTAGCGTGTGGAGCAGAGATATGGATAAAGAGAGAGAAAGAAAAGCGAGAGAGAGAGACCAGGGTGGTTCTCCTAGTGCGATGTTAATGACAGATTAGAGAGGCTCTAGCTCTATTGGACATCCAGATCCAGGCTCCCACAACAGGACTGTAAAGACGCAGCCCTGCAGTAATCACAGCTCACTGGGACGGACTCTCATCTCCCTCATTCTCCTTTGAATTGAACAGTAGGGGTTGAATTGGGGAAGAATATAACTGTTACTATCTTTATATTTATATTTTAAAATAAAACTTAGTTTTCACTATTTATATTCTCATAAAACAAACATAACTCTGCACGGACCAACCTGCGGACAAACATTGAATAAATCAAATGAAAGAGTGATGTTTGGAGGTCAGGAGTTTCTACAACCTGAAAGACGTGTGTTATTGATCGACCATGTTGGGTTTATAGTACCCACACACCTCTACACTGATCAAACACTTCAACTGTACCGGAGGGCGGAGGAGGAGAACAGGGTAAGGATGCTACACATGGACAATGAATGATTTAGAAAGGACTCCTGCTATGCATGTGGTTATAAACAGCTTGACAGCAGAGAGTTGAGAGTTGAAAAACCAGCAAACACACACAAAAACATTAAAAACATTTATAAGTCATGGAGTGCATGTCCATGACTTATAAATAATGACACTGAAACATATGATGGGTTAGAGAAAGACTATTTATATTTCTTCAAGGTATAGACTAGAATCCTGAAACAAAAGAGAATGCTGGTTAGAGTTGCGCATTCTGTTTGTTAACAATGCTTTAACATAAGGCGCCAAAGTTGAGTGTTTGTTGTGCAGGCCAGTTACTGAAACAATGTAACTCATTAACCATGTTTCTACCATGTATAAAGCTGCCCGTTTAAAAGCACATGCATTAACTATGTGAAATATATTATTAGAATAACTATTGAAGTGTTGGTAGAATAATGATCATATAATGTACCTGGTGTGTTTGTCTGAAGCTCTGTGCCGTTTCCTTGTTGAAGTGCCAGCGCGCATTACACATGACGCAAATGAGTTGGTGGGAATAACCAAAGTGATGAATTATCCCGGGGGTGAATTACTTCATGAATGTGTATTGCGTGACTTAAAGAAGATGTTAAGGCAACAGGTATTGAAGTGTGGGTTTATGTAAAACTGTTGTTTATGATGTAGAAATGTATTTTGGGCTATCTTGATGGAACATTCCTAGTGGAAGGGGGTTCTTGGAAAGAATTCTTAGGTGCTCAGCTTGGCTTTGCCTGGGGGAGAGCAGGCTGAGTAGGTAACAGGTTGGCTAGAGTAGAACCATACTTGAGTTTTGTTTGAGGCAAAGAGTTGTTGCCTAAATAGTTTATACAGAAAATATATTTGATTTATTAAAGTCTTTATGGTAACGTCCTGTTTGTTATTTTCTGTACAACCTATATTGTCAGATTCGTCCTGCACGTTAATATAGTAAATAAAAGCCTCTAAGAGAGGTGAGTACCAGAACATCCTGTCTGTATCCTCACTGTCCGATCCACACACACACACACACACACACACACACACACACACACACACACACACACACACACACACAACACACACACACACACACACATCCGTAGTCAAACAGTGTTCTCAGGGTTACTACTAACATTGTCTACGTTAGGATAAATCTTCAAAATGAAAAATCTTCAAAATGAAACAACAGTATACAACTGTGACGAACCATGAACACAGCTAAGACCAAGGCTGTTTCCCAAATGGCACCCTATTTCCTAATAGTGTGCTACTTTTAACCAGAGCCTTGGTCAAATGTAGTGTACTTTTATAGGGAATAGGGTGCAACTTGGGCATAATTCCTAATGTCGACAATGTTAGGCTTGGACCAGTCAGTATGGTGGTTAGGTAGTCTTCTGAATAGGATCTAATGGCCAATTACATGTAATGACTAGTGACGTGGGTGAAAATCTATATATACCAGAAAAGGGTGGTCATATGGAGATTATGGTACTCATCTGGACATGTATATCATATACAGTACATTAATGTTCAGTAGACTGGACCATTTATATACTATTATATGACTGTTTGATTCATATTAAAGGTTAAATGTTGCAAATGCATTTAGCAATAGATTCAATGAATGCATTTAGTAATAGAATTGTAATAATACCCCCCTCACCCCTCCGTCACGAATGCACACGTACATGCATACGCGCACACACACACACACACACACACACACACACACACACACACACACACACACACACACACACACACACACACACACACACACACACACACACACACACACACACACACACACACACACACACACACACACACACACACACACACACTCCAAAACCTTGTTCCTGCCTCACCTTCAACCATCAGCTCCCCTGTAATTAATCACAATGTTCACTTTCTTCCCCAAGTAAAGCCTGTCACACCTTCCTTTCACTCTTTCATTATACCTCGCTTTTTAAGAAGCCACGCGTTGGCCGATATGAGCCCTGAGGGGGTGGAGATATGACATGGCGTCGACAGAGAACTGCGGTTGTTTTTAAATCAAACTGACACACAGATTTATCACTGTTTAACTTGTCCAAAGTGTCTCTTCTGGTTGCTCTACATCTGAAGATGGCGTTGCAGTGGTTAGCGGCCATTTTACAGGCTCCTGACCAATTCTGCTATTTTGTGTGTTTTTCTTATGCTGATCTTGACTGATCTTAACGACAGCAAAAATGAGGCAGGCGATGCGGCCTCCTAACGAGATTATGTCAGCGGACAAATAGACTTGCACTCTGTTGACAAATGTGCAGTCACTGGAGAACAAACTGGATGAACTCCGTTCGAGACTATCCTATAAACGGGACCTGAAGAACTGTAAGAACCCTCCCTCCCATAAAAAAAAAAAAAGAACTTCACTAACATTTGTCTTTTGTCTTAACTAACACATGACTTATTTAACCTGCTAGCACTAACGTTCCTCACAGCTGCTTGTTTAAACAAATGTACTTACTGTGATTGAGATGTGGTGGTTCCACTGGCTATCCTAAGTTGAATGCACCAATTTGTAAGTCGCTCTGGATAAGAGCGTCTGTTAAATAACTCAAATGTAAATGTAAAAATATCTTTCAGGGTTCTCCATGCATCGTCTAGACTGGACGGCAGCCTCGGGTAAGGTCAAGGGCGAGAGGTGTCTTTTTGTTAACAGCAGCTGGTGAGGGAAGTCTCGATTTTTTGCCAGTCCTCGTTGGAATATCTCATAATAAGCTGCAGACCATACTACAGTATATACCGAGATGTCTATTTACCACCACAAACCGATGCTGGCATTAAGACAGCACTCAACGAACTGTATAGGGCCATAAGCAAACGAGAAAAAGCACATTCTCGTGGCCGGTAATTTTTTACCAGTATGCCACTTGTGCAACTAGAGGAGACAAGAGAGAGGGGGGAGAGAGAGAGAGAGGGGAGAGAGAGAGAGAGAGGGGGGAGAGAGAGAGAGGAGAAAGAGAGAGAGAGAGAGAGAGAGAGAGAGAGAGAGAGAGAGAGAGAGAGAGAGAGAGAGAGAGAGAGAGAGAGAGCTAACTACAGTCTGGCCCCCCTGCTGGTATTCTATTCTTTCACTCTTTTTCTCTCTTTTCCCTTGCACTGTATTCCCCTCTGTGGTGAAAACCATTGTCCTGCTGTCAGAAATGTTATTCCCCCGACTTCCCAAACGATGTAATGGCGTGTCTTTGTTAGAAATCCATTACTAGCTACCCCTTTCACACACACACATACATACAGAATATACAATGTTCACAAAACATTATGAACACTGCTCTTTCCATGACAGACTGACCAGGTTAATACAGGTGAAAGCTACATATTAATATTTGGGTTAAACAGATTCTATGATTAGACGGTTCAACTGTCCCATTTCTACTTCGCACATGCTCTGCTACACTTTTTAAATCTAAATAACAACACAATCAATAACAGCAGTGACGTTCTGAAGGCCTTCAATGATGGAGCCTGTGTACTGTGAAAACGTACAATATTCACAGTGAATTGACATATTTTTCAGTCATCTTCAGAGCCACTATTTTAATGCGTACATTTCCGATGCTCATATCAGATTCCCTTTGATACTGTGAGTCTTTAAACAGCCACAGTAGGTTCTAGAAACTACTGTGGTTTCGTCATTAAACTGCTACAGTAGGTTCTAGAAACGGACACAGATGAAAACGGAGTGCTGTATATGAAAGAGCTTTACATTTTCCTTCACAGCATACACCATAACTCCTAAACCAGGCTTTGCCTTTTTTGTCCATGTTCAAGGCGGTGGTACGTGTGTTTACTGTATGACAAAGCAAAGCCTAAACGGTAATTCATCTACCTCTGGCAGGAAGGTTTCAGGGACCATTAATTCAGGCTAGAGATGCTTACCAGCTTAAAGCGCATTTCCAATCCTGTCCAGAACGCATTTTAGATGAGTATCCCTTCTAATTTGTTTTAAAAAGCAGGCGATCCATGTCATGTTTTTAATGTGAAATACAACCACTTCTGATTAAATAGGAGAGGGTGCATTTCAAACAAGCCCATATATTAAGGAGAGTGTGCATTCACTTTGTCTCTGTTTCTGAAGGCGTTTATCATGGAAGTACATAAAAAGCTAAACCCACTCCTTCAGGCGGGGGTTTATAACTTATATCAGTGATCTATAACTCCTATACCAAGACAAGTATCTGGAAGAGCTCCAAGACACACAGTAAAATAGCTTTTACAGAATAAGGCTACCGTCAGTGTTGAAAATGTTCAATCCCCCAGTCCAGTGGCTGCCATCTCTACTGTGTGATGGCATGCCTTACTGTGAATGGGGACGTTATTAGAAAGTTGCACCAACACGCAGCACAACACAGATAGGCCTGAAACAGGCTGCATAACTTCCTAACAAGGTGATGGAGGGATGGGGTCTGTCTGGCTACACTTGGAGTGGGGGGAGTTTCAGACCTATTGTACCTAATCACATTTATACAGTTCTACAGTAGGCTGTCTGAGGGCAATGACTTCTGTTCCCTAATCAAAGACATAAGGCATAATGATACTGGTAATTAGCAGGAGAGAAGTTCAAAACACAACGCACAATCTAATTAGTTGTCTGAGAAAACATGAAACGGCACAGGGCAGCCATGTAAGGTCAACAGCCCCCGTCTCTCTTTGATGATGTAGTATCTAGCTGGCTAGGTGTCACATGGTACAACTCTTCCTACTGTAATTAGGACTTCTAACCATGATGCCAGCCTGATGCACATACATACACTGAGTGTACAAAACATTAACGCCTGCTCTTTCTATGAGAGACTGACCAGGTGAATCCATGTGAAAGCTATGATCCCTTCTTATGTCACCTACTAAATTGACTTCAATCAGTGTAGATGAAGGGGAGGAGACTGGTTAAAGAAGGATTTTTAAGCCATGATACAATTGAGACATGGACTGTGTATGTGTGCCATTCAGAGGTTGAAAGGGCAAGACAAAATGTTTACGTGCCTTTGAACGGGGTATGGTAGTAGGTTTGTGTCAAGAACTGCAACACTGCTGGGTTTTTCTTGCTCAACAGGTTCTCGTGTGTATCAAGAATGGTCCACCGAACAAAGGACATCCAGCCAACTTGCCACAACTGTGGGAAGCATTGCAGTCAACATGGGCCAGCATCCCTGTGGAAAGCTTTTGACACCTTGTAGAGTCCATGCCCCGACAACATGAGGCTGTTCTGATGGCAAAAGGGGGTGCAACTCAATATTAGGAAAGTGTCCCTAATGTTTTGTACACTCAGTGTGTATACAATACAGTACATACATGTCAGTTTAATTGACATAACAGGACCGATTCGGGCGTCTCGCTGGGTTGCCTTCCTCTGTTGACGGTGGAGCCTCTCCTAACCGCTGCATTAGTAAATTGGGGCGCGAGTGAGGACCAAATGGAGTGTGATGGCAACGTTATGGAGCAAACATTTCGTCCTTTTCTTTCAAATTTGATTTCTGAACCGTTTTCCTGGCGAGCGCCATAACGCCTCAGTGTTCCACAGTGTTTCTCTCTGAGACATTAATAATCACCACGCCGGTGTAGCACAGCATTTTACACCCCATTAACCAAACCACAGTGTGGTCGCTGACTCTCACTGAGGTAAATATTTTATCCCCAGCACGTCTGTACCGGGGTAAGTAACGAAAGCCAAGTAACATACCTGGTTGGTCAGGAGAAAATAAACAGCCCCCTGGGCTATAGAACTATACTGAACACAAATATAAACACAACATGTAAAGTGCTGGTCCCATGTTTCATGAGCTGAAATAAAAGATCCAAGAAAACAGCTTATTTCTCTTAAATTGTATGTTTGTTTACATCCCTGTTAGTGAGCATTTTATCCATTGTCAAGATAATATTTCAACCTGACAGGTGTGGCATATCAAGAAGCTGATTAAACAGTGTGATCATTACACAGGTGCACCTTGTGCTGGGGACAATAAAAGGCCACTCTAAAATGTGCAGTTTAGTCACACAACACAATGCCGCAGATGTCTCAAGTTTTGAGGGAGTGTGCAATTGGCATGATGACTGAAGGAATGTCCGCCAGAGCTGTTGCCAGATAATTTCAAGTTAATTTCTCTACCATAAGCCGCGTCCAATATAGTTTTAGAGAATTTGGCAATACGTCCAACCGGCCTCACAACCGCAGACCATGGGCTGTGTGCTGTAGGGGCTGTGTGCTTTTTGGGCTGTGTGATTTTATGGGCTGTGTGATGTATAGGTTGTGTGCTGTATGGGCTGTATGGGCTGTGTGCTGTATGGGCTGTGTTCTCTATGGGCTTCTACATCTCCGTTGCTTGCTGTTTGTGGTTTTGGGCTGGGTTTCTATATAAGCACTTTGTGACATCTGATTATGTAAAAAGGGCTTTATAAATAAATGTGATTGATTGATTGACTGTATCGGCTGTGTGATGTATGGGCTGTGTGATGTATGGGATGTGTGATGTATGGGTTGTGTGATGTATGGGTTGTGTGATATATGGGGGGAAAACATCAATCCTTTGCTGTGATATGTCTACAATGCACCTTTCCTGCTAACTTTATTGTGATCAGTCATCTGACGTGACTTGATAGGTGAAAGCAAGGTTTCCACCACCACCTTACTGCGCTCCATGTGAGATGAGTTGCTGTTCAATGTGAGATCAGCTGCTGAGTGTTCTGCTATTCCTGTACTGAGTGAATACAAATGAGGCCTAACTAAGACCTGTGAACTAGTAAAAGGCTAAATTGCTGGTTTCATTCTGGCCTCTGATAGTATTTAAGTCCTGTCGATGAAAATAGAGAGACTTTTGAGCAATGCCCAGTAATTTTCAGAATGATTCCTTGGGTCAAAAAAAGCTATTCCCAAACCAGTCGTCCATTCCAACAGAAATAGCCAGAAACTACTCCCCACGGCTTCCCTCCTTCAGACCAACCGTTGAGTTCATAAGAAGTAGAAGGTTGACACACAGGGAATCTTAAAACGACAAGTAGCTAAACCATAAGAACTATTTATACTTTTAGTTTCACCACAAAAAAATAAAACAGAAAACTGCAACCATCACTCTAAAATCCTCTCTTATTTCCCTCTCCTTGTATCAAACACAAGAAGAGATATTAATCTGGCCAGCTCTGATGAGTTTACAATCAAGCTTCGGCCTCTGTCATAACTCTGCACTGATTGATGATGCAAGCGGCAGCCAAATTTATTTGTGTTGACCTTGTAGCGGATTCCTCTTCATAAAGGAGACAGACGGTTGCTCCTAGCAGATCCTGGGCAATTCCATGGAAACACTCAGATTTGTCCCTTTAAAATGTATGTCAAATAAAAACCATTGATTGCAAAGTCCAACAAACCATACAATTATATGCACAAGGACTAACAATTTGAATTGAAAATTTTTACAAAAACACATTTACTTAAAGAACAGTACAGATGCAAAGTCTGATAACAGAATGATGGCACAAACAGAAAACAACTATTCTGTTACCAAACTTTGCATCTGAACTGTTTTTCAAGTAAATGTGTTTTTGTAAAATGTTCAGTTGAAATTGTTAAAAGTAGTCCTTGTGCATAGAGTTGTGTGGTTTGTTTAACTTTTCAATCATTGGTTTTTGTTTGACATATATTTTAATCTACTGGACAGGCAACATTCCATACAACACACGTTATGGAACTGTACAGCACATATCAGATCTCTCTCTGGAACATTCCATCAAACACAGTCACATGGACCACAATCCTCTCTGCCTGCTGCTCATCAGTGGAGATGAAATGTGATTAAATATCTGCTCATACACACACTAGGGAGCGAGATTCTACCTAATACATACTGTATACTGTAGATCAGGGCTTTCCAACCCTGTTCCTGGAGCTCTACATTCCTGTAGGTTTACATGATCTAATCTAGCGCTCTAGCCCTAATCTGATTCTAATAATTAGCTGGTTGATGAGCTGAATCAGGTTAGTTGCAACTGGGGTTGAAGTGAAAACCTTAAGGAGGGTAGCTGTCCAGTAAAAGGATTGAAGAGCCCTGCTGTAGATAGAATAGAGGGTTTTAAAAACACACACAACTGCGCACTATTGTATATTTGAAGCTAATAAACACAACATATCTAGGTATATCCACATTCAAGGGAGTTATCATGGGGAAGCAGAGTTTAGCATCATACTGCAAACAGATGTCTTCTCTTGAACTTCAATGGCTTACACAATAGTTGGCAAAACTGTTGCACTGTTTTTGTTCTTGCAAAAGACCACTGTATATCAGTGTCACAAAAAGCTGCCACCAACCCACACCCTGACAACAACAACAACAGATGACTCAGACAGAATTTGGAATACATAATGCTGAATCACTTTACTGCACTTACGAGCAGCACTCTACAACTGGCACAGATCCTGCCTCTCTCTCTCAGTGACTAACTCCCAGTCAGTCTCCCAGACACAGTAGAGATAGTTTTGAGATATTTTATTAGGATCGCCATTAGCTGTTGCAAAAGCAGCAGCTACTCTTCCTAGGGTCCACACAAAACATGAAACATTACATAATACAGAACATTAATAGACAAGAACAGCTCAAGGACAGAACTACATACATTTTTTAAAAAGGCACATGTAGCCTGCTGTCACGGTGAGTGGTGAGAGAACGAGGCGCAGAGCGAGAGGACGGTGCAAACATGTTTTATTTTAAGAGTGAAATAGAGAAAAAGCAAACGTAACAATACAGTGAAGCTGGTCATTTAGTGACGACACATAAACGCACACACAAACAATGATCCACAGCGCAGGTGGACAAAATGTGAACATAAACAACTCAAGACAGCTGCCTCTAATTGGGGATCATCAAACCCAACACCCACAGTGAATGTCAGGACCTGACTGTGGCCATCCCGCTCCCTCTAGTGGGAGTCAGAGACCTGGCCTCAGTCAGGCCCTTACACCTACAAATAGTATTTATATCAGCCCTCTGATTACAATGAATAGCAAGATGTGCCACTCTGTTCTGGGCCAGCTGCAGCTTAACTAGGTCTTTCCTTGCAGCACTCAACCACAAAACTGGACAATAATAAAGATAAGACTAACATTTTGGGAGTGTGGTGTCAAAAAAGAAGAGCATCTCTTTATTACAGGCAGACCTCTCCCCATCTTTACAACCATTCAATCTATATGTTTTGACCATGGCAGTTTACAATCTAGGGTAAGTAATTTAGTCTCCTCAACTTTTTCAACAGCCACATCATTCATTACCAGATTAAATTGAGGTTCAAGAACTTCTACCAAATACAATGCTCTTAGTTTTAGAGATATTCAGGACCAGTTAATTACTGGCCACCCATTCAAAAACAGACTTCAACTCTTTTTTAGGAGTTTAAGTGACTACATTAGCTATGGTTGCTGATCGGTATATGCTTGTATCATCAGCATACATGGACACAGACTCTTTGTTAAATGCTATTGGCAGGTCATTGGTAAAAAAAAAAGAGTAGAGGGCCTAGGGAGCTGCCCTGCGGTACACCACACTTTACATGTTTGACATTAGAGAAGCTTACATTAAAGAAAACCCTTTGAGGTATATTAGACAGATAGCTCTGAATCCACGATATGGCAAAGGTTGAAAAGCCATAGATGGTATAATGCAACACTTGGCTGCTGGAAGTTAGACTTAGCGAGCCTTGTTGCAGTGCACTACAGTGCCTAGTGAAAGTCTACACACCCCTTGCACAATTTGTTTTTTGTTTTCAAAGTGAAAGAAAAATTCTAGCAAATGTTCAAAATATGTATATGTATATACAGTTGAAGTCGGAAGTTTAAATACACTTAAGTTGAAGTCATTAAAACTAATTTTTCAAACACTTCACAGATTTCATGTTAACAAAATATAGTTTTGGCAAGTTGGTTAGGACATCTACTTTGTGCATGACAAGTAATTCTTCCAACAATTGTTTACAGACAGATTATTTCACTTAATTCACTATATCACAATTCCAGTGGGTCAGAAGTTTACATACACTAAGTTGACTGTGCCTTTAAACAGCAGAAAATGATGTCATGGCTTTAGAAGCTTCTGATAGGCTAATTGACATCATTTGAGTCAATTGGAGGTGTAACGGTGGATGTATTTCAAGGCCTATCTTCAAACTCAGTGCCTCTTTGCTCGACATCATGGGAAAATCTAAAGAAATCAGCCAAGACCTCAGAAACTGTAAACCTCCAAAAGCCGTCATACCGCTCAGGAAGGAGACGCGTTCTGTCTCCTAGAGATGAACGTACTTTGGTGCAAACCAATCCCAGAACAACAGCAAAGGACCTTGTGAAGATGCTGGAGGAAACAGGTACAAAAGTATCTATATCCGCAGTAAACGAGTCCTATATCGACATAACCTGAAAGGCCGCTCAGTAAGGAAGAAGCCACTGCTCCAAAACCGCCATAAAAAAGACTACGGTTTGCAACTGCACATGGGTACAAAGATCCTACTTTTTGGAGAAATGTCCTCTGGTCTGATGAAACAAAAATATAACTGTTTGGCCATAATGACCATGGTTATGTTTGGAGGAAAAAGGAGGAGGCTTCCAAGCAGAAAACACCATCCCAACCGTGAAGCACGAGGCCGGCAGCATCATGTTGGCAGGGCGGC
Source organism: Thymallus thymallus (assembly GCA_023634145.1). NCBI lineage: Eukaryota > Metazoa > Chordata > Actinopteri > Salmoniformes > Salmonidae > Thymallus > Thymallus thymallus. The sequence goes on along the minus strand of CM042402.1, from coordinate 8,775,845 downwards.
AGCATGAAGTTAAAGCTTGGTCCCAAATGGATCTTCCAAATGGACAATGACCCCAAGCATACTTCCAAAGTTGTGGCAAAATGGCTTAAGGACAACAAAGTTAAGGTATTGGTGTGGCCATCACAAAACCCTGACCTCAGTCCTATAGAACATTTGTGGGCAGAACTGAAAAAGAATGTGCGAGCAAGTAGGCCTACAAACCTGACTCAGTTACACCAGTTCTGTCAGAAGGAATGGGCCAAAATTCACCCAACTTATTGTGGGAAGCTTGTGGAAGGCTACCCGAAATGTTTCACCCAAGTTAAACAATTTATAGGCAATGCTACCAAATACTAAGTGAGTGTTATTATTCTGACATTTCACATTCTTAAAATAAAGTGGTGATCCTAACTGACCTAAGACAGGGAATTTTTACTATGATTAAATGTCAGGGATTGTGAAAACCTGAGTTTAAATGTTTTTGGCTAAGGTGCATGTAAACTTCCGACTTCAATTGTATATATATGGCTGAATGGAAGCAAGTCCCCGCAGCTATGTTCCAACATCTAGTGAATAGCCTTCCCAGAAGAGTGGAGGCTATTATAGCAGCAAAGGGGGACCAACTCCATAATAATGCCCATGATTTTGGAATGAGCAGGTGTCCACATCGTTTTGGCCATGTAGTGTACACCATCCAAAGTGTAATTAATAACTTCACCATGCTCAACGAGATATTCAATGTTTTATTTTTACCCACCTACCAATAGTTTCCCTTCTTTGCGAGGCATTGGAAAACCTCCCTGGTCTTTTGAATCTGTGTTTGAAATTCACTGTTTGTCATGTATACTCCCTCTCTGGCCTCTAGGTCATCAGGCTGCTGATTATCAGGCACACCTGTCACCGCACCAGCGCCTCAGGACGCTCACCTGGACTCGATCACCTCCTTGATTATCTTTCTCTATATCTGTCACTCACCTTGGTTCTTTTGTCAGGTGTTGTTGACTCTGTTCCAGCTTCCTGTCTGTGCTTTGTTTCTTGTTCCTTGTTTTGTTCATGTTCGTTTATTCATTAAATTATTCACTCCCTGAACTTGCTTCCTGACTCATCAGTGCAGACGTTACACTGTTCGACTGAGGGATCTTACAGATAATTGTATGTGTGGGGTGCAGAGGTGAGGTAGTCATTAAAAAATCATGTTACTATTATTGCACACAGAGTGTGCTTATTTAGGCTTGCCATAACAAAGGGGTTGAATAATGATTGACTCAAGACATTTCAGCTTTTAATTTGTTATTAATTAGCACAGATTTCTAAAAACAGTATTCAACATTGACATTATGGAGTATTGTGTGTAGGCCAGTAACAAAACAATCAAAATTTACAACATTTTTAATTCAGGCTGTAACACAACAAAATGTGGAAAAAGTAAAGGGGTGTGAATACTTTCTGAAGGCACTGCCAGCTGGTACGAGATTCTGCTCACAAACACAAACCCAAACAGACCCCACAGAGCCCCAGGACAGCAACACAATTAGACTTAACCAAACCATGAGAAAAAAAAAAGATAATTACTTGACTAACTGGAAATAATTAAGCAAACTAGCTTGCTATTTGTCCCTAAACAGAGAGTACACAGTGGCAGAATACCTGACCACTGTGACTGACCCAAACATAAGGAAAGCTTTGACTATGTACAGACTCAATGAGCATGGCCTTGCTCTCAAGAGAATAATTTCTGAAGGCACTCTACATGCCTGTGTGTTTTTTAGATTTGACAAGAAAGCTAAAATATCCATTCCATAAAGCGTAAGGATGGAAACATTGGCCATGTCATACTTCTATAGATAAACACTAAAGAGTCTGAATGTGCTGCCACTTCCAATCTGGTTCACAGGCTACAAACACATATGGGGTCCCGTAACCATCTAAGTTTTCCAGGGTATGTGTGTGCTGTTAGATAGGGGGTCCCGTAACCAGGGTGTGTGTGTGTGTGCGTTGTTACTTTGGGGGTCCCGTAACCAGTGTGTGTGTTGTTAGATAGGGTCCTACGTTGTGTTTATCAGAGTTTTCCAGGGTGTGTGTTGTTAGATAGGGGCCATCTGAGTTTTGTAAAAAGGTCTTTATAAATACATTTGAAATTAAATGTGTGTGTTGTTAGATATGGGGCCTTTCTTCCTTATGTAGGCTAATGTCCACTAATAACTGAGTGTATGTGTGTCTCTCTCTCTGTGTGTGTGTGTGTGTGTGTGTGTATGTGTGTCTCTGTGTGTGTGTGTGTATGTGTGTGTGTGTGTGTGTGTGTGTGTGTGTGTGTGTGTGTGTGTGTGTGTGTGTGTGTGTGTGTGTGTGTGTGTGTGTGTGTGTGTGTGTGTGTGTGTGTGTGTATGTGTGTCTCTCTGTGTGTGTGTGTGTGTGTGTGTGTGTGTGTGTGTGTGTGTGTGTGTGTGTGTGTGTGTGTGTGTGTGTGTGTGTGTGTGTGTGAGTGTGCCTCTGTGTGTCTGTTGTAAAACAAGGGCCCTATGGGATCTTCCATAGACTAATATAGGCAGTGCTTGGCCCCTTGATGACGGTTTTCCTGCCAGTGTGTGTGAAAGGGCTGCTTTGTCTGGCTCCAGAGGCCTGAGAAGGGTTATGGGGATATATCCACTCCCGCTCTAAGCCCCATACAGGGTTAATATGGAGGTTCACAATAAGCCAACAGTATAGTGAATTGTAGCATTCATTCATGGTAGGGTTCTGGAGGATTACCAGAGTAGTGAAGCAGTTAATAGTGGACCCATAGATATCATAATAAGGGTTAATATGGAGGCAGAATGAGCCAACAGTAGTGTAATGCACTAGTAACTGGGTAAGGTTATGGGACTATATCAGCAGTGACGGAGTTAACTCTGTACTCAAGTTCACAATAACAACAACAAGCAGATTGCTATTTAAACAAAGGAACACTTTGCTGTTTGAACAAAGCAACACCACAGCAGCAAGGTCCCTCTATCTGTGCTAAACAGTAGGATATAAGTTGTTTAGCTCTGGGCACAGTTTGTATAAAAACCAAATATTTCATATTAACATTTTACTGTTTAATCTAGCTGTGGATGAGGACTACCATGACTCAGCACTGTGTACTACACAAAAAATAGAGAGAGAGAGACAGAGAGCGAGAAAGAGAGAGAGAGACACAGAGAGAGAAAAAGAGAGAGAGAGAGACAGAGAGAGAGAGAAAGAGAGAGAGAGAGAGAGAGAGAGAGAGAGAGAGAGAGAGAGAGAAAGAGAGAGAGAGAGAAAGAGAGAGAGAGAGACACAGAGAGAAAAAGAGAGAGAGAGAGACAGAGAGAGAGAGACAGAGAGAGAGAGAGAGAGAGAGACAGAGAGAGAGAGAGACAGAGAGAGAGACAGAGAGAGAGCTGCCTCTGCCAGCTGGAACGTGGGCTCTGCTCACAAACACACACAGATCCCATGGAGCCCCAGGACAGCAACACAATTAGACCCAGCCAAATCATGAGAAAACAAAAAGTTAATTACTTGACACATTGGAAAGAATCAACAAAAAACAGAGCAAACTGGAATGCTATTTGTCCCTAAACAGAGAGTACACAGCGGCAGAATACCTGATCACTGTGGCTGACCCAAACTTAAGGAAAGATTTGACTATGTAAAGAGCATGGCCTTGCTATCAAGAGAGGCTGCCATCGGCAGACTTGGCTCTCATGAGACACATATTTCCCACAAATTCAATCTTGATAAACTCCCATATCTATTTGGTGAAATACCACAGTGTGTCACCACAGCAGCTAGATGTGGGACCTGTTGCCACAAGAAAAGGACAACCAGTGAAGAACACCATTGTAAATAGAACCTATAAATACTGTGTATATATATACGAAGCAACTCCTGTGTTGTCTTGGCTGTGTGCTTAGGGTCTTTGTCCTGTTGGAAGGTGAACCTTTGCCCCAGTCTGAGGTCCTGAGTGCTCTGGAGTATCAAGGATCTCAATGTACTTTGCGCCGTTCATCTTTCCCTCGATCCTGACAAATCTCCCAGTCCCTGCAGCTGAAAAACATCCCCACAGCATGTACAGTGGGGAAAACAAGTATTTGATACACTGCCGATTTTGCAGGTTTTCTCACTTACAAAGCATGTAGAAGTCTGTAATTTTTATCATAGGTACTCTTCAACTGTGAGTGACGGAATCTAAAACAAAATCCAGAAAATCACATTGTATGATTTTTAAGTAATTAATTTGCATTTTATTGCATGACATAAGTATTTGATACATCAGAAAAGCATAACTTAATATTTGGTACAGAAACCTTTGTTTGCATGTACAGAGATCATACGTTTCCTGTAGTTCTTAACCAGGTTTGCACACACTGCAGCAGGGATTTTGGCCCACTCCTCCATACAGACCTTCTCCAGATCCTTCAGGTTTCGGGGCTGTCGCTGGGCAATATGGACTTTCAGCTCCCTCCAAAGATTTTCTATTGGGTTCAGGTCTGGAGAATGGCTAGGCCACTCCAGGACCTTGAGATGCTTCTTACAGAGCCACTCCTTAGTTGCCCTGGCTGTGTGTTTCGGGTCGTTGTCATGCTGGAAGACCCAGCCACGACCCATCTTCAATGCTCTTACTGAGGGAAGGAGGTTGTTGGCCAAGATCTCGCGATACATGGCCCCATCCATCCTCCCCTCAATACGGTGCAGTCGTCCTGTCCCCTATGCAGAAAAGCATCCCCAATGAATGATGTTTCCACCTCCATGCTTCACGGTTGGGATGGTGTTCTTGGGGTTGTACTCATCCTTCTTCTTCCTCCAAACACAGTGAGTGGAGTTTAGACCAAAAAGCTCTATTTTTGTCTCATCAGACCACATGACCTTCTCCCATTCCTCCTCTGGATCATCCAGATGGTCATTGCCAAACTTCAGAGGGGCCTGGACATGCGCTGGCTTGAGCAGGGGGACCTTGCGTGCGCTGCAGGATTTTAATCCATGACGGCGTAGTGTGTTACTAATGGTTTTCTTTGAGACTGTGGTCCCAGCTCTCTTCAGGTCATTGACCAGGTCCTGCCGTGTAGTTCTGGGCTGATCCCTCACCTTCCTCATGATCATTGATGCCCCACAAGGTCAGATCTTGCATGGTGCCCCAGACCGAGGGAGATTGACCGTCATCTTGAACTTCTTCCATTTTCTAATAATTGCAGTTGTTGCCTTCTCACCAAACTGCTTGCCTATTGTCCTGTAGCCCATCCCAGCCTTGTGCAGGTCTACAATTTTATCCCTGATGTCCTTACACAGCTCTCTGGTCTTGGCCATTGTGGAGAGGTTGGAGTCTGTTTGATTGAGTGTGTGGACAGGTGTCTTTTATACAGGTAACGAGTTCAAACAGGTGCAGTTAATACAGGTAATGAGTGGAGAACAGGAGGGCTTCTTAAAGAAAAACTAACAGGTCTGTGAGAGCCGGAATTCTTACTGGTTGGTAGGTGATCAAATACTTATGTCATGCAATAAAATGCAAATTAATTATTTAAAAATCATACAATGTGATTTTCTGGATTTTTGTTTTAGATTCCGTCTCTCTCACAGTTGAAGTGTACCTATGATAAAAATTACAGACCTCTACATGCTTTGTAAGTAGGAAAACCTGCAAAATCGTCAGTGTATCAAATACTTGTTCTCCCCACTGTATGTGACGCTTGGCATTCAGGCCAAAGCGTTCAATCTTGGTTTCATCAGACCAGAGAATTATCTTTCTCATGGTCTGAGAGTCATTTAGGTACCTTTTGGCAAACTCCAAGCGGACTGTCGTGCCTTTTACTGAGGAGTGGCTTCCGTCTGGCCACTCTACCATAAAGGCCTGATTGTTGGAGTGCTGCAGAGGTGGTTGTCCTTCTGGAAGATTCTCCCATCTCCTCAGAGGAACTCTGGAGCTCTGTCAGAGTGACCATCGGGTTCTTTGTCATCTCCCTGACCAGAGCCCTTCTCCCCAGATTGCTTAGTTTGGCCGGACGGCCAGCTCTAGGAAGACTCTTGGTGGTTCTGAACTTCTTCCATTTAAGAATAATGGAGGCCACTGTGTTGGGGACCTTCATTCCTGCAGACACAATCCTTTGACCCAATGCTCTAACCGCTAGGCTACCTGCCACCCCAGTAGTTATTTAAGTAAGGTATTTCTACTTTTCTTTCTATAAGGCTGTAACGTAACAAAATGTGGAAAAAGTCAAGGGGTCTGAATACATTCCCGAATGCACTGTATTAATCTGTTTATTTATTTTCACTTTCGTACTTCAACTATTTGCACATTGTTACATCACTGTACATAGCCATAATATAACATTTGAAATATCTATATTCTTTTTCATTGTTTATTTCCCTTGCTAATTTCCCTTTTGTTTCTTGTCTATTTCACTTGCTTTGGCAATGTAAACACGTTTCCCATGCCAATAAAGCCCTTTGAATTGAATTGAGAAAAGAGAAAGAGAGATGTATAGAGAGAAAGATATATATATATAGAGAGAGAGAGAAAGAGAAATATGTAGAGAAAGAGAAAGATGTAGAGAGAGAGAGAGAGAGAGAAACTACGACCCCAATAACTACCGTGGGACATGCGCCAACAGCAAACTTGGGAAAATCTTCTTAACAGCAGACTCATACATTTCCTCAGTGAAAACAATGTAAACTGAGCAAATGTCAAATTGTCTTTTTACCAAATTACCATACGACAAACCACGTATTCACCCTGCTTTTGACTCAATTTGAGATGAGGGTCTGCTATACAAATTGATGGAAAGTGGTGTTGGGGAAAAAACATACAACATTATAAAATCCATGTACACAAACAAATGGCAAAAAACACACACATGTCTTTCCACAGGGCAGTGGGGTGAGAAAGGGATGCAGCTTAAGCCCCACCCTCTTCAACATATATACAGTATCAAAGAATTGGCAGGGCACTAGATCAGTCTGCAGCACCCGGCCTCACCCTACTAGAATCTGAAGTCAAATGTCTACTGCTTGCTGATGATCGGGTGCTTCTGTCACCAACCAATGAGGGCCTACAGCAGCATCTAGATATTCTGCAAAGATTCAGTCAGACTTGGGCCCTGACAGTGAATCTCAGTAAGAAAGAAATAACAGTGTTCCAAAAAAGGTCCAGTAGCCAAGACAACAAATACAAATTACATCTAGACACCGTTGCCCTATAGCACACAAATAACTATATCTACCTTGGTCTAAACATCAACACAACATGTAACTTCCACAAAGCTGTGAACGATCTAAGAGACAAGGCAAGAAGGGTCTTCTATGCTATCAAAAGGCACATCAAATTCAACATCCCAATTAGGATCTGGCTAAAAATACTTGAATCAGTTAAAGAACCCATTGGCCTCTATGGTTGTGACGTCTGGGGTCCTCTCACCAACCAATAATTCACCAAATTGGACAAACACCCAATTAAGCTTCTGCACGCAGAATTGTGCAAAAATATACTTTGTGTACAATGCAAAATCCCAAACAATGCATGCAGAGCAGAATGACAACAATCACAGCAGCAAAATGTGTGGCCCGTTACCATGAGAAACCAGTAGCAGAGAAATATTCTAAATACCACCAATATTTATCTGTGTATTTATCTTCCATTACTATTCATACTACAACTATTTGCACATTGCTAAAACATTGTACATACCTGGTATTATAACATAATATAACAACCTATTTGAGCAAAATATTTACTGTTAAATGCTAGTAGTTTTGTTTTGAGTCTTCTAACTTTTGTTAATTTCACTTGCTTTGGCAATGTGAACATGTTTCCCATGCCAATAAAAAAAGCCCCATTGAATTGAGAGAGAGAGAGACAGTGAGTGAGTGAGTGAGTGAGTGAGTGAGTGTGTGAGTGAGTGAGTGAGTGAGTGAGTGAGTGAGTGAGTGAGTGAGTGAGTGAGTGAGTGAGTGAGTGAGTGAGTGAGTGAGTGAGTGAGAGAGAGAGAGAGAGAGAGAGAGAGAACAGAAGGTCAATGTATTGTGTTATTCTCTCTGCTGGAAGAGACCAGTCAATATAGTCAGTTGTAGAGAGGAGAAGAGATCCTCATTTCTCAGAAAGGACTATGACAAAAACACACAAAAAAACATGTTTAGTCTCACAGGCACAGTCTCTCTCTCTCTCTCTCTCTGACTGACAGACACACACACAAGCATCCATCCGTGTCTCAATGCAGTATCAGTCATATAATTGAGGGCTTACAGTACAGTACCCTTCTGCTAAGCCCTGCTATCTGCAGGCCACACACAGCTCTCTTTCTGTCTCAAACACACACACAAGCACACACATAAACAACTCCAACATACCGCTCTCGGCTGGAGAACATCTGATTAAGTCAGCTCTGTAAATTAGTCTTCACATGAGGGAGAGATTAAAGGAGGAGAGGAGAGAGGAGAGGAGAAGGGAAGGAGGGAAGCAACAGGTTACAGCAAGAGAAGAGAAGTTTGACAGTGTAGGTAAGGCAGGTGTCACGGCAACCCAAGCCGTCTGCCAAACGTACTACCATCACTCTATTAAATCAAAGGACCAGTATCTACAAAGCTGGAGAGAAAACCTGTACTCTAGTTAACACACAATTATCTATTACATTTGATGTTTCAGTAGTTGTTGCAATGTATTGCATCAACAAAATAACACTGACATCTTAGAAATGCAGAGCATTTGCATGTGCTGCCGACTTCCTAACACCTGCCTGAGCACACCCACACCCACACCCACACACACACACACACACACACACACACAGGCCATACACACACACTTGTATGGTTCAGTATGTGTGCCTGTGGATTCCTCCTGCTACATTAGTCAGTTAGCTAGACATGCTCTGTAACTAACCTCCAACCACTGGAGTATGGAGATTAATATCTTATTCCTCAGCATGCATGGCTCTACTCACACCTGATGTTATGCACACACACACACGTAGGACACACACAAAAAAACACGCACATGCATGCAAACACACTGATTGTCTACAGATGGATGGATGGATGGATGGATGGATGGATGGATGGATGGATGGATGGATGGATGGATGGATGGATGGATGGATGGATGGATGGATGGATGGATGGATGGATGGATGGATGGATGGATGGATGGATGGATGGATGGATGGATGGATGGATGGATGGATGGATGGATGGATGGATGGATGGATGGATGGATGTGAGTAGTATAGGCTCTACTGTGCAAGTGGCTCAAGCATTTAATACATTTTCTGTTAAATTAATAATGGGCTTCAATAACCTATAATGTATACTGAACAAAACTATACATATATTTACATCCCTGTCAGTGAGCATTTCTCCTTTGCCAAGATAATCCAGGCACCTGACAGGTGTGACATATCAAGAAGCTGATTAAACAGCATGATCATTACACAGGTGCACCTTGTGCTGGAGACAATAAAAGGCCACTCTAAAATTTGCAAAAAGTTTTGTCACACAACACAATGTGTTGAGGGAGCGTGCAACTGGCATGCTGACTGCAATAATCTCCATCAGAGCTGTTGCCAGATCATTTAATGTTAATTTCTCTACCATAAGCACTGTTTAAAGAATTTGTTAGTACATCCAACCGACCTTACAACCATGTAGACCATGTGTAACCACGCCAACCCAAGACATCCACATCTGGCTTCTTCACCTGCGGGATGGTATGAGACGAGCCACCCGGACAGCTGATGAAACTGTGGGTTTGCACAACCGAAAAATTTCTCCACAAACTGTCAGAAACCGTCTCAGGGAAGCTAAGTGCTCGTCGTCCTCACCAAGGTCGTGACCTGACTGCAGTTTGGCATCGTAACCGACTTCAGTAGCCAAATGTTCACCTTTGATCGCCACTGGCATGTTGGAAAAGTGTGCTCTTTACGGATGAATACCTGTTTCAACTGTACCGGGCAGATGGCAGACAGCATGTATTGCGTTGTGTGAGCGAGCGGTTTGCTGATGTCAACGTTGTGAACAGAGTGCCCTATGGTGGTGGTGGGTTTATGGTATGGGCAGGCATGAGCTACGGACAATGAACACAATTGTGTTTTATTGATGGCGATTTGAATTAAGATACTGTGATGATATCCTGAGGCTCGTTGTCGTGGCATTCATTCAGCCCCATGTCGCAAGGATCTGTACACAATTCCTGGAAGCTGAAAATGTCCCAGTTCTTCCACGGTCTGCATACTCACCACACATGTCACCCATTGAGCATGTTTGGGATGCTCTGGATTGCAGTGTACGACAGCGTGTTCCAGTTCACGCCAATATATATTATTTAAATTGATTGATTTCCTTATATGAACTGTAACTCAGTTTAGATTTTTGTTCAGTATATTTAATATCAAGGTTTTTCACCATCTTCAATGTTTAATGTGCAATTCCAATATCAACATGTTGAGAGGGGGAAAATAAGGAGGTAGAAAGACAACACAAATGACTGAACCACAGCCAGCAAATCATTACTACTATAAATCCACCATTTCCATGAACCTACACTATTGTGTGCTTGTAATTGCTGCCCTGCATGTGGACAGGAGGACAGTTCTCAGAACGTGTTCTTGTCATGATTCTATGTAATAGCTTCTAGAACCCCTGTGGTGTTCCGAGAGAGAGATTCCCTGCTGGTGTCCTATTGCTGGAGCACTGTATGCACGCACACACACAAACACACAAGTGTAAGGTCAGTAGGCTGATCTCATCCTATCTGTACTATTGAGCAGCTGAAGTGTATAATCGAACTGCACTGTGTTCTACTGTCTGATATTGTGTTCTACTGTCTAATACTGTGTTATACTGTATTCTACTGTCTGATAGTGTGTTCTACTGTCTGATACTGTTTCTACTGTCTGATAGTATGTTCTACTGTCTGATACTGTGTTCTACTGTCTGATACTGTGTTCTACTGTCTGATACTATGTTCTACTGTCTGATACTGTGTTCTACTGCCTGATACTGTGTTCTACTGTTTGATACTGTGTTCTACTGTGGTTTACTGTATGATACTGTGTTCTACCGTCTGATAGTGTGTTCTACTGTCTGATACTGTGTTCTACTGTCTGATACTGCATTCTACTGTCTGATACTATGTTCTACTGTCTGATACTGTGTTCTACTGCCTGATACTGTGTTCTACTGTTTGATACTGTGTTCTACTGTGGTTTACTGTATGATACTGTGTTCTACCGTCTGATACTGTGTTCTACTGTGTTCTACTGTGTTCTACTCTCTGAGACTGTGTTCTACTGGCTGATACTGTGTTCTACTGCGTTCTACTGTCTGATACTGTGTTCTACTGTCTGATACTGTGTTCTACTGCATTCTACTGTCTGATACTGTATTATACCGTCTGATACTGTGTGCTACTCTGTTCTACTGTCTGATACTGTGATCTACTGTCTGATACTGTGTTCTACTGTCTGATACTGTATTATACCGTCTGATACTGTGTTCTACTGTCTGATACTGTATTATTGTATTATACTGTGTTCTACTGTCTGATACTGTGTTCTAATCTAATGTCAGATTTTTTAAACATTTTATTTAACTAGGCAAGTCAGTTAAGAACAAATTATTATTTACAATGACGGCCTACCCCAGCCAAACCCTCCCCTAACCCGGATGACGCTGGTCCAATTGTGCACCGCCCTCTGGGACTCCCGTATCTGGGTAAGGCCAACATTACAAATAGTCCAACTTCAATTCAATATTTCTACAAATGTCAAATACATGTCAAAATTCCTTGCTCCAAAGGACCCTTCTATCGGATTACATTTCGAGAAAATCTGAAAAATCATGGTCTAGTTTTGTTCTAGTTTGGTGAGGAATCACCCTTTCACAGTCATAATTCCTCAGCTCAATGTACCGTGCTTTTTTCATAACAATGGAGACAGAGAGCGATTAGAAAGAAAGAAAGAAAGAAAGAAAGAAAGAAAGAAAGAAAGAAAGAAAGAAAGAAAGAAAGAAAGAAAGAAAGAAAGAAAGAAAGAAAGAAAGAAAGAAAGAAAGAAAGAAAGAAAGAAAGAAAGAAAGAAAGAAAGAAAGGTGTGTAATTCCATTAGGGAGGTTCTTGTTAACTCAGTGTGTTCTGCTCTAAGCTATAGCAGACACTTACACATGCTTAGGACCTGCTCAATACCAGTAGTCCTATAGAAGGGATTGGAGTTGTGTCTCATCACGCACCACATGAAATATCTGTCCAATCTCCTCGCTATCCCATACTCCTCTGGTCTAACACACACACGACTCTGCACTCAGCTGAGTGTGTTTATGTGTGTGCCTCATTTAAATTATCTTGTTTTCTAGGCAACTGTTCAACATTTTATTTTCCTTTCTCCCTCCAGGACAGAGCTTTATGAATGTTTCTCTGTGATATTGCTCTATCATTTTTCCAGGGTCAGGGGAAGATGGGTTCTGCAGGTCACGGCTATTGGCCATGGGCTGAGGGAAGAAAGGCTGTTTTATGGTTAATGTCTTTCAAGTCAGGATTCTGAGCGGCTAATACCATCATCAGGACTCATTGTATTGGTCACACAGGGCATCAAGCAGTCAACAGCACTCTATAGAACTCCCCAAGGCAAATGAGAGACAGGCTCCAAACACACACAGCGAATGATTAAAAAAAAGGAATTGTAGATATTCGTCACCACGGATGTAATAAGAGTACGCTGAGGACTATTCTCTAAATGTGAACCTCATAGCTAGCAATAAAGCAGACACACACACACATTATTGCGTCCTGAGGGTACACTTACTGGACGCCACTATTAGGAGTGGAGAGGGAGAGGGAGAGGGAGAGAGAGAGAGAGAGAGAGAGAGAGAGAGAGAGAGAGAGAGAGAGAGAGAGAGAGAGACTTAAATGGCCCTATAATAGTTCCCACAAATAAGACCGGGGTATTATTAAATGTGACGGCCTCAATCTCCAGAACAATCCTCTCCTCCCTGTGCTTTCCTCCAAGGAGAGATTTAAGCCTGAAATAGCAGAGGCTTAAGCATCTTTTCCAAAGTTAGGCAAAGTGTGTAATGAAATATTGTCTGAGTAAGTGTGTTGGTGTCACTGTGTGTCTAAGTGTGTCTACGTGTGCGTGTGTGTAGTACAGTAAGCTGGCAAGCTAAGACCTGCTCCTCTTAGCCCCCCTGCTTTTCTCCTTTTGAAATCAAACAGTGCCTGTAACACAGAGCTTAACACTAGAGAGAGGAGAAGAGGACAATCTATGAAATTCAATTTCTACTCCTCCTGCCCCAAATCTCCAAATACCACCTAATGCATGAAAATGCTTAATTCTATAGCTAGATATCTCCAGGAGTGATGAGTATAATTTTTGTCTTTATCTGTTGTTGTCTAGTAATGTCTTTTTGCTAGCTAGGGCCATCTATTTTAAGTGCTGCCTGTCTTCCCAGTAGCCTACTTGGTGTGTGAACTGCTGACTGCTATTAACTTGCAGATGATTGTTGACCATCAACCAGGATTAAGGGGCGGGGCAATTTGTGACTGTTGTTGTTTTGGTAATCAGTGGCTGTATTGGAGGGGGAGTGGTTTTTCCTCTCCTAGGCAATCAGCAATTAGTACCGGGAGCTGTGCTCTCCACCTTTGCAAGGCAATTAGTATCAGTACATTTGTCTCCCCTGTTTTCTCAGCGGCAGTCGTGTAAGCAGTGGTCGTGTAAGCAGCGGTCGTGTAAGCAGCGGTCGTGTAAGCAGCGGTCGTGTAAGCAGCGGTCTAGTCGCAAAACAAAGACTGTTCTGCCGAGTTATTCGAGGAAGGAAAGAGGAAGGCTCCACATCACTCTCTCACTTGAATATCTTACCTAGTTATTTTCAGATCTCAATTTGCTCTTTTGTAGCTTTGGCAACTATGTGTGTGTGTTTCTATCCCAGTTCGCTCCTCTCCCTGTAGGCTTTACAGACTCTACCCGCCCCTTGGCTGCAACCCTTCTAATTTAGTGTACCCTGCACGTACAATCCATGTGGAATTCCGGGTCTCTGGCAGAGTTTGGAACTGCCGATCTGTGGTCAAGAATACAGAGTTCATCTCAGCCTATGCTGCCCTTCAGTCCCTTGACTTTTTGGCCCTGACTGAGACATGGATCACCCCAGAGAACACTGCTACTCCAGTGTAGCAGTAACTCGTAGTCCAAGAGCATCTGGTTGTCACAGTGGTGGCACAGGGCTACTTATTTCTCCTAAATGGAGAATTTCTCTTTTCTCCCTCTCTTTCCTGTCAATCTCCTCATGTAAATTCCATTCTGTCACTGTCACTTGTCCACTCAAGCTTAACATTATTGTCATCTATCGCCCACCAGGTGCCCTTAGAGAGTTTGTCAATGAGCTTGACACCTTAATCAGATCATTTCCTGACCATGGCTCACTGCTCTTTGTACTTCCCGACGTCAACCTTCGATTCATTTCTTTCCAACTCTCTCTTTCCCCTCCTTGCCTCTTGACCCCGCTCTTTCCCAGTCCCCTCCCACTCACAAGGCAGGCAATACACTTAACTTCATCTTTACTATAGGCTGTTGGACTACTAATCTCACTGCAACCCCACTCCAGGTCTCTGATCACTACTTTGTTTCCTTTTCTGTCTTCCTTTCCTCCAACCCTAGCCACTCAGCCCCTACCCAGAAGAGGAGAGGGCCTAGAACCGAGCCCTGAGGGACACTAGTCGTGAGAGTATGTGTTGCAGACACATATCCACTTCACGACACCAAGTCACTCGTAAGATGCCAGGTCCTCTCCTCTGCCAGGCCTCTCCTCATCTCTCTATACACCAAGTCCCTCAGCTCCGTCATATCCTCACATGACCTCCCTTATCATTGTAATGTGGACCACACTCTACTACTCTTCTCCTTCCTCCCTTCTGACACCCACCCTGGCAGACATCTCAACTTGGATGTCGGCCCACCACGCCAAGCTCAACCTTGACAAGATGGAGCTGCTCTTCCTCCCGGTGAAGGCCTGCCCTCTCCAAGACCTCTCCATCACGGTTGAGAATTCCACAGTGTCCCCATTCCAGAGTGCAAAGAACCTTGGTGACCCTGGACAACACAAAGTCGTTCTCTGCCCTACAACATATGTAGAGTACAACCCTACCTCACACAGGAAGCGGTGCAGGTCCTAATCCAGGCACTTTTCATCTCCCGTCTGGATTACTGAAACTCCCCGCTTGTGCCGTCAAACCCCTGCAATTTATCCCCGATACTGCAGCCCGCCTGGTGTTCAACCTTCCCAAGTTGTCCCATGTCACCCCACTCCTCCCAGCACTCCACTGGCTTCCAGTCAACGATCGCATTCAATACAAGACCATGGTGCTTACCTACTGAACAATAAGAGGAACTGCCCCTCCCTACCTTCAGGCTATGCTCAAACCCTAAACCCCAACCCTAGCACTCCATTCTGCCACCTCAGGTCTCTGTACTGGCACCCCAATGTTGAATACAGTTTCCCCCTGAAGCTAGGACAACAGAGTTTCTCCCCATCTGAAACCTCTTCAGAGAGTATTTTAAATAATCCTGCCTTTTGTGAACAAAAACTCACACTTGACTTTTTTCCCCCTTACTAGCTCTGACTTTGCTGATAGTAACTTTAGGGAAAATATACTTACTATGACTGTGATATGTGGTTGTTCCACCTAGCTACACTATATATTCAAAAATATGTGGACACCCCTAAAAATTAGTCGATTTGGGGAGACAAAAGTACTAATACTAGCCAGGTGTATAATATCGAGCACACAGCCATGCAATCTCCATAGACAAACAATGGTAGAGCTCAGTGACTTTCAACGTGGTACCTTCATAGGATGCCACCTTTCCAACAAGTCAGTCAGATTTCTGCCCTACTAGAGCTGCCCCGATCAACTTTAAGTGCTGTTATTATGAAATGGAAACGTCTAGGAGCAACAACGACTCAGCCGCGAAGTGGTAGGTCACACAAGCTCACAACAGGACCGCCAAGTGCTGAAGCACGTCAAAAATCGTATGTCCTCAGTTGCAACACTCACTACTGAGTTCCAAACTGCCTCTGGAAGCAAAGTTAGCACAATAACTGTTCGTCGGGAGATTCATGAAATGGCAGAGAAGCCGCACACAAGCTTAAGATCACCATGCGTAATGCCAAGCTTCGGCTGGAGTGGTGTAAAGCGATGAATCATGCTTCACCATCTGGCAGTCCGATGGACGAATCTGGGTTTGGCGGATGCCAGGAGAACACTACCTGCCCCAATGCATTGTGCCAACTGTAAAGTTTGGTGGAGGAGTAATAATGATCTGGGGCTGTTTTTCATGGTTCGGGCTAGGCCCCTTAGTTCCAGGGAATGGAAATCTTAATGCTATAGCATAAAATGACGATTCTGTGCTTCTAACTTTGTGGTAACAGTTTGAAGAAGGCTCTTTCCTGTTTCAACATGACAATGCGCCTGTGCACAAAGCAAGGTCCATACAGAAATGGTTTGTTGAAATTGGTGTGGAAGAATTTGACTGGCCTGCACAGAGCCCTGACCTCAACCTCATCAAACA